>VZTJ01003870.1:367302-396521 GCA_013397795.1 Orthonyx spaldingii | reverse complement strand
CCCTTCAGGAATAAAGTGCTTCTGGAACTCCATGTGACTGAGCCCTCTGATAACCCTGGTAACGCTCGAGCCATCAGCTGGGGGGAGGTGGATACCTGCCAGAGCACCGGCTGGGGTAGGGACAGAATTATCTGCTCAGTACCCGGCTGTACTGGCCAGAGAGGTCTTTCAGAGTCTCCAAGACACTCCTGGTGAAAGCAGAAGTTCCACCCGTCCCACACCTCCCCCCGGGACAGTGTTACAGGTGTGGTTTGGCAGTGCATGGGGAACAGCAGCAGTTTGGTCTCACGTGCAGGGGTGGTTTGGCAGTGCACGTGGGCCAGCAGCAGCCCTTCGCCTGCCACTCAGCTCCAGACCTGCACACCTACATTCTTCCTGCAGCCCAGACCCCTGGCTGATCCCAGTGTCACCAGCAGAGCCTACAGAGCACTGAACCTGTGCTTGGCAGAGCACATCTCTGTGTGGCACAGGCGAGCCCCCAGCGATCACCCCAGGCCTGTTTGGGTCTCTACCACAGAGCCTCCACTGATCCCCCCACCCTGCACTGCACACCTTGCCTGTTCTCCCAGCCCACCAGCCCCACCCTCATGCGTCGCCTGCCCAAAGGACCCTGGAGCAGCAGGTTTGTCTCAGGAACAGTGAACGTGGAGGGACCTGCCAGCCATCTGGAGTCCAGTCCATTTGTTTCACTCCCTCTCCATCCTCTGGGGACAGGACAACATCTGCTAATAAGCTGGCAGAGCTCAAGAGATGATGGATGGACCTGTCAAGGATACGCTGGCAGGGAACAAGCTGCTCCTCTCCCTCTCAAGTGGCTGCCTGGGAGCAGTGCTCTGCAGGTGGCCCTGGAGGGACCACCAAGGGCTGCTCCATGGGGCTGCAAATGCAAGCACTGCCCCTGTGTCACTCCCTCTTGGCTCCATCCTCAGCCCTGGAGGTTTGGGAGGGTGAGGGCATCACTTAGAGGGTGACATGGGGCAGCTTGGTGACACTGGTGCCACCAATTGCCCCCCCTTCCTAACCCTTCAACAGATCTGGGCATCTGCAAGCACCACAAGAGCAGTCATGTACCTCCCTTTGGCCATTTTGGGAAGAGATAGAGATGGAAATAGAGGTGTCACAGCCACTGTGACAGCCACAGACAGGCACCAGTCCCAGAGCCACCCAGGCTGCACAAGCCAGCACAGAAAATCCCAGCTCCTTTCAATCCAGTTTCAGCACGATGCCTCCAATCCCAGCTCCCATATGACACAGACACCAAAACAGAAGCAGGTTATTCTCAGTCATGTCTTAAAATGAGGTATCTGCCTCATTGCCCAAAATCTTCTGTTTTAGCAGGGCTGTGCTCCCTTTCCCTGCAATCCCAGGTCAGCCCAGGCTCTGGGCTGTTCAGTGGCCTGGAAGGAGTCTGGAGGCCTGGCCGGGCTGGTGCTCTCAGTTTGGGATGATCTCCTGGTGCTGAGGTCATGCCTCGCCCCACAGCCCTGCTGGTGCTCCCACACCCTCGTTGTGCTTCTTGTCCCTGCACTGCCTGAGCCCTGGTCACCCCTGAGCACCACATGAGCCCATCCACAGCCCCACTCCCACCCTGCAGCCCCTTTGCACAGCTCACAACCCTTCCCACCCCCAATACAACCCATCACACCACTACACACCCCTGACCTTGTCTCTTACCACCCCAGACTCCAGCACACATCACCTCCCCACTTCTCCCCACTTCCCTTCTTCCCACAATGAACCCACTTCACACTCCACTGTACCCCTGAGTCTCTCAGAGGGGAACAGGAGGAGTTTTCACCCAGGAAGGCATTGCAAAGCCAGCAGAACCCTGTGCTTGAGGCTCCCAGCAAATGGCACACATGGCAAAGGATACCCTGCACCCTTCTTGGTAACTCCCAGATTTCACTGCCACCAGGACAAATTGTGTTTAGGAGNTGAGGTCATGCCTCGCCCCACAGCCCTGCTGGTGCTCCCACACCCTCGTTGTGCTTCTTGTCCCTGCACTGCCTGAGCCCTGGTCACCCCTGAGCACCACATGAGCCCATCCACAGCCCCACTCCCACCCTGCAGCCCCTTTGCACAGCTCAAAACCCTTCCCACCCCCAGTACAACCCATCACACCACTACACACCCCTGACCTTGTCTCTTAACACCCCAGACTCCAGCTCACATCACCTCCCCACTGCTTGGCCCTTCTTCCCACAATGAACCCACTTCACACTCCACTGCACCCCTGAGTCTCTCAGAGGGGGGAACAGGAGGAGTTTTCACCCAGGAAGGCATTGCAAAGCCAGCAGAACCCTGTGCTTGAGGCTCCCAGCAAATGGCACACATGGCAAAGGATACCCTGCACCCTTCTTGGTAACACCCAGATTTCACTGCCACCAGGACAAATTGTGTTTAGGAGGGTCCTGCTCTTCCAAGTGGAGTAATTCCACTTGTGGTGCTGGGAAAACTGGAACCATAGCTGCACAGACTGGCTGCACCCCAAACTGCAGATCTGCATGATGCTGCCTTAGGAAAACCAGCAGGACTTAGAGTCACAGAATCACTTAGAATCACACCTCTAGCCTTAGAATTCCAGAATCCCAGAATGGTTTGGTTTGGAAGGGACCTCAAAGCTCATCCAGCTCCCCTGCTCTGCCATGGGCAGGGACACATTCCACTAGACCAGATTGTTCACATCACAGTGATTTCAGCACTGTTGGACACACACATAACTCTCTTCCACTCTTCCTCACATCTTAAAAAAAAGAATAAAAAAATAAAAGTAGGAAACACCCAGATCCCAGTTTGCTGCAAGTGCTGTTCTGCTGCCTGGTGCAGACATCCTTCCGTGGGAGAGGCGGTGATGCTGTGCAGACTTGTGTGGGTGAGACAGCCTGGCACGCTCGGAGCAAAGGCTTTTTTATAAAGCTTATCGAGGGAAAGGCTACAGCTTGCTGGAGTTGGATAGAAACAGGAAGCCTAGTGCCAGAATTAGAAAAAAAGCTGTTTGCCAAACCCGGTCTTGTCAGAGAGTTTTAGACAGAAGTATCCGAAGCTTCTGTAAAAACCCCACAGATTTCACCAAACCAAACCCAAACCCAGAAAACACAGCCTGGAGGAAGGGGTGGGACCGAATGGGACACCCCTGAAGGTGACAGTGCTGGAGGTAACCCTGTGTCCCTGCTGCAAGGCATGAGAGAGCAAAGGACACACAGAACACCAAGAACTTCAACCCATCCCTGGCAGGAGCTGGAGTGCAGTTTTGGGGGGCATATGAGCCCTCTCAGCACATCCATATGGCTGTGAATGTGTAGAGGGGCTGAGCTGTAAAATGAGGGTGCCCAGAACATTCTGGGGCCAGCACAGACCTCACCCCCGCACAGCTGAGCCCCACCAACCTTTGGATCCCTTTCTCCTTCTTGGAGAAGTGTCAGCAGCAGCAGCTTGTTTGCAGGAGGGGAAGAAGTCATCACACAAACAGTGACATGGGTGGCATCTGGAGCTCCTGCCAAGGGCAGAACAAGTTTCTGGCAGGGCCCTACTGCTCTGTGGGATGAGGAGCATCTTCTCCATGCAAGGCAATCTCCCCAGGCCTCTGAATGTGCTGGTGGGGAATCGAGATCCCCGCCCCCCACTGTGTGACACTACCCCCAGTGTAAGGACTGGTGCAAAATTCCAGGTCTTTCCTGCATTCTGGGTCCAAATTCCCCAACAACAGCTTCCCAGGCACCTGCACGCTGGAAATCCAGAGCAACACCCTGTGTTCACCACCTAAGCTCAGCCAAATTTCGTGGAAAAGAAGAGTTCAAAACAAAAATCCCCAAACGAAAAAAAAAACCACATTCCCAAACCGGTGAATGTCGTTATCCATCACAGCCCAGCTGCTCTTCACCACTTCTCAGAGGGCCACAGAGACCTGCTAAGCACAAATAAAATTTGATTCATCCCCATCGCTACCCTGAACTCCAGCTTAGCATCATTCTCACCCTTCATTTCTGTCAGCACCGAAACAGAGAAAACTCAGAGGAAAAGTGGCACACGATAAAATATTCAGCCAAGGACAAACCCCATCTTATTGTGTTGGTGGGACCCGGCGGTGCTCTGCAGGCACTTCCGTCCTTTTTGTTTGTTCCTTAGCAGGGAAATAAATAAATGGGTTTAGGTGCTGGGGTGTTGCTTTGTTTTGTTTCCTGGGTAAATGCAATTAGCCATTGGATTTTACAGGAGGGAGTGATGCTGGAGAACTTGGGATCACCCTGTCCTGCCTCCTGCCTTCTCCAGAGGTCTCACTGGGCTGCATTAGCCACACACACACAGCCCAGCACTCCTGGGGTCTAAGCCTAGCAGACAGGTCTGTGACAGTGAGCTGGAGGTCCTGCTATGAGATAAGTGTGAATCCAAGGATCCCACCCCAAGGCTGGATAAGCCTCTAGGGGAAGAAGTCTTTCCTAATGAAAAAGGAAAGAGAGCACGTTTAGATGGCATACTGGGAGAAATTCTTCCCTGTGAGGGTGGGGAGGCCCTGGCACAGGGTGCCCAGAGAAGCTGTGGCTGCCCCTGGATCCCTGGCAGTGTCCAAGGCCAGGCTGGATGGGGCTTGGAGCAACCTGGGACAGTGAAAAGTGTCCCTGCCCATGGCAGGGGCTGGAACAAGTTGAACTTTAAGGTCCCTTCCAGCCCAAACCTTTCTATGATTCTGTGTTCCTAGACAGTCACAGCTTACGTGTCTTGGAAAACAAACTGGATTTTTATTTCTTTCATTTTTTTGGGAGGGATGCAGAGCTTTGGGATAACCAGGAGGTGACATGGTCTCACCAGCCAGTATTGCCTGTATTTTACAGAGCAGCTGAGGGTCTTGCAAACCACAAGGAAAATCTTGTGAGCCCCCAACTTTTCTTGATTCCCTTGTCTGGCATCATGGAAAGGACTTTTGCATAACTCTCACAGCACCACTTTGGAACTGTTTGTGCTCCTGCCCTTGGAAGCTCTGGCTTGGTACGCTCATGGGGACACCAGGGCCATTGGTGCCACCAGCTCTGGGAGTGACAGACTGACACCCAGCCAGCAGGCACAGCATGCTGCAAGCAGGTAAAGCTGTGGCTTGTGCCGTGTGTGTGCTGGGACTTGCACAGAAATTCCCCTTGAAATCCACACCAAGAAAAGCCAAACATCTTCCAAGATGTTTGCTTGGAGCTGCAACAAACAGAGTATTCCCATAGAACCATGGAATCACCAAGTGGTTTGGATTGGAAGGGACCTTAAAGCCCATCTTGCTCCACCTGTGGCAGGGACACCTTCCACCACACCAGGTTGCTCCAAGCCCCATCCAGTGGTTTCACCTGGGACATTTTCCCCAGGAGTTTCCAGGGCTTTGCCTGTCCCTGTGCCAGGTGCCCCCAGCACAGGATTTGGGATGCAGCTGGGTGGGGTTTCCCCTCCTCCCACACAGCTCTGCTCCCCCCTTGCCCCACCAGCTGTGGAACTTTCTTCATCAATGTCCACAGATACAAAACTGTATTCACAAGCACATAATTACCAAGCTGGGTATTCTCTCCTCTTAATTAGCAATGCCGTGGTGCTTTAATTGCTCGATTAAAGTTGCCCACAAGGAAGGTTTAAGGTACATTAAGTCTGCTGATTGGTTCATCAGCATGAATCCCACCAACTGGAAAAAATTAGCTGGCTTCCAGATTGCTAACCAGACTCTCCAGATCCATTTCCACCAGCTGTGTCCCACAGGAGGCACGAGAGAGCCCAGCAGTCCTTCCTCCGTTCCCACCTCTCCTTCACTTTGGAGGGAAAAGGGTCCCAGCAGTGGCAGTGTCCCTCTCTTCTCTTGTCCAGAGGAAAAAGGCCATTTTTTGGCTGAAGCAGAGCTGGGTAAAGTCTAACCCAGGGCCAGATCCTCGTTCAGACCTGTGTTTTGTGGCTGTTCTCACTTAGGGTACAAACATCCATCCTTGTGTGCAAATGGGCTGCTGGAGCAGGAATTAGGAATTGCTCAGTTCCTGCTCCCTCATCAGTTTTCCATCTAAAGGGAACAGCCAAGCTGAAGGTCCCAAGAACAGCAGAGGGAAAGCAGCCAGGGCAATTGGAACACCCAGAGGATAAGATGCTTGTTCCCAAACTGCAGAAATGCCTGAACAGCTCCTGAAAGCTGTGGATATTCAACAAAGAAGCTCTTTGGGAGTGGCACTTCTGCCAAAGGCTTGTCCACCCGCTCTGACAGGGGAGAGGGCATGTCCTCTTTTCCACTTGTTTGTTAAAGAAAACCCTTCCTGGGAGATTCTGTGCTCCATGGCTGGATGCTGGATGGGTTTGTGTCAGCTCCCAGAGAGCAGCACCATGATCCACAGCCACGGCACTGCTGCTGACGCTCCAAACCAGCGCCCGCTGCGTGTACAGCCTGTGAGCAGCTCAACACATTTTAGCCCAACTTGAAGTTTTGCTCACTGATAGCTGGTGAGAGATGCAGCCCAAGAAATAACTCAGACCTGACCCAAAAGGGGGACCCTGATGCAAGGGCCATGGATTTACATGGTCCAAGGTGCATCCACCAAGGACCACCACCACAACTCAAGGTCTTGGTGGCTCAGCAGGCTGGCAGCCCTCCCCAAAGAGGGGCTGTCCAGGGCTGGTAGGAGAGATGTGGTTGAAAAGCCTCCGTGTCAACCTCTCCATCCATCCACCCACAGGACAGGGTACTCATGCCCCAGCTCTCAGCCTCTGGGGAGGTGGCTTGTGGGGCCTTCCCTGCCCACAGAAGCACAACCAGGCTCCCCTTCCCCATCCCCCTAATTGCACTGACCTTCTTGAAATGGGTGTCTATTTGTCCTGCACAGCAGCTGCATATCAATAAGGTGAATTATGCTGATTGTCTCCTTATCTGATAAATTGCCGGGACAGATTCTTTTCCCTCCTGCTCTTGCTTATTTTGCTGTTTAGGCAGAGCAGTTGCTATTTGCTGTGTGTAAGAGATGTTAATGTGTTGTGTGAGGACTGATGCATTTCAGGGAGGAAGGAGCAGCACATCCGAGGCTGTGGGTGAGGGTGTGAGGGAAGAAAAGTCCTTCAGAACCTTGAAAACAGAGGGAAAAACAAGTGGGCTGTGCTACCCCAGGAGGGGTTTCATTCTTGGGGTGCCTGTGGCACAAGATGCTGTAGGAATAAATTTGGGAATGTTAGGAGCTGGCAGATCCCAGGATGCCATCACCAGATGTGGGACTTCCTGCTCAAACCCCAGTTCTGCCCAGTAAGGTACTGGAGCATACACGCCCAGTCCCAGCTGGAGAAGGGGGTTCTCTGGAGAGGAATCTGCCAGAGGCATTAGGCACAGATATGGGGACAAGTGTCTGGTGTGTGGGGGCTGTGACACATCTGAGGCCAAGCCAGCTGGTGTCCTCACATGGTCCTGATCCCAGTGCCCTGGGCTGAGATCTGACCCCCTCAATCCCACGGAAGCTGCCCCTCACATCCTTATGGCAAACAGCAGGACATCAAAGCAAGCTGAAACGTGTGGATCCTGCTGGGATGAGTGCAGGAGTCAGAGAACCCAGCCACCACTCTCCTGCCCCAAAAAAGGGCAGCGAAGGATCCAATGTGACAGATGACAGCAAAGCCCCATCCCTGCAAGTGTCCAAGGCCAGGCTGGACAGGGCTTGGAGCAACCTGATCAGGTGGGAGGTGTCCCTGCCCATGGCAGAGGGTGGAATGGGATGAGCTTTGAGATCCCTTTCAACCTAAACCAGTCTGGGATTCTATGACTCTGTAATGGGCATGAGAGGCTAAGAAGTTCCCCATGTTCCTGCACATCTTTCACCATGTCCTACCTCACCCCTTCCTTCCCAGGTCTGTGGCACTACTTTCCTTCTCTGAAGGGCTGGGAACAGCCCTGGTTGTGGTCTGGTTTCCTGAGATGTCTTCCATCGCTCTGGCAGGCCCTTAGAAAAATGAATGTTAAAGAGGAGGGGGAGAAATCTCCACTGTTCAAATATCTTTAGCTTTGACAAATAAGGCGTCTGGCTGTGAAAGGCAGAAGGAAATTAATTTGGAATCATATTTTAAACACTGCCACAGAGGCAAAGTATCTTCTCTCTAATTTCTCCCCCTCCACGCCTCCCCTACCCAAGCAAAAATTGAATTTCCCTGATATTTATAGAAAGATTATTAGGGCCACAAAGAGTGATTTATATCATCTCATCCCTGTGACCGAGAATGAAAAATTGCTGGGTCGACAGCCACTGGAATCCTGCTTTTGTCCGCCTGACAATTAAAACGGCTAATTTCCAACTCCAACAGACCCGCTGGGGTTATAAATCACCCCCGAAAGGCACTGTTCAGCCTGAAAAATGAACTCTGCCCCAATCAGGCACAAGATCAGAGATCTGCATCTGTTTGCCTTCGTGTGTAAATCCGTGTCCTGCTGCCCCGCCAAAGGAGGCGCAGGAAAGGAGGTGCTGCCCCTGCTCACTCCATGGCGGGTCATCAAACGGTGCTGGAGATGCAAAAATGGGACAGGGAAGGCAGGAGGGGGAGACAACGCTGAGGTCAGAGAAAGTCCAGAGACATTTCTGTGCTGTTTCTGATGCCGCAAGGCTTGGGGAGTTTCGCCAGAGAGCATTGCTGGGTCTGAGTCCATCTGCGGGGCCAGCTGGGGACACACGCCGGACCTCGCTTCCTCCTGTGCCATGCCTGTGGTAGGAGCAATCCCACCAGAAAAGGGCAGGAGGGCAGAGAAGGGGCTCTCCCACAGCTCTGCTGCCAGGAGACAGCAAACCTGTCCAAGGAATCGCATGGAAATGTGACAGGCAGAGCCCAGCACCAACGGCACGGCCTCGCTCAGCCTCCTGCCTTTGGGGTGGGGATGTCCTGGGGCGGAGTGTGCAGGACAGGACTGCTGGAGAGGAACACGAGGAAGGGCTGCTTGGTCCATCTGAGCCAACTTGCAGCTCCTTGCAGTGGTAGGGCTGGCACAGCCATGCCAGTGCCCCCTCCTGCAGTAGCACATGCCTGGCCCCACATACAGCTTGCACCCACTCCTTAACACGACAGAAGACCTTTTCTGAGTTATTAGATCTGTCCCAGGATAACTTTCAAACTGCCTGTCACAGACAGAAGGAGTTTCGGATAAAAGCATTTATTCTGCCCATCCTTCCCACTCTGTAGGTGGAGACCTGCAGGAGCCAGCATGGGTCCCAGCAGCCCCTGGATCCATTCCAGCCCGGTGCCGGACGTCCTAACCTTGAGTGGAGCCTCCCTAAGACAAACGATCCGCTTGGCGTTTCCACGAAACTCAAACAAAGGCCCCGCCCTCGTGTTTGTGCTGCTCCCCCTCGCCACGTCCCACGAAGAAAGAGCGAGCAAACAAATCTGTGTGGAGGGCTCTCCTGGGGAGCCCGTGCTCTGTACACACACATCCCTGTGCCCGCTGCTGGTCACCCCACTTCCTTATCACAGTTTGTTCAGGCAGCAGCTCAGAGATGCCCAGCGGCACCGAGGGCCCCTGGGAAGGCTCCCCACACCCCCGGACGAGGGGCTCTGCAGCAGCCCCGGGAGGTGAGGGATGGACGCAGTGACCTTGTTCCATGAAAGCTCAGTGCTTTCCTTTCCTGCTTTCCTCCCTTTTAAACTCCTGCCAGCGGTGGGTGTTTCAGGGAGGCCAAGCAGTGCCTTGCTGGAGCGCACCAGAGGTCTCAGCACCAGTCAGAGCTGCTGGGGGCACTGAGCTGGGATCTCTGGGCCAGTGATCCATGGTACGGAAAGATGGAGCCAGAGCAGCCCCGGTTCTGATGCCAGCCAGTCCCCGTCCCAAAGCCATGCCCTGTGCACCAGGACTTGTCAGAGCCGCAGAATTCCCAGGGAGTTTGCCAGTGGTACCAGCCACACATTTTGGAAGCACGAAGCCAGCCAGCAAAGGCATGGGCAGCCCCGGGCGTCCACAGAGACTGGCTGTCCCAGTTTCTGTGAGCAGGCTTCTGTCCTCAGCCCTTCCCCAAAGAGGCAAGAGCCCCTTGCAGCCACCCCTCCCCTTGCGGGCACTGCAGGCAAGAAGCAGGGACTCACCCATGCAGGAATCCCGCTGCTCTTCGTAGCCGGCGCTGCACACGCACTTCCCGATGGGCACCAACCACTCTCCCTCAGCACTGCAGTACATTTTGGGAGTGTCCCTCTCCTCCGAATGGCCCACGCACTCTCCCCGCACTTCCACCAAGGAGGACGAGTCCGCCCCGGTCACAGCCTCGGAGAAGGACGCCAGGTTCCTCACTGTAGCCGGGCACTTCTTGTAGTACACCCGCACCGAGACGATGGCAATGCAGGCACCTATGTCCTGGAAGGCCAGGTAGAAGCCCCTCTTGCTCAGGGGCCCCACACCCCGCACCTCTGTGTTCAGCTTCAGGCGCCGCACGCCCAGGTCCACGTTGGTGAAGCTCTCATCCGCTGCGATGGTGTCAATCTTCAGGAACTGGCTCTCCCGGGTGCTGGTGCCCAGGTCCCGGTCAGACTCCATGTAGTAGAGGTTGAAGGTCTCCTTGCAGGTGCCCAGCACCCCTGGCATGCTGTTACAGTCCCTCAGGGTGAATTTGATCTCCGCGTAGACCCGCCGCGCTCCGTCCCGCTGCACCCAGTTGGTCCGCAGCCAGTTGTTCTGGTTGGGGGTCATGACGTTACACACCTGGTAGGTGTGGATGGGGCTGAAAAACTCATCCATTTCATTGATCGAATCCCACTGTGGGACAGAGAGAAAACAGGTCACTCCAGAAGTCCCCCAGCCCCTGGGGCAGCAGGGAGCATGCAGGGGTGTGTGCCACCTCCCAGCGCTCTGCTCCTGTGGCTGGATGGGAGCTCACTGCTGCCACAGGGCAAACAGAAATGAGGAGCAGCCGTCAGCCACCCCGATTTGGGCAGTGACACCCTGTTGCGGAGCTGTGGGAGGTGCAGCCCTGCTTGCAGATGGGAACACTTGCTGATGTCCTGGCAGAAGCTGATGGCAGCGTGTGTTTGGGAGGGCTCCAACCCCTCCAGGTCCTGTCTGTGAGTCCCTTTCCTTGGTGCTCAGCCTGTCATTTGCAGCAGCAACTGGAACCAGCTGCGTGGTGCTCACCTGGGTCCCCTCTGCCTCATGCACTGTCCATGCACAAACCAAACTGGGCACTTTCTGTCTGGAGAAGGCGTTTTGGGGTGGATACCAGAGGGTGAAGAGGAAGCAGGTGCTGAGCACAGGACTGTCAGCAAGAAATGTGGACCCATGGAGGCTCAGAGGTCCCTTCTTCCCTGCACGGTGATGCCAGTGTGGCTCCTCAGTGTGAGCCCACAGTGCCCAGCCCAGCTGAGAGGCTGGATCAGGGCTGGCTCTGGGAGCCTGGATGTTCATAGCTTGGCAGGTCAGGGGTGAAAATTCCATGTAGCAGTGGCTTCAGGGTGAGCCTGGGGAGAAGATGCTGACAAAAGCAGGTTGCAGCAAGCAGGACTGCAATGGGGGGTGGTCTGAGTGGGTTTAGTGGGACAGGGACAGGGGTGTCACACGAGGGAGGGATGCTAAGTGGGTGTGAGTGGTTAGAAGTGAGAAGAAGTAGTGATACTCTGGATATGGGTTCCATAGGTGAGGGACAAGTAGAACTTAGCTGTTGGGGGCTACATGACACTCCTGGGGGCTCAGTCCTGCCTCGTGTCTCCCTCTCCACCCTCACCAAATGCCTCACCAGGACTCACAGACTTTCCCTGCGCTGGGAGCTTCCCACCACCTCTTCACCTCACATTTCTGCTCAAACCAGGTACTCCAGTCACAACTCCATGGATGGGTCTGGGACCCCTGACCCCTTCTTATGAGAGAAGGGGAGGAGGAAGGGGAGCAGAGGAGAACTTCAAACCATCTGGCTTTTCCCTAAACTTAGAAACAGGCTTTGAAGTCCCACCCCCATGCCCAAGTCCAGCTGTAAGGGACAGCCCCAGATGCAGTGCTGCAGAAACTAGGCAAGGCACTGCCACTCCTGCTCCTCTGCCTTCCAAATCACCACCACCTTCCTCACCCCAGCCTCAGCACCCCCCTCCTGCGCCTTCCTGGGGTCCTGGCTCTGCCTGGAAGCTGGCAGGGAGCACTCCCACCTCGGCAATGTGTGTACCCAGCTGTCTGTGGGGGCTAGGGGAGCCAAGTAAATGCCCAGCCGTGCTGCACAGAGCAGGAAAACCAATCTTTTAGGCAGCACTGTAAGTACATTAAAATAAACCTCTAGGCTTGCTCTGACAGGGCAAAAATGGTGTTTTCTTATGCAGGTGGTGACTTGTGTTTCATTACAGACACAAAACCAGCAGCAGTCCCGAGAGAAGGATGCTCAGCAAAAGGGGGTGAGCCTGCAGCCTTCACCCCAGTGATGTGGGAGCTTGCAAGGAGGCAGATCCCTGGGACAGGCACCCGCCAGCCTCCCTGCACTGCTGGCAGCCACACAGCGAGGCTCCACACCTCCAGAGCATGAGAGATACAGGACAGAGGTATCAGTGATACCTGTAAGACAGTCCTGTCCCTTCTCCCCTCTCAGATGGGAATGTCCTTCCTCATGTGAGCTCCCCGACCTGCTGCTCCTGGGGAGGTGTTGTGGTGCCTTCTGGTCGTGTGAGGGTGATCACAGCAGTCACTGCAGTCATGTACGTCTTCAGTTTTCTCCAGCAGCTCCAGTTTTCTCCTGCATTTAGGAGAAAACTCTGCTTCTCTGTCCTAAGGATAAAGCAGCCTGGAAAAGGCAGCAGCTCCAGGTGCAAACTACAGTGGAAGCTCATTTCAAGAGGAATGTGCTGGCAAAGGGGGTGAAAGTCAAGCCATTCCCAGGGAAAAAAAATGCCTGTGATACATTTTAAAAATTGTCTTGTAAATTCCAGAAACGCCCAGATTTTTTCTGGGATCACTGGGAACATACCCTGCATTCCAGTGCTCAGGTGGACAACACGGAAAGGGGCCAGGCTACGGGTGTGCGTGGCTGGAGGGACGAGGGCAGCATCTCTCAGCTTCCCGAGCACAGGGCCGAGCCTGTCGAAGGTGCTGTGACACCCAGGAGGGTCCTGCTGCCTGGTCAGGGGGCACAGGGGTGCTGGGGACTGTGTTCAGCACCAGGCCAGTGCTGCAGAGCAGAGCAGCTCCCCGCTCCCACACCCACTTGTGCTCACGCTGCTGCTGCTGCGGCGCTTCCGAGGGGGTGGAAGTCGCTGTCGAAATTAATCGAGCACAAATTAACACAACATCTGTTTCCTGTCTTTTCCTTGCTGGGTTTCCAGGGGGAAGTGGAGCAGAGCTGTGCACGGGGTGAGGGCAGAGCTGTGGGGGTGAGCAGGGGTGTCCCCCACGATGCACAGCCGGCTCCCCTCGGCATCGCCTGTGGGGTCAGAGCTCTCCACCAGTGTCTGGCAAGACAAAGATGAGGTTATTGTGTGCACCATGCTCTGGGTCCAGCTCATCTGGTTGGTTTTGGTCTCCAGACATTCACTTCTCTCCCAAATCTGGCAGAGGAGGTGGAGCTCGCTACTGCCGAGTCCCCGCATGCTCGTGGCACTGCCAGAGCTGGCAGCAGCCTCGCTGTTGACAGAGCAGGAGATAAATGCCCACCTCCAAGCACAGCAACAGTCGGTATCAGCCACACCTCCACCCCTGGGCTGATTTCGGAGAGTTTGCATTTGCACCATCACTCTTTCAGACTTGGTGATTTTTTGCATGGCAGCTGCACTGTGAGTTCTGCCCCAGGGCCCCTCGGGATCCCAGTCTGACACCAAAACACCACACTTGGCCTGCAGGGAAAGTGCTCTGAGAATGGGGCAGGCAGGCTGCCTGAGCTCAGATGCCACGGATTCACCTTCCCAGTGTGTCACAAGGCAACCAAGGTCCCACAGGCTCTTCCAGATCCCAGGACTTGCAGGGCATTTGGGATCACAGAATCCAAGAATGGTTTGGGTTGTAAGGGACCATTTCATTCCACCCCCTGCCATGGGCAGGGACACTTTCCACTGTCCCAGGTTGCTCCAAGCCCTACCCAGCCTGGCCTTGAACACTGCCAGGCATCCAGGGGCAGCCACAGCTTCTCTGGGCACCCTGTGCCGGGGCCTCCCCATCCTCAAAGGGCAGAATTTTTTCCCACTATCCAATCTGAACATATCCTCCTTCAGCTTAAAGCCACTCCCCCTTATTCTATCACTGCTTAACCTTGCAAAAAGTCCCTCTCCAACCTTCCTTTAGGCCCTTTTAGGTGCCAGAAGGGGGATGGCAGACCTGCTTCAGGAATCCCCATGACTGGAGGGGTTTTTCTGTTTCACCTTAGTTCCAGGCTCTGTGGGCAGGAGGGGACATGTGTGACACTGGGTGCCACTGGTTCAAGAGTACCGTGCACGCCCCAGGCACTGCCAGCTCTCAGCTCATGGGCTGAAGTGGTTTTATGAACCAAAGCTCAGCTCAGCCCCACCAGTGTGATAAGATCCCCCAGCGAGACGGAAATGAGGACATCATAATTAACACGGGGAGCGCACGCACTGGGGGATGATGTGATTGCATCTGCATCCAGGAGTTTGCCTAATAGTTTAAATTAAAGTCAACACCGGTTATAAAAAAATTTGCCAGATTATGAAAGGCAAGAGATGCAAATGCCAGATATCTGGGCAGCTAAGTAAGGTCTTATAAGTCTCCCAGGGCCTGTGTGGCACAGCAGAGGAGAAGGAGGAGGAGCGGAGGAGAGGCTGTGTCCCCCTGGAGCAGCAGCTCAGCCTCCCACCATCCTTGCAGTGCAAAGCAATGAGTGTCCCCAGCCCTGGCACAGCTTCCAGGAGGGATGCCAGGTCTGCCTGGCGTAGCAAAGCTTTTGTGGCCACTGAGACATCCAGCACTTTCCTTCCTAGCGTGCCATGGCACCTCCTCACACCATAGTCAGTGGGAGAGGAAAGAAAGAGAAGGCTGTTATTGCAGCTATAAATCATTAGATGGGAGGCCTTAATGGAGATAATCCCCATGAAATCAGTCACTGCTGTGGCTAAGGAGGGATTTGTCAGGCAGTTAACTACCCTGAGCTTCACTGCAGGTGATTAACTCCTGGTAGTGACCAGCATCTGGAGAATTAGCAATAACCCAGCATTTACTGAACAAGCAGTGGGAGATGAGCTTTTATCTCAATTACCAGTCTAAATTTTTATTTTCTAATGTTCCATTCCTACACATCTTCCTTTTTTTTTTTTGCCCCCCCAGGAAAATTAATTTCACCGCAGCTTGAGCTGTAACTCGCTGGTATTCCTGGACCTAGGTAGAGGCTCCAGCTTGGAAGAGAATCCCAAGAAATACAACAAGAACATCAAAGTGAGGGAGAGCAGAGACATGGCCTGGACACACAGGAGAGCCCCAATATCTCTTGGTGCTCTGAGAAGAAGAGATGAACCTGAAGGGGGGTGGAAAATCAAGGACACAGCACAGCTCGGACTGGGGATGGGTTTTACAGCGTGGGCTTGGGGCAAAGGGAGACCCTGCTCCATGGCAGATGGGGCTCATCCAAGCCATGAAGTGGTTGTTGGCTCCAGGACCAGACCCAGGCAAAAGAAGTCCCCTGGTGTGTAGGTATGGCTCTGCAAATAGCTCAGTCCCAGGGCTGAAATCCCTGCTCTTGGTGCACAAAAACTGCTGGGAGACCATCCTGTGGCCGTGTCTGTGCTTTTAGCTCGGGGTTCCAGCAGATCTGGTGCCTTCCTGACAGTGTTCTCTCTGGGTGATGAAGGAGGAGCACCCTTGGCTAATTGTGCCCAGGGGTCTGAGGATACATCCCTTTCTGAGGAGCAGAGGGGCAGGGATGGGGAGCTGCAAACCCCTCTGAAGGTCTTTCCTGCTGTTCCCACCAACATGGAGCATGCCAGGTGGGATTGTTGGGGATTATACAGGGCCAGGAGTTGGACTCGATGACCCCTGTGGGTCCTTCCAGCTCTTCCATCTATTCAGGACATTCCATGATTCCGTGGTGGATGTTGGGGCAGCTGCCTGGGTGGCAATGCCCAGCAATTCCCTGGGGTGATTCCAGCCCCTGCAGCATGGGGGAAGCTGCTGTGCCACCACAGGAGGGGCTGGTGGGGACGGACAGGGAGGTCGTGGGCAGCATGGGGGGCCTTTCTCCAGCACTCAAGGTGTTCCCACTCTAATTAGCTTTTGCAAGGCATCACTCAGGCTCCTTAGATACCCTGTGTCTGAACAAAATCACTTCCTGTTTGACTTTGTAAATCAAAGTAGACGATACAATAATTATTAATAATATGTTGACTTATCTCATCAGCGTTTTAATTAGTCAGTAGAAAGGCAATTTGCAAAGGGGCTGATCAGGCTCCCTGTGATCCAGCAGGTCACGTGCCGAGCAAGGAGAGGGGAGAGAAGGGCACTGGGGCACTGGAGCGTTTTGCTGGGGAGAACTGGGATGCAGGAGGCACGGCAAGGGAAGGGGTTGACCACACTGATAAGAGTTTAATTTTCAATGCAAAGGGGATTGTTCTAGGAAAGGAGCGAGCTGCAAAGCTCCTGGGAGCCCTTTGAAGTTATAATTGGGAGGAACCGCAGCCTGAGGGACAGGGGTGCTCCCGGTGACCCTTCCGCTTCCTGCACGTGTCTCTGGGGTGGAGGTGAGGGGGGGATGCAATTAAACCCCTGAGCAGCAATTACAGCCAATTACCCCTCAGTTAATTGTCTGGCAAGAGAAAATGTCAAAACAGGCCAGGCATGGCTCCCTGATGGCCTGACACTCCCCAGGGCCCACGGCACTGCTGACCCTCACCGTGCCCACTGCTCCCAGCTCCTGCTCCTCTGCTCTTGCTGGCCACGGCAAACCCAGAGAGGGAAGTAACCTTCCAGTGAGGCAAGTTCACCTTGCCCACAGGTGTGATGGAAACATCAGGGCTGTGCTCGTGGTACCCATCCAGTTTTGCAGTGCTGATGCTCTGGACTGTTGTCCTGGCTGTGCAGGCAGCTCTGGGATCTCCCAGTCAGAGGAAGAAGCCTCTGAGGCTGCTGCCTTTCCTCTGGATCCCCAGGTGAGACAGGACCTGCAGGGGCTGGAACAGCAAGTGACAGGGCACTAGGCAGTGAGCTGGCAGACACAAGTCCCCTTCTGAAGCTCCTCAGGCTGGGGACCAAGGCTCTGTGCTGCTCAGTGCCATGAAAGGACCCAGACAGAGCTACCCACCTCCTGCTGTAACCCATGTGGTGGCCCTGGGGGGAATGGAGATGTGGGTACAGCAAAACAAACGTGACTTCAGCCAGGAGTGCTGTCCCTTGGCACGAGGATGAGGATGCTGTGTCTGCCCATGGATGGAGCAGACACACTGTGGGGAAATCCTGCACCCTCCAGCACGCAGAGCACGCTCCAGCTGTGGCCCAGGCAGGACAGCTGGCAGGCAGCAGGGATGGAGGGGCACTGCCACCAATATTTCAGCCAGGGTATCTAAATTAAGGAAACGGCAGCAAAAATAAGTGACCTCAATGAAAATCTGGCTTCGCAGGACAGTGCCTCTGTACAACCCCAGCCCAGGGAAGCCACAGCACGGGGCAGTGGGCAAGGACAGCCCCAGGGACACCCAAAGCACCGGGCACAGAGGGTGACAGCAAACGGAGCCCCTTTCTTAGAGCAGGGATCACACCAGATCCCCCCACCTGAGCCTGAACTGCACTGCAGGGGCTTCTCAGGAGGCCTCTGCTCAGAGCCAAACCATTGGCACTGAGAGCAAGTGTTCTATCCCAGCTTTCCTGAGACACCAGCACCCTAATCCATCTCCTGGGGACAGCAACCGGATCCAAGGGCTCCTCAGAAAGGACCTGGAGCTGAAGAGCCAGCAGGGAGGTAAAGGAATGAGATGCTCTTTCTGGATGATGTGATACAACGGCCCATGGAGGAAGAACCACGGTCCAGACAAATGTTTAGTAGACCCGTTAAAACACCCAGCTGGAAAAAGATATGCAAAACTCAGGGTGTTCAAGACAGTTTCCACACAGTTGTGTGGTCATCCTGTCAGTACCAGGGTCACAATTTGGGCAGAACACAGGGTAAGTGCACAGGGGAGTTACCCCACAACTCACTGAGGTCCTGTAGGACTCAGCAGCATGGCCAAGAGGTGGCTTTGGCACTGGGTGTTATGCAGCACCTAATGTTGTGAGCCTTTTTGGTTTTCTTTTACTTTTTTGGCATCCAGCGTTATAATTTCTTTTTATTCTTTATTAGATTTATTGTTTACTCTTTGTTTAATTTATGTATTATTTTATTAAATTTATTATATATTATTTAATTTATTATACAGATTATTTATTACATTACTAATATTACTACTACATTACTACTATTTATTACATTCATTTTAAATAAACATCACTAATAAGATGGAGAATTCAGATGTATTAGTGTTCAAGAGCTGCTGGTGAAGGACTGCTGGACATCTGCTGCAGAGAGCCCTGAGACCCAGCCCCAGCCCCTCTGGTCACCTGTGGTCACCTGACAGTCACACCTGACAGTCCAAATGGGTTTGGGCCCTGGATTCCTCCCTGGATTTGTGAATGTCCAGTACAGAGTGCTGCACCTTAGCTGCCCATGGAAGTCCCTGTTGTGGTGAGAATGAGGCTCCTGCAGGCTCAATCCTTTGTCTGCTTTGGGGTGCAAGGCCCTGCCCAGCCCAGCTGGCTCAGGGGGATTCATCCTCACCCAAGTGAGGCATGGGGTCATCCAGGAGAGTCCTGGGCAGTCTGCAAGCAGTGGACGGTCTGACTGTGGGGAGGGATTGCCTAGGGAGTGATGAAGGACAGACCAGTGGATGTGGACAAAGGAAAACAGCCCTGACTCCCAGAAAATCCCAGAAACATTCCCCCTTGCAGGGGAGCAGAGGAAGCCCTGGTCCCTGATTCCCTGAATGTGAGTCAGGCTCCTCCAGGACGCCAGGATTTGGCAGCAGGGCTGGGATGAGATGACAGCTGAGTAGTGACAGGACAGCAGTGACAGCCAAGGGCAGCCATGAGGAGGACAACATCTGCCTCACCCAGGCAGAGGCAGAAGAAGGTCCCCTGGCTGGAAACCAGAGCCGGGCAAACCCTCGTAGTGAAGAGTTTTTAACAGGGGCCCCTAAACAGCATCGCCACAGGACCTGGAGGATTTACCAGTACCAGCAATTTTGCAGCCAAGGATGTTTTTTCCTCAGAGCTGGGCTGCTCTGAGAGCTGAATGAACTGACAGGTCTGAAGGCCCGTAGTTATGCAGGAGATCACATCACATTAGTTCCGCGGTCCCCTCTGACCTTGTACCTCTCAATCTCTTACATTCCCAGGATACTCATCACTGCAACAGCTAACTGCTAAAATTAGAGCTGAGTTAACAATTTAATATATTTACATATATGATAAAGTCTGATAGAAATCTGATCACTGGTATTATTGTGAGTTCACGGTTCTGATCACTCCTGCTCAAGCAGTGCAGGGACTGAAAGTCTCAAGCAACAGATCAATGAAAATTATTAGAGGCCTGGGAAGATTTCTGTGGGAGGTGGAATTGAAAAGATTAGGACCGTTTAGTTCAGAGAGAGGATGAAAAAGAATGGACAAGAAAAATCAACACAGCAGCAACAGCCAGGTAGGCACCCCAATTTTGCACGTTTTGTGCCTGCAGAAAGCCCCACTGTGCCTTGCAGTTGGTCCTGTGGGTATTTATGGGATTGTTTCTGTTCACTAAACGAATGAGCAAAATCCTTCCAGTCAGGTCACCCTGACATCTGAAATTCACTATTTCCAGAAAGCTGCTGTGGTGGGAAAACCTGGGCATGGAAAGGCAAGTGAAGGGAGCGTGTGGAGAGCACCCAGCCAGCGGAGATGGCAGGCTCACATGGGGGTCACCGCCCTGCCATCCCTCCTGGACACGCTGCAGGGCTGTGAGTTTGCATCCCCATTCCCTGTGAGATGGGATCCACAGGGGAGGCTCCCCTGCCCCTGCCCAGCTCCCACAGAAAGTCCTCGGATTACAGGTGGTTGGGAGCTTGCTGGTCCTTTGGGGCTGTGTCCCTGACGCTCACCCGCTGCACTGAGGCATGAGATGCTTCTTAGCACGTCCCAGCTCTTGAGTCCCCTCAAAGTTCAGGACCTGGTGACAACCTGGTCCCTACTAGGGGACATGGAGGGTTAAATGGCATTTCTGAAACAGCTGCATCCCTCTGTCAGTCTGTCAGGCTGGCATTTTCCCTACAGACATGGTCTGTTTGCCTCATCAGCACTGACTTGGGGCTGAGATGTCCATTCCCCATCCACCCCCTGACCCCTGCCACAGCCACCCATGGTGACCTGTCCCACAGGGTCCCCCTGTGCCAACAGTCACTCCGTACTTACCCCATGTGAGGGATAAGTCATCCAGCCCCACTCTCCCGGGATTGTCGATGTGTCTAGCAAGTTCACTGGAAAACACAGGAGCAAAAGCCGTGTTAGAAAGCTTTGTCCCCATCCCCAAGGGGTGAGGAACAGAGCCATCATGAAGAAGCCCTTCTCACATGCCACTTCCTTGAAAATGCCCCCCCACCCATCAATTGTTCGCCTGGCTGGATACGAGGCAGGGATGGAGTTTGGGGATGGCAACAAGTGATGCTCCCCAGAGCTGGTGCTTCAGGATAGAGTTGAGTCCTGGTCCTAGCACTGAGAGCAGCATGACCTTGTGGAGGAGAGGAGGCTGCAAACAGCAGGTTGGAGGCAATGCAAATCAAAGGAAGGGCTGTGGAAACAAACTCCCAGCATCAGGTTGTCCACCAGTCCCATCTTGGGCCAAGACTGATGCAACTGGAGCATCAATCCTCAGCTGGACACTTCTCCTCTGGAAGCCCTTTAGGCTCAGCTCCCTCCCAGCATCACTGGTTTGAAGCCTGCACTCCAGCAGCTGCTCTAATTGCACACTGCAGTGCCCAGCTCCAGCACAAAGAGACTCCCCATGGTCCTGGCTGACACCCCACTGGAGAAGTCCATCAAAGCCAACCCCTCTAAATCCCTGCCACCACCAGGAGCCCGGCTTAAAGAGGAGACAGAGGCAAACTGCAGGAAGAGGGGAGCAGATTGTGTGGGGGGAGAGGCGAGGATGCCTTCCAATGTGCTCAGGAGCTTTCTGTGGAAACCTGTGTAGTGGCAGCAGTGGAGGAAAGCAGGATGCCACGGCACTGCTGTGTCTGAGCCATCTGAGCCCCATGCCCAGATCCTGCAGCACCAGGCAGAGGAGAGCCTTGCCCTGCCTGATAACCCCGATTTGCTCAGCACCTCAGCCCCAGCTCGATGGTGCAGATCCAGAGGAAGGGAGGCTTGGGGGAGGGTGCTAGCAAGGTGCCCTGACCCTTGGGAATGAGTGCAGTGGGCACCAGCACCCCAATGCCTCAACAGCCCTCAACAGCACCAAGCTCCCACAGGGACCCCCAGTGCCTCCAGCTTTCCCCACTCCCTTTATCCTGAAGCCACCCAGAGAGGTCAATGCCTTGGAGGGCTTCATTCTTGCTGGCTGCCTTTCCTCACCCTGAGGAGCACCAAACTGGTCTGGGAAGCACCTTGTCACAGCATCCTTCTGCAGCACCAGGTCTGGGCTGGTCCCTGGGCTCGGGAGGGACGGTGGTCTTGTTGCCAGGACCAGCTTGTCACAGCAGGGACAGGGCATATCAGGACAGCAGCTCCAGTCCTGGCAGAGCCTGGGCTCAGCGTGAGGCTGGTCCCTGTAGCCCGAGGAGCGGGTGCCACTTTCATTTACTATTACCAGGCAGGAAAGGAGAGGGGGGGAGAGAGGAGCAGAGACGTGAGCAGGGTGTGAAACACCCGGACGTCATGCTCCTGACAGAGCAGATTAGGAGCTTTTGAGGCATTTATTAATGTTAGCAGAACAATTTGAAAGAATTTCCAGGGTTTCTTGTGTGGTTCCATTGGCCCAACAGCAGGCCAAGCCCCTCCACTCCCCGCGCAGCGCTGCTCCCACTGCTAAAGAGGCCCCTTGCCCTCAGCACGGAGTAATTACCTCGGAGATCTCAAATCCATTTTTATTTGTTATTGTTAATCTGAAGATTTTCTGCCTATTTTCCCTGGGTAATTCGCCCAGCAGGAGCCCAGGCTTGTGAGTTTCCCTGCTCACAGTGCAGGAGCACAGTCCCGGTGACCCTCAGCAGGCAGGTTGCAGGGAGGGGACAGCTTTCGCAGAGCCTCTCTCCCCCCGACTGTGGTCTCTGCACCCTCTTTCCCACGCTGGGATGCTCAGCAATGGATGTGGCTGCCTCCCACTGCTCTCCAGGCAGCAGGAGGAGCCTGCATGGACTGGGGTCCAGTGGGAGCATCGTGTTGTGAGGAACGATGCTGAGAGCACATAGTGGGGTGTACCCCAGATGTGTCTGCCAACGGTGTGTGGGACCTGGAGGTAGCTGGCCACACCCCATCCCACCACGCTGACCATGTGGTCACCACCCAACCTCACAGAGATGTTGTGACGACCTGAAGGAGTCGTCTCCATTCGGTTGCTTTGGTGCCCAGACAACCCTGGTCAGATTCCTCTTTGCAGGAAGAGGGATAAGTTATTTCTTTTATTCCCTCACTTCAGCCAAGCACACAGAACCCTGTGCTTTAAGCCCACTCAGCAGACACTGCACAAACACAAAGGCGCTGCGTGTCCAGGAGCTCCTGGGATAGCACGGGATAGCACACACGCCTGTGGATGCCGGTGTCCGTCCAGCAGCACTGCGACACGCTCGGGGATGGGGACACCCACACTCCCAAATCCCAGCTGGTTACAGCCCAGGTTACTGCCCAGCTCCGAAGGGAACCCGTCACACCTCATGCGACAAGTGCCTGTCCAGCCCCGTGCAGGTGAGCTCCCGGCCGCGCTGCGTCTCCGCGGGTGACGCTCAGAGCCCGCCCGTGATGCCGCAGGGTGAACAAGACCACCACAAAGGACCCCTTTCAGCCGAAACACTTTTTCAGAAATGTTTTCAGAAACGCCTCCTACAGCGGGGCAGTTCTGTTTGATGTTACGGACTGTCTGCACGCATCAAACCGCGAGCTCCATTTTGTTTTCGTTAGCACCATTTTGTCATTCCCCTATTCTGTGCCTTGGCCTTGCCTCGATGTATTGAGCCAAAACACCAGGAGGTGTCAGGGGAAATTCTTGCCCTGGTGGAAAAGCTGTCAAGCCTGATTGCCCGTTCAAATGGAAGCACCTAGGAGGGAGCAGGTCACTTCCCAGCACAACTGGGGTCTGCAGACAGAGCCTCACGTTAGGCAGACCCTCTTGCTGCATAAAGTTGCATCACGTAATGGTGCATGAGTAGTGCACATTGCAGCCTCATAAATACAGACCAGGCAGGAGTCAAAGTGTGTGAATCTGTATATGATGTATGTGTATATTGTATTTATACCTGTAGCTCTACTTTTGGATCTATATCTGTATCCATTTCCATACCCATACCTACCAAATTCTAAACCCTGCTTGGGACGAGTGAGGGAGCTGAGACTGGGACTAGCATCCAGAGGATGTGCGTTTTTCTTGGGATCATATATCTCTTATCATATATCTATATCTGTATATCTCTGTCTTATATATATACTTATATCAATATATCTATTTATATCTATCATCTATATCTATATCTATATCTATATCTATATCTATATCTATATCTATATCTATATCTATATCTATATCTATATCTATATCTATCTATATCATCTATAAAGAGTGCTTAGATACCCTTCCCAACACTTGTGCTGGTGGCCACAGCTCCTGCAGGGATTGTATTGCATCCCTACAAAAAGATGTGCGGGCACCCTGGGGTCTCACATCCAAGCATCCCGGGCTCAGGAATGGGCTCGTGGTATTTAGGGGAGTCTGTGCATCCTCAGCCCACCCCGGCTCATGGTGGGGTGGTGGAACAAACCTGGGGGTGAAACACTGGTGGATGCACTGAGCCCCAGCCTCTGGAAGAGCAGTGGGGGACCAAAGAGGGCCTGAGCACCCTCACTAATTGTTAACCCACTGCGGTCCTCCCTCTAATTACTCCACCATCTCCCTCTTAGGCAGGGGCTTTGTAGTGCAGGCGTGGGGAGGAAGGGTCAGTGGGAGCAGCCCTGTTCCCTTGGGCTTCAGTTCCTCTCCATCACAACTTCAAAGGCCTCCCAAGATTCTCAGCAAGGCTCCCCCCCATGCAACAACGCCTTTTGCATCGATAATTAAACCCTTATCAGCGCAGTTTGGCTGCTCCCTGCTACCCAAAGACCAGCAGGCTCAGCTCCACAACCCCATGCAGGTCTGCAACACCCCACAGCGGCCCCACAGCCTCTCTTCATGGGGGAATGACACAGGGAGGGTTATCCACAGTGGGAAGAGAGTCTGGGAAAGGGGCAGCGAGAGGCTCCCTGAAAGGAGGGGAACAAGAGCCAGTGGCATTGATTTCCCATAATCTGGGGCAGAACTCTGGAGGGGCAGGTGGGGCCGGGGTGGGTCAGCTATTTGTGTCCCACCGTTTAATCCAAGCGCCGGCTGAATAGGCAGCCGCGACCTTTCCAACTCGGGAGGCAAAGCTGAGACACAAAGTTGTGTCTTACTGGCCTCGGAACATGGCGAGGGGACGGGCTGGGAAGCTTCACTTTCAGCCTCCTGATCCCTGGGACAACACTTATCTTTGAGGAATGAAAAACAGCCATTTATTCCCCAACACACAAGACCAGCCATTGGGGCTCGGAGGGAGGAGCAGCACGCCTGGAGGGTGGTTCAGCTCTCCCCATTCAGGAGCTGTGTGCAGGGATGTTCCCCACCGATCCAGGTCAGCAGTGGGTGCTGCTCTGCCAGACCAGCAGCCGGATCCAGGCAGGATTTGTCCAGCAGCTGCTCATCCCCAAGGCTGCACGTTCTAAGGACACAGCAGGGATGGGGCTCCCCTCAGCACCCACCGGCCTCAGCTCCCCAGAGAAGAAGTTCAGAAAAGCACTGCAGGTAGATCCAGAAAATATCAAATCCGGCAGGAATTTTGGATTTCCACGCTTCTGGAAATGCCAGAATCAGGCTGGAAAATAAAACCAAAAAACGGGGAAAAAAAAGAGAAGAAAAATCACAAACAAACAAACAAAAAAAGCCACAATAAAATGAAACAAAACAAAAAAAAAACAACAAAAACCAACCACCCCCAAAAAACAAACAAAGAAAAACCCCAAACAACAAAAAAAAAAGCTAAAAAGAAATATTTTCAAACAAAAGCAGTGCTGCTTTTTCGCTGTGCCCTAATTCCCATTTCAGGATTTCTTCTCAGACCTCCAGATTGTTGCTGTGAACTTTCTGTATTTAATTTTATATCATTTTGTAATGCATCAGGAGCTGCAATGCCCATAAGGACTGCCCAGAGGGTCACCCCTTTTCACTATACCCAGAGCAGGAGATACTTTGATGTAGGAAGAAAGCTTGTTTGTTCAATCAGTGCTAACAAAAAGCCTCAGTTCAGGTTTTAAAAATAAAATTATCAACCTGATCCTTCCAGCCCCTGCATGATATCATGTAAGATAATGTGCAGCGCAAGAGCATAACCTGTGGTAGGACTGAGGTGTTGTGAAATAATGCAAAAAATGAAACAAAACAAAACAAAACACTCTGAAGAAAGTATTTCTAAGGCTAAAAACCTTGAAATTCTAGGGCAGGTTTTTTTCTTCCCAGAAAAAAAAAAATGCACATCAAAAGCCAAACAACAAAAAGATGTTCCCTCTCAAAACTACAGGTGAGAAAATAGAGATGTAAAATGGTCATGTTTCCTGCTTGCTTTGAGACTCCCAGTGCTTGTGTGCAGTGGGACAGACAGGGAGAACCAGGCATGCTGGTGTAGGAGACCCAAATAAAACACACTACCCACCACCGGGCAGGGTGTTGCAGTACTGGTGTATGTCCCCAGTACTGGTGTGTGTCCCTGGTACTGGTGTGTGTCCCCGGTACTGGTGTGCATCCCCAGTGCTGGTGTGCATCCCTGGTACTGGTGTGCATCCCCAGTACTGGTGTGCATCTCTGGTACTGGTGTGTACCCCCAGTACTGGAGTGTACCCCTTGAACTGGTGTGCATCCCCAATACTGGTGTGTGTCCCTGGTACTTGTGTGCATCCCCGGTACTGGTGTGTGTCCCTGGTACTGGTGTGTACTCTTGGTACTGGTGTGTATCCCCAATACTGGTGTGCATCCCCGGTACTGGAGTGTACTCAGGTACTGGTGTGCATCCCCAGGACTGGTGTGTATCCTTTGTACTGGTGTGTGTCCCCAGTACTGGTGTGCACCCCTAGTACGGGTGTGCATCCCTGGTACTGGTGTGTACTCCTTGTACTGGTGTGCATCCCTGGTACTGGTGTGTACTCCTGGTACTGGTGTGTACTCCTGGTACTGGTTTTTATCCCCAGTAGTGGTGTGTACCCCTGGTACTGGTGTGCATTCCCAGTACTGGTGTGTATCCCCGGTACTGGTGTGTGTCCCTGGTACTGGTGTGCACCCATCCCCAGTACAGGTGTGCAGCCCTGCACGGTGGCACTCACTGGTCCCAGTGCAAGCTGAAACTGGAAACGTCAGAACCCTCTGGTCTGTGCCAGGGCTCAAGGATGGGTGTGCGGGGCTCAGAGTGAGGGTGAGCCCACACTTCCATGTCTCTGGTCCCAGAGCCAGTGGGAAAGGAACTGTTTCAGGCTCTGGGGGTAACTGGGCTCATTGCAATTCAGGGCAGAAGCCAGAGGAGGAGGTGGGAAGACTCTGGGGATGGGGGGTGAGAAAGGTCAGGGACGCAAGAAATTCCATGGAAACATCCAGTGTGAGCAAGGGAAGAAGGAAGACTGGAGCGAGGCTGGGGAAGGGGCACCGGAGCCCCTGTGGCCCTGGAGGAGGCACAGCTGGGCCCTCAGGGCTGGATTTGCCCATCTGGGAGTCACACGAGTCTTTTCCACCACCACGTTCCAGCCTGAGGGACGGCACAACAGCACGGCCCCATCCATCAGCAGAGAGGAGCCTGTGCCTGGCACAGCCACCCTTTGACATCTTATCTGGCTAAAGCCCTGTGAGAACTGATCTGTTCAAGCCCCACACCACCAAAGGATGGCTCCTGGCATCCCTGACCACTGTCCCCACAGCCTGAGAAACAGGTGATGGACCTGCACCCGAACTGGGACTTCCCACGTCCCGCTGAGCTGCAGTCCAGCCTAAACACCTTGTGGTACCAGTCATGCAATATCACGACAGCCTTTAAAAATGATACAGGAGTTTTTGAACACAAAATAAATGTTTTCTGCTTGCAGTCAGCAACACCTCTGTGGTACAGATGCCGAGAAATGGGAGCTGTGTCCAGAGGGGTTTGTCCCAATGTCCTCACACCAGTCCTGACTCCCTCTTCTCTGTTCTCACATCTGTTGGGTCTAATAAAATAGACACAAATACATTTTCAGCTTTAGTCACTGAGGTTTTCAACCTCTGCTGCATTTTTTGGACATTGAAGCTCATGCCAGGTAAGCTGCTAACACTGTCCCAAGTCCTTTTCCCAGAGCATCTCACTCCCCACCCGTAAGCCGCGTGCCCACTCCGTTATCTCCTGCCTGTTTGGGATTTGGCTGATTTCTTAGCCCAGACTGCCACTTCTGATGCCACCCACAATGACTCAGGCAGACCTGGCACTGAAGATCTGTGCCTGTAACAGAGCCAGAGCAAACCTTGCAGCACCCTGAAAATGCCACCCTGCCCTTCCCGCTGATCCCTGCATCCCAGCACTGCTGGCAAAGCTTTAAGTGTTATCCTCTCTGGAATCCTCACTAGGGAAACACGGGTTTTACAAATGTGCTCACTTATCTGGATTATCTGGAGGGGCTTTGCATGGCAGTTTTTCAGGCTGTCCTATGCTTTTTCCCTAATTTCTCTGAGGACATCTTTGCTCTCACACCAGTTGGCCACCCTAAACCGTGCTGAGCTGTTTGTACCCCAGTGACATTTTTAAAGCAAGATAATTTCTTTTAAAGGCTTTTGCCTTTGCTCTCTTAAAAATAGCTTTCTAAAATGGAACATTTTCACAGACAAAAATACCAATACTAACCGCATTTGAGGGGACAGGCTGAATATCTCATACCACTGGTAATTAAATATCACAGAAGTCCTTAAAAATTGCATGTAAGGTACATAACACAGAAGGTATTTCATCCAAGGAAAGACCCAGGAACTTGTGGCATCGTTGATGCTGGGATGGAGCTCATCTATCCAGCAGCAGCCAGCACTGTTGCCACTCACCAATGTGGTTAAATAAGCATTTTAAATGTGATAAACTGGACATAGAGCAGAAGATACCACAGGCAAAACCATGATAACCAGGGCTGGAGGTAGAGAAAAATCACGGAAGGGAACCTGCAGAGCCCAACCTGCTCATGCCCACAAGGGCTGTGAGGTGCCCAGGTAGAGTTTAGCATTTTAACAGCTGAAAAATACGGGCTCTTTAATCCTGCAGGAAAAGTCTAACAAGAACAAATGGCTGGAAGGTGAAGCCAGGGAAATTTGTATTACAGATAGAGGGGGCCGAGTTTTAAAGGCTGGGGCTGCTGAGCCCTTGGAAGGGATTATTAAAAGCAGCGCTGCCTTTGCCGATGTCTTCAGATAAACGGTGAACACCTTTCTGGACACTATCCCTGGGCCAAACACGCTTCATTAGCCTTTATTGGTGTGCCTGGATCTGATCCATTAACGAGTTACACTCTTTACATGGTTTTTTATAACACTGAGTGTGGTTCATCAACATGGGCAGGATATTTTGTTTCATTTTGAAGGAAATACAAGTGCCTGATCCCACCACTCACTTTGGAACTGGTAGGGCTGAAGGGGTTAATCGCCTCTGTGACAAAGGAATCATTTTGAGTGTTGGCCAGGCAAACAGGCTGGGTTAGGAGAATGAACTATCAAAAACTGTCAGGGTATGAATAGAGTTATCATATGAATGGATGTGCCCCTGGAGATAAAGGCAGCACCGAAGGCTGCAGTGAGGCCAGCAGGGACAGGCAAAACACAGAACAAAGAGTGGAGGTGTCGGGATGTCTCCATGAAACCAGTGCTCCCCAAGTTCTGCTGCCAGGACCCAGCACCGACGCCGGGATGTGTGGGATGAGCTCCCGCCCTTCCTGAGCATCTTTGGGGGCTGAGGTTCACTGCTGGTTTGTTGGGGTTTTTTTTGAGTAAAATATTTTGCTAACCATCTTTCAGCAATCAAAAAAAAAAAAAAAA
>VZTJ01003870.1:350282-367285 GCA_013397795.1 Orthonyx spaldingii | reverse complement strand
AAAAAAAAAAAAAAAAAAAAAAAAGAAAAGGAATTCTCTCCTCCCTGTAGCAATTCATCCGACTTTCAGTTGTGCTTAAATTTGGCTTCATCAGATCCATTTCCACCATCACCAGAAAGGGTGCTCATTTATTGTCACTGGAAACAACCCCTTGCAATTTCAGGAAACGAGAATTCAAGGAGAATGAAAAAACCTGCCAAAGTAGGTGTGTTTTGTGCACTGGTGTGTTATTTTTCTGCAAATTTTGGAGGCTGATTTTCCAGAAGTTTTATAAGCTATTAATACAAGAAGGATGGAAATGAAGATGACACCAGAAACACATCCCTGTAAGTCTACCTAAAATCATGCCAATATTTGCTTTATATCAACATTTTGGGAGCAATCGAAAAATTAAACACCCCCAAACAATTTTTTTTTTTTTTCACAACTGTAGCCTAAATCAGCTCCCTGTTTTAAATCAATGCTTCTCCATCCCGATCACCAAAAGTCCATATGCCTAAACGCTCTTGTTTCCTACGATTACAGAGGAACACACATCCCCACAGCCTTTTTAAAACGGAAAAGGCGATTTCCTCTCCCTTTCAGCGCCTTGCTTTTTCGGCAGCCCCGACTTCGGCATTGATGCGGAGGAGTAGGAAAGTAGCGTTGAATAAACATGTAGATGAGTTTTTACCTTTTTTTTCTGTTTGAGCAGAGGGGCAATAAATGAGATTACAACGAGAGATTAGCGGGGGAGACCCCCATGAACCCGTCCTGTGGCCCACATTTCAGCAGTGCAGCCAGCGGCTGGGTTTTCCCAAGGATCCTGGTGCTTTCCCGAACCCCATCCCTGTTGAGTGGAGGAACAAAACCCCACCACCGTGGCACGAGGAAAAGATGAACATCCCGTCATCGGCTCTGCATCCTCGCCTGTACATCGCCCCGAGCCCATCACCTGCTGTTTGCCTCAGCCAGCCTGATGTGCCCCAAAATGCTGGGGGAGACGTCCCCAAATCCCCATTCCCTGCTTCACCAGGTCCCCACAAGGACCCCCCAAGCTCACCCGTGGGCCATGGGGTCCATGCTGTGATGGGGAGGAAGGTCACCTGTCTCATGGATAGAGAGCTGAGCTCGGGGCATCACCTGGGAGGGAGCAGACCCCCAGCAGCAGCATTTGAAGTGCCATTTTTTGGCAGAAAATACGATTTTGTTACCTCCCCACCCGAGCCCAAAATGTGGTAATTTCTGCTTGTCTGATTTTATTTCAATATAACCAAGTTATTTCATGTTTTATTATTTAACTTCAATTCGTGGTGTAATATAAAATACCCGCTTTAATATTTTCACCTATGCAACTCAGTGTGCAATAGTGTAAATATTTTAGTCTCTCATACTTCATATTATTGAAAATAACTTTTCTACCTTCCTGCTCTAAAGCAGTTTAATAATTTCAGACAATTCTTTTTTCAGTGCTCCAAATAAAAATCTTCCACATCCTGCAAATTTTTACTCCTCTTTAAAATAAAGAAATCTGAGTTTTGGCTTTTGATGCATTTCGCAATGGCTGCCGTGCTGAAATGGGAGATTTCCCATGGAATGGCGATTCCCCTTTTCCTCCTATTTCTCGGGAACCCCTGCACACAAGATTGAAAGGAATAAAAAATATAAGCTTAAAACTTCTTGGAACAAATCTTTCAGGAAAGAGGAAGGCACTGGGAGCTCTTGGAAAGAAAAAACCTAGGATTGAATCTGTTTTTTTCGTTAATACATGGTTTTTATACACCAATTGCCTCCCAATACCCGCATGCAGCGTGTAGCACATCCCGGCCTGAAATTTGCTTTGCGGTTGTAATTTTCTACCCTGCAGTTCCCAAACCAGCCCTGGGTTTGCTCGGGAGCACAGTCAGAGATGCAGGGCACAGAGAGGCTGTGGGAGCAGGCAGAGGTGCTGGGCAGCAGGGCTGCACCCTCACACCATGCCCGCGCTTGCCACGCGCTCTGGGAATGAGGCGGTCAGGCCTGGCACGACTGGAGCGTGGCACGCACCAAGGCTGGGCTGTACTCTGCGGCATCTCCCACGTTTCCAGTCCCATCCCGCACCAGGGTGCCCAACCACCGGCCCCAACCACAGCTGATCCCGGCGTGGATGCTGCTCCCAGCCCATCCCAGCACCCGGGACAGCGGGAACTGGCAGAGCCCACAGCCACATCCCAGCTCCAGTGCTCATGTTGGGGACCCAGCTGGCCCTGAGTGCCCCCTCCCAGGCCACAGCAGAGCCCCAGGATCCGCGGGGTCATGAGGTGGATGGAGCACCGCCAGCTTTCTGCATGCTCCCACACCTTTTCTTGATGCCACTCAGCACCTCCTGTCTGGTCTAACCCAGGTCCAGCCTGCTTGGTCTGCCCCACAGCCCGGCTCATCCCCAGCCCTGTGCAACCCCGACCAAGGCTGTAACTGAGGACAGCTTTCTTTTCCAACAAGCCTTGCGGGAAAGCCAGGTCTTTCCCAGCTGGCGGGCGACAGGCAGACAGCAGCCCAGGTCCTGGCTGTCCATGCAGACACCACAAAACCCAACCCAGCATCCAGCGATCTCCTCCGTAGAGGACAGCAAGGAGGTCCTTGCCTCGCTTGTCAATGCCAGGGTGCGCCAAGCCCAGGCAGGGCTGTTTGGCTTTGCAGGGCTGCAGCACTCAGAGCCTGGCGCAGCACGGGCAGCATCCTGCACCACTCCCTGCCCGGGGCTCGGGGCACAGGGCAGCTGCTGCATCCCAAACCAAAACCAAGCAAGGGCTGGGAGTGTCGGAGCACTGGGGCCCCATTCTGCACCCTCACAGCCAGTGAGACCCCAATGCATCCCCCTGCATGGGCAGGAAAGCGGAAGGGAAAAGGAGCAGGAAGAGGGCCAGGAAGTGGGCATTGGGCAGCAAACAGGGTTAGAATGAGCAAATAGCTGGAAGTGGGGAATAGGAGTGAGGAAGAGCTGGTGGGTGTTGGACGATGGCAGTAAGCACAAGGACCCGGCCCAGCAGGGTGCTGCAAAGCGCACGAGGCGCTGCGGTGACAGCCTTTGGGCCTCGGCGTGCTGGAAGGGTGGCAGAGATGCAGGGGCAAGAGCAGGGAGAGATGCCACTGCCTCCACGGGGCAGGGACACGGGCCCCGGGGATCGCTGCAGAGGGCTGTGCTGTGCTGGCCGTGGCTCTCAAGCACAGCAGAAGGGAGGAAGGATGCTGCTGCCGGTGCCAAGGACACGCTCGGGAGCGGGAACAGCAGATCTCTGGCGATGGAGATCAGCAGACCTGGGAAGCAGCCGTGCCGCCGCTGCCAGCGCAGAGGGAGGCAGGCGAGCGGGTGGGTGGCAGGAGCAGGAGCAGCACTGCTAAAACCGAGGAGGGCCTGAGATACCGGAGTAGGAACACGGACAAGGGCCAGGGATGAGGGCAGCCGGCAGCTGGCTAGAGCGGCCGGATGGAGAGAGCAGGCCTGACGTGGCTGACACCAAGATGTCGGGAGAGGATCCCCAGCTGCATCCCTGCTTTCCACTTCAGAAGTTTCCAGCCCTTTCTCTCACGAGAAGTTTCCCACCTGAGTGCCCTTTGCAGGTCCCCTCGTCCCCTGCACACCTTCCCGTGCCCACCCACTCGCTCCATCACAGCTCACGCTGCTCGGCCAACGCGCACGGCCCCACGCCGCTGCCAGCTCTGGAGATGGGGATCGCCATGGCTGAGCTGGTGCCGGTGTCTCTGTCCCCTCTGCAGCCACCCCTGCACGCTGCAGCAGAGCCCGGGCAGGGCAGGGAGGCAGAGCTGCCGGCATTGCTGCAAAATCACGTTCTCCTGACCAGCTCCGAAGTTTTGCCTCTGGTGCAAAAGCTCCAGGATTAGCAAACTCAAGCAGGCAGGAACCTGGAGCTGCGCTCCCCTGGGAGAACGGAGAAGCCAAGTCCGGCAGGGCTAAGCCCATGTGGGCACATCCAAACGGCCACAGCTACCCCGCGGGTCCCCTCAACACTGCCCCGTCACTCCAGGGCCACCCCGGTTCCTACCTTCGCTGGTGGTGGCGGAGAGGCAGGCAGCCAAGGTGATGACGATGGAGAGCGAGGATGTCAGATCCCCCTGTGCCCATGCCATGGTCCGGCGGGGGCCACCAGGCGCGGGACGGGGCCACCTCTGTTGTCCCAGCACCTCTGCGAGCGAGCTACCTCTGCCCAGAGCTACGGCACTCGCCAGCTAATGCAAAGGCACTTTGCGCACATTGCTCGCAGCCACAGAAGCGAGCGAGCAGGGAGGGAGCAGCCTGCCCGTCACCGCTCGCAAGCCAATGGGCTGGGTGGGCTCTGCGCGGAGCCCCCCTTCCCGCACCACACGCGCTCGCTGTACCCAGACCCAGCGTTCGGACTCGGGCTCCCGCTCCCCGCTTTCCCCAACGCCCCCGCCCTCGGGAAGCTCCAACAGTCCCCGCTGCTTCCCGTGCTCCCCATCCCTTTTCGCTGCTCTCACTGGCGAGAGACAAACTTGCAGCCCTGCGGGGAGCTCTGCACTCGGTCGGGGTCAGGTGTGAAGGGAATGGGGTTACCCGGGGTTACCCGCTCCCTCCCGGTGTGCACGGAGAGGAAAACCCCTTCTAAGTGCTCCCCTTGCAGGTCTGAAGGAGACAGGCAGGACGCCCCCATGCTGATGCTTTCCATGCCACACGGTTCTGGCACAGACACTCCGCTCACAATTGACCTGTGGCAGTGGGAGCAGGGGACAGCACAGCCAGGGCTCACAACGCCCTGTTTGCTGCCACGCTGGTCACCTGAGAGAGGGTCAGCCCTGTCCAGAGCAGTTTGGGAGGACACAACAGTTGTGCCAAGGCAGAAAGGCCCCTGCCCTGTGCCTGGGAACCACAAAGCATCCTTCCCACAGTCTCTGCATCCCTCCTGCTTGGAGCTACCAGAATCGCCGAGCCAGGTGAGTGCCTTGCTCAGCATTAAACACTCGACATCTGTCAACAGACCCCCTACAGCCACAACTGCTTCCCCATCTAAATGCTGAACAATCATTAATGCCTGCCCATGGTAACCACAGATGCTGACTCCCACCTACACCACGTGCAGTGAGTTACTTGCTCCTTCATGCACTCGTGGCCAGTGCATTTTGACTGCAGCTCTATCCTGCTCCAGGAACTACCCCTGGACAAGGCACACAGGGCAGGATGGGTTTCTCTCTCTGTTGTCTGTCAGGCCATCCCTTGGAAAAAGCTCGTCCCAGACTTGCTCAGTGGAGACAGGGAGGGAGAGGAGGTGTTGCACACTCTCCATTCCACTCTGTGGTCCCTGGAGATGCCAGACCCCGTGCCGGAGCACCCCACGGTGCTACCAGCAGCTCCCTTCGCGGAGGGGTGAGAGGAACTCCCTGCCCGATCCCCAGCACACAGTGGCAACAATTCCTCATTCAGAACCGATGAGGACTCTGCCTGCAGGAGCACGTCTGCACCACTCATCACCAGGAACCTGGGAACAGCACAGAGCCTCAGGTCCCTCCAGGTTTTTTCCCCTGCCTGCCTGGGAAGCTGTCCGTCCAGAGACGGTGCTGGAGAGATCCTGTCATCGGCGGTATCACGGGATGGGCCTGCGGAGCGGCTGAGGCAGGGACACAGCTGTGGCTCGGGAGGACGCCAGACGCTCCCAAGGCAGCTGGCAGAGGCTGAGTGGTGCTGTTTGGAGGGGAGGGGGGGGTGCAGCTGCAGAGTAACCTTTGCAGTGGACCTCGGAGCCAAGGGGTCAGGGCTTATGGTCTCCAAAACTGGACCAAGCCGCCAGGAAGCCCTGGATGGTGCCACAAGAGCTGCACCCCTGCAGCAGGTGGGAAAGCAAATTTTCTGCCAGCTATCACATTGCTGCTCTGACCCAGACGTCTCCACTTGCTGAAAGGGCTTGTCACAGCTCAGTGCTGGATCCTTCAGCTCTCTGTCCCCCAGTGCCCAAGCAGAGCCGGGTATTCCAGAGGGATGCTGTTCACACTGCCACCACCTTCTGCTTGGCTCTTGTGAAACCCCCCTGCAGAACTACCTCCAGCTCTGGGGTCCCCAGCATTAGAAGGATGTGGACCCATTGGAGAAAATCCAGAGGAGACCACAGAGATGCTCCAAGGGCTGGAGCCAGGCTGGGAGAGCTGGGGGTGTTCACCTGGAGAAAAGAAGGCTCTGGGTACACCTTAGAGCCCCTTCCAGGGACTAAAGGGGTTCCAGGAGAGCTGGAGAGGGACTTTGGACAAGGGATGGAGTGACAGAACACAGGGAATAGCTTCACACTCATCCAGGGCAGGGATAGATGGGATAATGGGAAGAAATCCCTCCCTGTGAGGGTGGTGAGGCAGTGGTACAGGTTGCCCAGAGAAGCTGTTGCTGTCCTATCCCTGGGAGTGTTCAAGGCCAGGCTGGGTAGGGCTTGGAGCAACATGGTCTGTTGGATATGGGCTGGAATGAGATGGTCTTTAAGGTTCCTTCCCACACAAACAATTCTATGATTCTGTGACCTCAGTCCCAAACTCTGGAAAAAGCTCTGGGGAGGCAGAAGCCAGCTCCGGCCTTGCAGCGCTGAGCGATTCCACTCCCAGTGCCATGCCCCTAACCCTGCAGAGCTTCAACACATCCCAGGCTCTCCAGTGCCCTGGTCCCATCCCAGCCCCATGTGTGACAGGAATGTGGGTCCTCTGGGTCTTCCAAAGGTGCCAACAGCTACCAGCTATTGCACCTCCCCACAGGTTTTGGCTTTGCTGTGCCCCAGGATCCCAGAGAAGCTGTGCTGGCTGAGCACTGTTACACATTGTACAGCAGCTTTGCAGGAGCCAAGACACAGCCACTCCAGAAACGACCCAAAATCCCTTCAAGGCCTTTCAGATCCACTGTCAGCTCTGGGGAGAGGGATGGTGTGTAATGGGATGCCTGCAAGCAGTGGTGGGTGCAGCAGGATGCGGGGTCAGTGTGAACTCTGTACCACAACACAGCGCACACATGCTGGGCACCGAAGGGCTATGGGGGTAGGAGCAGACATCCTGGTTTCCCTGGACACTTGGTTTTGTGGTCAGGATGTGCCTTGAGTGCATAATCAATGCATATGCATGGAGGCTGGGCACTGTCAGGGGTGTTGGAGCTGGTACAAGGTCAAACACTTCTGGGATGCTCCTGGCTGGGAACGCAGCCCCTTTCATACCAGGATCCATGTGCAGCCACAGACGTGGTCACAAGTCATCCCAGGAACCCCAAACAGACCAGGAAACAGAAGCATGGAGGGCATCACACCAGGATCCCTGGCCCTCTCCAGGCTCCCAGTCAGCTCTCCCTGGCCTGAGCCCAGCTGCCTCCCCCTTCCTGCTGAGTGCCGCTGCCTCCACTCCTCGGTGAGTGTCTTGCCACATCCCTCAGGCGTGGTCCTGCACCTGGCTGTCACTGAGATGGGGAGGATATTTATAGATGCAGCGGAGAGAGGAGAGCGCAGCTCAGACAGGGAGGATCAGCAAAGGAGGGAAGCAGCCCTTTCAGCAGCACCCAGGTCACTGTGCATTTAGCAGGGAGGCCACAGCCTCCTCGCTAACTCAGTAGCTCAAACCTGAGTGGTCGTTGCCCTTTGCACCCGGGGATTGCCCATTGCAGTCCTGAAAGAGCAAATCTGTGCCTGGGCTGGGGAGGGCAGCCCTGTCTCTTGTGTCCCAGCACTTCTCCGGCACGTCCAGGCACTTCTGCTCTCCTGCAGCATTTGCAGGGCCACGTGCTTCAGGGTCAAGGCTGGTGGAGGCACCACAGGTAGCAGTCATCAAGGGAATGGCACCATCTCCACACCATGCCACTCTGTGTTGGGACACCAGCAGAGCCAGGGATCCCTGCTCCAACCCCTGAGGAGGAGGAGATGCTCAGAGCAGGGACAGAGCTGTGCTGAAGGTCTCTGTAACCCCTGACACCTGTTCATCCCCCTGTCCCCTGCTGTACATCCCTTTCCCAGGAGGAGGAGAGAGAATGGGACATGGATGCCCTCTCCCAAGCCCCATGTTCTTCCCTGGTGTCTGCCAGAAGGAGGACAAGGACAAGCTGTGTAAGTCCCTGAGCAGCGACAATGCTGCACAGAGGTCTGGGATCCTCCCAGGAAAGCAGTGATCATTGTGGGTAGGGGGACAGGACTCCTGGGGCACTTTCTCCACCCAAATAGCCTTAAATGATGGTCTATCCATGTCTTAACCAGGCAACAGCCCTGAATCCAAGGAGCTTTAAAACCTGAGGTTTAACAAGTCAGATCTGCCTTCCCCCCCAGCCCTGAGCCCTCCAACCTGGCTCTACAGCAGAGCACCAGAGGTCACAGGACAGGAGGAGGGTGCTGGACCCATGCAGGTGGGACATCCCCCTCCACACTTGCAGTGGCTGAAGCATCTCCCAGCAAAGTTTGCATTTGGTGCCCCAGCCTGAGCTGTCAGCAGGAATTCCCAAGGAACTCCAGTGTGCCCCAAGTAAGGATGCCTGGGGAAAGCCCTTTAAACTGGCATCTGCTACATGAGCGTGCTGACAAGTTATCTACATCCATGTAACAATTCACCTGCAGCAATCTGGGTGCTGAATCACTGTGATTCCTTGTGCTGTGTCAGGGCTGGGATGGATTCCTCAGCTGCAAGGTTGAGGATCACAGGGACCACGTCTCACCTCCTCCCTGCCTCCTGGGCAGCCTGACAGGCTTTTTTCCCTCTCCAGTGCCCTGGGGTTGTTCTTTTCCTAATGTATCAAGACCCTTTTTCAGCCAGGTGCCTTTCCTGCTTTCCCAGTCCTCCCTGGAACTCACCAGTATTCCCGTCATTGCCTGGCCTCTTACCCACGGGAGCAGCCATCCAGCCAGGATCTTTCATGAGATGCCACAGCTGAAGATCTCCTCCAGTCCTTCAGCTCAGTCAGGTGGAAGGTGCTGCCTCCTCCTTGTTATCAGGGGGAGAGCCCAGGTTGTTCCATTAATGCCAGCAGAGAGGGCCAGCCCTTGGCATCCCTCGTGATGAGGTACAACTGTGGGAACCACTGGCCAGCTGAGCAATCAGCACCCAATTAATTCAGGTCAAGGCTGGGGAGGCTGTACATCGTCTTCTTCTTGTCATTATCAGAAATGCTGTGTATTAATATCCTTTATATTAAAAAAAATAATTTTATCATAATTTTTCCTCATTGAAAGAGATAGTTTGGAATTGGAATTGAGACAAACACAAGCTAGGAACACCGGCTGCAGAAGGGGAGAGTTTAAGAAAGGTCTTCTGGTAATATCCATCGTTCCCTTATCAGTGAGGATATTAAATGTATTGAAATGCTAAGCAGCTCTTTAAGGGCTGTCTCTGATTTTCATTAAACAAGCAGGGAATGAGCAGGAGGGAAGGGGATGCAGCACTGTTCTCTCTTTAAGAAATTCTGATTGCTGGATATTAACAGCATTAATGTCCTTTTATCCAAGAGTGTCAGGGTTGCACTTGCCTTCTTGCCTATTTTGTGTCTTGCTGAAGTGGAACTAAGTCTCTGCTGCCTAACACGGGCACGCAGTGTCTTTGGAGCTCTTGGGGACCAGGGCTGTACAGAGATGCACAGCAAGAATCTCCCAGGGACCATAAGTCGGATTCCTGTATCTCCCAGTCCCACCACATTCCTGCTGCCCAAAAGGAGATGTTAGCTCCTGCCTTGGCAGGGCAGTCTGGTCCTGAGAGGAGATGGGGATGAGCAGTCAGAAGTTGAACCCAAGTGAAATCACTCCAATAGCCCCAGGTCCAAGGCGGAGGCATCACCTGAGGGGTGGTGAGGGATGGGCTACACCCTTGAAATGTATCTGGCATTGAGTCCTGGTGATCCCCAGGCATCTCCAGGCTTCTGTGCCCTTCTGAAGGGAAGGCTGGAGAACACCTCTGCCCCACTCTGGGGAACACACAGAGCAGTAACGACCACAGGGACCATTCCTCAGCTTCCCAAGTGGGGACATTGCTATGGGGATGTTGGAGGGAACCACTACAGCACTCAGTGCCACAGCATGGCTGGGGCCACACAGGGCCACAGCAGAGGGTTTGGGGTGCTCTGCAGAGGGTCTCAAGCCTGCCTGCAATGCTGGCATGGCCAGCTGAGCACTTGCAGGAGCTCCAGCCCATGCTCCAGCTCTGACACCCAGGAAGGGCAGTGACAGCCTCTGGATTTCTCTGCAGACAGCCCAAGCACAGATGCTTTGCTGGCAGAAGAAGCAGAGGTGCAACACAGTCAAGTCCAACCACTTCAAAGCCACATCACGAAACAAAAGCCATGAATTAGGTGCTAAAATGGCACAAGAGCCACAAGTACACCTCGGCACTCTTAATATCTCTCCTTTGCTTTCCAGTTTCTAACCCTGGCGTGCCTGTGGCTCTGCTCTGAATGGTCACAGGGGCCGAAGGCTCTGCTGCCATAACCACAGGCCTCCAGGAGCTGGGGCTTGAAAGCACCCGAAAATAACAAGGCTTCCCATGGCATTTGTGAGAGACAGGAGCCATGGAGGAAGGCAGACAACCCCCATCCAGTGTACATGCATTTGGAAAAGAAAGGGACACAGGGACAGCCCCAGAGCTCTTCAGAGAAGGGCTGCTACAAACAAACAGAAATTAGCTGGAGCTAATAAAACAGGGGCTGCCACAAGCCCAGGCAGCACGGCGTGTGTTTAACCCCAGTCTCCAGAGCCCAGCAGCTCCGATATTGCCGAAGGGAATGGCTTTGTGGGCTAAGCAGATGGTTTGAAATGCTCAGACTTTGGGAAAACACAGGGTCCCTGCAGGACAGCTGAGTCTGCAACCCAGCTCACTACCCCTCCCACACAGGGCCCTGGCATCACCCTGCTCTGGGCCGTCCCTCTCGTGTCTTTGGGCCCTGCTTGTGCGTCTCTCCTTCCAATTTATTCCACACTTTTTTCTTCGCTCCCTTCTGTCCTTTCTCTTTCCTTTCTTGTGCATGGTTTGTTCTGTCCTGTCTCTGGGGCTTTATCCCACATGGACAGATGAACAGCTTTGTGCCTGCCAGATGGTTGTGGCACCTCCGTCCCCATCCCCTGCCACCCATCACCGCCTCCTCTGCTCGCAGAGACGGTTACTGCTTCCAAAGAATCCCAGAATGGTTTGGCTTGGGAGGGACCTTAAAGCTCATCTTGTTCCAATCCTCTGCCATGGGCAGGTAAACCTTCCCCTAGACCAAGTTGCTCAGAGGTTGCTTTGCTCCCATCTCAAGCTCACCCTGCCTGCACCACCAGGCTTCTCCAGCAGCAATGAGACAAGTGCTTTCCAAAGCACCCAAAAAGCCCTGGTATTTGTGCTGTGGGATACAAATCCTCCACAGGATCCAATGGAGCACCTCCATGGTTGTTTCTTCTTGTTTCTTCTTGTGGTTTCTGGACCAAAATAATCAAACCTGTCTTCAGACAGTCGTGAGATGGAAAGAAAAGCAGGACAGCCACACCAGCCACCTCCAGAGCCCGGCAGCCTGCCTTGGAAGTGTGTTATAGCAAGGGTCAACACCCTTTGGCATCCCCAGCCTCTGCCATCCCAAGCTAAAGATCTCTGTTTGGCCCCAAATTGCTGGTGCTAAGGGGCAAAGACACAAGAGGGGCAGAAAACACCTCCAGCCCCATCTCAGGCAACCCTTGCACAGCCAAGAGAATGCTCTGATGCTGTTGAAACTGTCAGCTTCACTTCGAGCACATTGTTTCTGCTGGAAGTGGAAATCTCAAAGAGACTAAATTACAGAGCTGGGCAGACCCAGACATAATCCCTTTGAAAGCTGACAATGAGATTTTGTCCAAAATTAATTTTCATGCTATAAAAACAACCAAATAAAGCTGCATTTAAAATGGGGCAAGTAATGGGGGAACAATAACAAAACATATGAGAACAACCACAGCCACTTCAGAGCCCAGGCAGGGTTTCTCTGTGCAGAGGGAAGTACTGGTCAGGCAGGAGCTGCTTCCAGAGAGTGGTACCCAGGTCCTACTTGCCTGGGCTATCCTTTTCCAGAGCTCTCTCTGGGTTGTCTGCCACTTCAGGGAATTTGGGAACAGGCCATCAGTGTGCAAAAGTGGGGCTGGCGATGGTGAAGGACAGTCCCAAGCCACAGTCTTCTCCTCTGGTTTTGGTTACACATCCTGGGATCCCCAGCTGTAGCTTCAGGTTTAATATTTGCTCTCTCTGATGACAAAGTTCAGCTGTAGCAGGGACCGTGCCACCAGCTGGGCCTTTTTAATACCCAGCATAGGTCTCTGTGTACCCAGTGTGGAGCCAGCCTCCTGCCCAGTTGCATTCCTTCATGTGGGATGTTGGATGCAGGAATATTTAGGAAGAACTGGATCTTCGCACTGAGCCCTGGCTATTGCAGAAAGTTATAAATAACTTGGTTACCTTGGGTAACCTTTCAGAATTACAGCCTAATTTCTTCAAACATCCACCCCTCCGCCCTATGTCACTGAGATTTAACTCCCTGTGGGGTGCGAGGGGTCAGTGAAAAGCCCTTCATCAGTTCAAGGGTCAGAAGAAGATGAAAAAACAAATTGAAATTTCGTAAAGAAAGTGTATTCAGTTAATACTGTCTCAGGAAATAATTAACAGAGTCACCTGGAAATTGTCCAGAATATAACCTGTGTTTTAACAGAAGGTGGAAAAGGGTTGGAGAGGACACACGTGTGTCACACAGAGAGGACTCGGGTCTGGGACTCAGATGTAGACAAAGCCCAGCCTTCGGCCTGGAGCTGAGGCTTTGCTGCCTCACAGAAGCACCATGTGTGACCACACTGTCACCATGACCACAGGCAGAGGAGAAGCCACGGTCTCTTCTGGAACCTGGCCCGCTCAGGAGGCAATTTGCTGCTCCCAAAGGTCGGTGCAAGCAGTCCCAGCTGCACAGAGCAGCCAGGAGCTGTTGAACAGTCACTGAGAAGCCAAGGCTGGCAGCATCTGGCATCACCGGCTGCCACCCCGCAGCCTCCTCACTGCTAAACCCGCCACGATGCTGCTGCATCACATCACAGCTCCAGGATTAGATACCAGTTTTGCCCCTGGAGAGTCTTCAAGCTCGACCAAACTGTGTTGTTCTGCTGCCTGCTCAGCTGAAGACAGTGGGATCAGCAGCCAAGTCAGGAGCAAGGGGTCACATTGCCAGATTTCGGCAGCACTTTTCCCCCTGCCATGTTGTCAAACATCAGGAGATTTTCCTAGCCTGCAGCATGGGGGAAGTTTATTTCTCCCATGGTTTGGGGAATTTGGGCTAAATTGAAGTCAAGTGGCTTCAGATGAGAATGTGCTCAAACCCCTGATATTGCAGGGCCTAAGATGAGTGCCCAGGAATAGGGAGGCCAGATACTCCACAGTCATTTTTCTCTTGCTCTGACTGACAGCAAGCTGTCTCTAATTTTTAAATATATACATTTTTTCCATTCTGTCTTTGGAAACAATCTCTCCATAAGGCAAAGTAAACAGAGATCCAAGCAGAGTTGATTTAGTCATTCCAGCTTCCCTCTTGCTGTTCTCCTCTCCAGTATCCCGTCCTGAGGGCACTGCAGCAAAGCTCCTCACTCACTGCCAGCAAGCCTGGCACGGGCCCTGTTGTGCTGTGTGAGGTCCCATGGGGCACCAGGCACTGGCAAGAGCCACCCAAGGCTTTGGTCTGCCTGCAAGGCAAGACTGTCTCCTGCTTAGACACCTCAGAACACCAAGGCACCACCCCTAGGTCCGTATCTTCTTTCCAAGCTCTCACTAAAAATGTTTCTCAACAGCACAGTAATTCTTCTTCCCAACAGTGTGTCCAGGGTCTTGAGGTGCCCCAATTTAGGCAATAGGCTCCTTTTGAAGGCAGCTCTGCTGTCAGTTGCACTTCTGACTGCGTCATGCCCTGAGGGTCTCTCATCCCAATCTAGCCACTGAAAGCTTTGCAGTAGACTCTGTGCCCCGTGTTTCTGTCACCTGGCTACGCAGGAGGACATTCCCTAACATTCCTTTGGTTTCATTCCTTTGGTCCTCCAGTTACAGCACTCAGGTGCTGATGTGAGCAGAAATAGGTTCTTATCTGGTCAGTGGCACACTCAGGTGATGTTCACACACAGCAGAGACAAGTCTCTTCACCACTCTCAGAGGCAGATCCTTTTGTAGAGATACTTTCTGTTTTGCTCTCAAGTATCTGTACTCAAAGTAAAGCAAGTTGCCTTGACCTGGATATTTAGAGTCTGTTTGCCTTCTGCAGCAGCTCTTTCCTTCACTGCTTTGAAGAACTCATCTGAGCTAATAGCATGGGCACTTTCTTCTTTATCCTCCCTGTGCATCTGCTGGTGTTTACAGGCTCTTGCATTTGCTGCCTCTCCCAACTGCAGGCGCTTTGCTTTCGGCGCTTATCAGAGCCCAGGCAGCATCCAGGTGCTGTGCTGGCTTCATCCCTGCTCTCAGATCTGCTCTCATCTCCGCCACGGGTCACTCTGGTGGTGTCAAGTGTTTTCAGCAGTTTATGAAGGTTCCACACTGCTCACCTTTCAAAGGTGTCACTCTGGACTGAGTGACTTCTGCTGCCTGGCAAATTCTAATTGCTGTGCCTGGCATTAGCTCTGCAACAAGACCTTGCTCACTGCTTCTGCCTCCCTCTCAGTTGCCTGTTCTCCAACTACACATCAGTCACCAGCTCTTCTGAGATTTCTCTTTCTTTCAGTCCTCTTTGATTAAACCATGTCTTTATATTTTTCATTTTCTCCCATGGTGTTCCCACATGCCTCGGGTTTCTGTGCCACACTCCTGTAATTAGCTTCCTCAACCTCAGTCAACTGAACGCTACCAGAGAAATCAAATGCTTCAGAACCAGCCAGTGTCAAAAATAAGGCCTTCACCTTTGTTTCTACCACAACTTACTACTTCCAGTGGCTGTGAGAAAGCTGCTTGAAGCTCTCTTTCCATGCCAGGGAACTCCAGCATGCTCCCACAGACCCCAGCAGCCAGAGCAGCAGATCAGGAGAATAAAAACTGCAGACATACAGCAGCACAACTGACCAGCAAACTCGCCTGTGCTGTGGGGCAGAAGCGTCACACCTCCCTCTGCCCAAGAGGATTCAACCCCCACCTTTTGCCTCTCCAGACTGTGCTCCAGCCTTTTGCAGATGGTGCATGGCTGGACCCCTTGGGCAGGTGTGAGCCTTGTGCAGCAGCTCACCCTTCTGCAGGGCTGGGAGAGACAAATTTTGTCCCAACAAGGTCCCTGGAGGGTCAGATGTCGAAACCAAACTCAGAAGATCACTCTGGAGTTAGGATCACACTTGAGGTGTGCCCCAACCTTAGAAAAGGTAGAAACTTTGACTTCTCAGCTTTTCCCAAGCTCCAGAAGACTCCAGCCTGTCTTGGTGTTATTCCAGTTGCCTTAGATTGGCAAGATGGGTTGCACCACCCAGGCTGGTTTTGTGGTGCCAAAATTCCATTAAAGATGTTGCCTCCAGAGCTGAGGCACACAAGAGTGAACTGTACCAGGCTCTAACCAGCCAAGTAAAAATCTTATCTCCCTGCTTGACTGGGAAGCTCAGTCTTGCACAGCAGACCAAGGTTGAAGATTTCCAGACCATATTTTTCCCCTACCCAGAAGAAAAGGATGCTTCTCCGGAAGTTATTAAATAAAAAGACTGAAGAGGAAAGAAGGGGACAGAGAGGACAGGACTACCTTTGCACAGCAGATGAAGACCTGGGTCCTGTTCTCTCCTTTGCTTCCAGGTTTACTCCCCAAGTCTTGCCTTGCCTTAAAGCCCAGGCAGCAGATGTCCTTGCCAGACTACTACCTCTCTAGTTCTTCCACATGCACATTACATGGAATGCCCTTTCCTGACCCATAGGGTTGGAAAATTATTTTATACACTCCCAAAGACACTGTGAGTACTTCCCATGCAGCAGAAGAGAGATGAGGACAACCTACATCCAAGAGTGGCAGATGTCCTAAAGAATGAGCTCCAGCCTGGCACCAGGGTCTCCCACAGAGGGGACAATTTCCTCAGCAGACTTGTCTGAGGAGACAAACCTAAACCTAAGCCAGAACACTCCTCCTGTCTAAATCATTTGGTGAACGTAGATAAGACATACACAGCATCAAGGAAAAGTTTCCAAAATCAATGGGTGAAGTTAAGGACTGGGCCAGGTATTTCCTGCATGGCTCTGCTGGATCCACTGACCACATCTCCCTCCCTGCAGCAGAGCTGATGCCCCAGTTATCATCCCAGGGCAGTGTGAGGGCACTGCAGTAAGTACTACTGTGCATGGGAACAGCAACACAGAGCAAAGAGCTTTCGACTGGAGTCAGAATTGTGATTGGAAAACAGAATTAATATCCCTGTAGCTTTGTTATCTTCCACCTGTCCCACTCTGGCACAAAGTCGTTGACCTTCCCGCAAAGGCATTCCCTGCTCCAACAGGTGGTGGAGAGCAAGAACAGGGGCTGCTGGGGCTCTTTGGAGACACCTCCCAGATCTGCCGAGCCCCTGGGAAAGCAGAGCAGCACCCCCACAGCTCAGAGCGAAGTGTTTCCAGAGAGCGAGGTCCCTGGGGAGCGGAGGAGGCGATGCTGAGGGGAAGAAGCCGCACGCAGGTCGCTGCCGGCTGGGTTTTCTCGAGGTCTGCCGATGTGCTTGAGCTCAGCTCTCAGCAGCCCCGCAGACTCAGCTGGGGCGTCGGACAAGAGTCCCAAGCACCGCGGTGACACGCCGCGGCCCCCCATGGCCCCTTCCTTGCCCTGGAGTGGCTGTCGAACCTTCCCAGCGCAAACTTGTCCAAGCCCCGGGGCCGGGCTGAGGGACGGGCACAGACCCCGGGCTGAGCTGAGGGACAGGCGCTGCAGGCGGGGGCAGACCCCGGGCTGGGCTGAGGGACGGGCACAGACCCTGGGAGGGGCTGAGGGACGGGGACAGACCCCGGGGCCGGGCTGAAAGATGGGGACAGACCCCCCGGGCTGGGCTGAGGGACGGGGACAGACCTCGGGCCGGGCTGAGGGACAGGCGCTGCGGTGGGCGGGGGACAGA
>VZTJ01003870.1:327807-346881 GCA_013397795.1 Orthonyx spaldingii | reverse complement strand
TAGAATAGAATAGAATAGAATAGAATAGAATAGAATATCCTGAGGTGGGAGGGGTCCACAAGGATCATGGAAGTCTCCTGGCCCTGCACAAACAACCCACTCCATGAACAAGGAGCTACTCCAGAGCAGTGATGCCTGGGGCCAATGCCAAGATTCCTTTCTCCTCCTCCTCACCTCTTGTCCGCTCACCTGCAGGATGGCCCTGCAGGGAGAGGAAGAGGAGGGATGCCTGGTTGCAGCAGGGCTCAGGGCAGGGCTCGGGGCAGCTGCCTGTGCCTGCAGCTTCCTGCCAGGCCACTGCAGTGGAGCCCAGCCTGCAGCAAGCTGCACACAGCTGCCTGCACTGCCAGGCCTCCTGCTGGGCACCAATCTTCATCTCTTTGAAATCCACATTAAAATACATGAGCCACACTCTCTGGCCAGGGCTCCCAGCGCTGGATAATTGCTTTTTAAATGCTTTCTAAATGCAAACTGCATGTCATTCTTACCACCATTGCCACCTCCCCTGCACCCAGTCTTTGATCTGCTACATGTCATGACAATATTGCAATTACCTTGTCAGTGTCGGGGAGTGCAGGCACTCCCGGATGGAAAGTACAGGGATGTGCTGGACACTGGAATCCTGCCCTCCCGATTGCAATAGAGGAGGGGCTGGCAAGAGTCCTGCACGCTGGCAAAGCCCCAGCCTTTGGTGGATCCAGAGAAGCACGTGGGGGTCACCGGGACAGATTCCCTCAGGTAGGGAGGTGACCTGCTACAGGCTGAGGCTGGAAATGCAGTGGATCCCTGATTATGCAATGGATCCCCGATGATGTGATGAATCCCCTTGCAGCAATTGCTCTGTGCCCCTTCCTGGTTGTGTGCTCTCCTTCCTCTGCAAGGCATCTGCAAAGGTCAAGGCTTTTAAAACTCAACCAGCTCCCTGCCTGTGTATCCTTTTTCCTCAGGCCCACGAGCCCAAGATCTGCTGCATGCTGAAATGGCAAAAATCATTCAATTCACCCCAAAACCAACTTAGAGTCACAGAATCCTAGAATCACTGGGGTTGGGAAAGCCCTCTAAGATCGTCAGGTCCAGCCATTAACCCAGCACTGCCAGATCCACCACTAATCCATGTCCCTAAGTGCCACATCCACACATTTTTGTAACCCTTCCAGAGACCTTTTCTGACTTTTTGCTTTGTGGGGAATGCTGAAGGAGAGAAAGAGAAAAAAAAAAAGAAGGGAAAAAGAAGCCAACACCATTCTGGACTGGTCCCACGTGTTGATTTCAAGGCTCTATTTCCAGACCTGGCAGCAAAGCTGAACTCTGACCCACCCACCACATCCTGGGAGGACACAGCTCGGAAGTCAGGCTTCTCCACAGCTCACTCCAAATTCTGTGCCAGCATTGTTCCTGGGTGCTGAGGGACTGCTGGTGGGGACCTGCCCCTGCCACCACCTACAGCTGCCCAGCCCTGCCATCCCCACCCCAGCCAGACCACGGGACAGGGCACATCCTTTGCACAGAGGTGAGGCAAGGCAGTGCTGCTTAGCGGAGCGTGGCTTGGAAAATCTTCGGGGATGCCATGGGGATGCGGTGAGGAGGAGCAACCCTGAGGTTTTTTCCTTCCCCGCCTGCTCCATCTGCCCCAAACAGGGGTGGTGAGGCTGGGACAGGGGTGGTCCCCAGCAGCGGACACCGATTGGGATGGAAACGCTGTGGAAAGCACCTCCCGGTGGCAGCAGAGCCTTTTGGACTGCCACGTCAGCAGAGCCAGGAAAAAACACCCAAAAGGATCCTAATGCAGCTCTGTGGAGCAGCGTGCACCGTGTGCCTGTCCACAGCATCACCCTCCTGCTGTCACTGCCCCCGGGCAGGGTCAGGGGTACAGGGCAGTGGACTGGCTCCTCCACCAGCTTCCAGTATGCCCAGTGTGCCTGGCAGAGAGTGCCCCAGGGAGAGGGCACAGGGACCTGGCAGCTCCCCTCTCCTCAGGAAAGGGACAGAGCAGCTCCTCATCCATGGGAAGCCCCAGGAGGCACATTGCTGTCTGACCCTGGAGGAAGGGGACAAGAAGGACATACAGAACAGTATTAATGCTGCTTTCCTTCCCCGTTCACTCTGGATGAGGAGCTCCCTCCTGACTGTTCCTAAATCCTACAGGGATCATCTGGATATCAATTTCCACATCACATGCACCTCTGAGCCTCTGTGCAATGCAGCTCCCCCACAGCTGGCTCCCCCTCACCCATCACCTTTACCCTAGAGTACCCAACAGCATCTGAGCCAGTATTTCCCAATTTCCAGAGCTCCTTGCCCAGTCACACATGCACTGAGTGGCCAGGACTCAGCAGGGAGCTGTCTTTGAGCTCACCCCAAATGCATTCACTGCCTTGGGGTGCAATGTGGCTGGGAATGTACAGCTGGGCCGCGGGCACTCCGATCTCCATGGATGTGCCCGCTGTGTCTGTGTTGCACTGTCATTTCAGATGGCATTTGGTGCTCAGCACTGTCTGGGAGCTGCTGCATTTCCTACCTGGCTGACTCATCTGCAACGTGCCAGGGCCCTGTGGCCACCACCACGGTCTTTGTGCCTATGAGTGGCCACAGCCACAATCTGCTTGGTGTGACACCAGAGAGAAACACACCACGCTAGGAACTGCTGGGCATCTCTGCCATTTGGGGAAGCAGAGCAGAGATCCTGCCTTGCTCAGTGCTGGTGGGAAGGTGGAGAGATGTGGAGGCATTGCAGGCAGAAATGAGCTGGTACTTTGTCCTCTGCTTCCTGCTGCCTGGGATCCCACAGGTCTCCCGAACCCTGCTGCCCCAGTTTCCACAGACAGACCATTTGAACCTAAGAAAGCTCTTCCCTGCATCCATTTGGAAGAAGGGCCCTTTCAGCTCCCCAGGTACCTCGTGCTTTGTTGAAGGTGGCTGGTGGATGCATCTCGTGTGTCCCATTCATTATTCTATCCATCTCACTGTGTTCCCTTTTATTCATCCCTTCTCAAACTAAATAGCTCCTTTCTCCTCTCTTCTCATGTGGAAATTGCTCTCCACCCATTATCATTTTCATGATTCCACTTTCTGCTGTATCCACTGTGATGAGACACCAGGACGCAGCAGTTCTTGGTGCATTTCTGGGTGTGTGGAACATCTGCCTTCACACTGGCGTGTCTTGTCTTAATGCATGTGGAAAAACTCATTTCCTCCCTTTTAGTGGCGATACCATCCCCTGGTGAGAGCTCATTGCTCTCTGTTCCAAGGCCCTGTCTCAATGCAGGGGCATTGGAAACACATCTGAGGGTCTTGTTCCCGGATTCAGATGATCTTGCTCTCAGCTGTTGCACTGCTATCTTTAATTTCCTTCTTTTCATCCTCTCATGCCACTATAGGAAGATGCACCATGTGCCTCTCCATGATTCCTCACCAATTTGCTCCTGGTTATGAGGAGCACGGCACCATGGCCATCCCTTCAGAGGGATGCAGTGGCTTGGAGGCGTTTCCAGCTCACGTGTGGTGTGGTTCTGTCTCAGCCATCAGAGAACTGCCAGCACAGTTGGCCAGGCCAGGCTCACACTGCCTGTCTCGACCTCTCTGTTACACCCAACAGAGCAGTGCTGGGACCCAGAGCAGGCAGCACCTCTCCCACCTGGGATGCAGCATCCAGCTCCCTCAGGCACTGCCAGCCTGGCCACCCCCAGAGTCAGCTGCTCGGAGAGCTGAACAAACACTTGCGCTGGTACATTCCTGATAAGGCTCTTTTTTATTCTGCAAAACAATGTCACACTTCTTATCTGACACAAATCCTCAGTGTAGCTCCAGTAGCTCTCCAAAGCAGCAGTTTAACCCCGGACACGTTGGTGTGAACTCGGGTAATTACAGCTGGAGCTGCTTCCAGCTCTGCGAGGGCTGTGGGTGTTACAGGTGCTCTGTCTCAGCAAGGTGAGTGGGATTAGAGACACCATTCTCCCAGGAGATGGTAGCTCAGTCCTGGAATAAAAATCAGCCTCTTCTCCAGGCTGATATGTCACTTTTCCTGACCCCCAGAGTGTGGTGTGATGCTTTACACCAGTTCCCCTGTGACTAACCAAAGCTGGGCTTTGTGGTCTGCCTGTTCATGGCCAAGTGGTTTTTGAGTGTGGTCTCCAGATGATGGCCAGGTGTCACACCAAGCCTGACCAGCACCACCAGCAGAGCCTGGAATGGTGGGACTCAGGGTGGCTTCTCCTGCCACTCCCCTACTCTCAGCAAAATTCTCAGCAAAATTCACCTGAAAGCACAGGTGAACCCTTCCCACCCTGTGCCTTCACTGTAGAGCCAGGCCAGGTAAGGAAAGGCCACCACCAGCTGACCAAGGCAGAGAGGAGTGCCAGCCTTGAGGACAGCCCAGGGAGACACTGCCCTGCCCGAGCGCTTGCTGGGCTTAGGGAGCCTTTCTGGAGGGCAGACCTCACACTGGGGAGCGTCCTGGCATTTCACTGGTGATCACAGAGCCTAGTGCTCCTCCACAAGTGGTCACAGAGCCTAGTGCTCCTCCACAAGTGATCAGAGAGCCTAGTGCTCCTCCACAAGGGATCACAGAGCCTAGTGCTCCTCCACAAGTGATCAGAGAGCCTAGTGCTCCTCCACAAGGGATCACAGAGCCTAGTGCTCCTCCACAAGTGGTCACAGAGCCTAGTGCTCCTCCACAAACTGGGAGCAACCTTTGTGCTGTTTGTCCCCGGCCGTCCCCGATGCCTGAGGCTGCAATCACTGCGGGCAAGTTACCTGGGCTGGGCACAGCGGGGAAGTGGAACAGATTCACACCATGGTCCTTGGGGTGAACCTAAGGGACAGTGACATCTGCAGTGACATCCACAGTGACATCTGCAGTAGCGCTGTCCCACTTGGGTCCCAGCTTGAGACCCTGGGCAACTGGAGTGGGGCCACACTGGCTCTGCCCAGAGTCCCAAGGTCACCTAGGCACTGACTTCTGGTAGGGACAGCAGGGGACATGGCCAGGCTGGAGGAAAGGACAGAATGCCCACGGTGCCACAGTGACATTTGCAGCCTGATCCCAGGAACGTTCTCAAATCCTGACACATCCCATAGCCACCGTCTGGTGGCAGACCTTGCTGCTGGAGAGAAAACCCACTCATGCCCCAGGCTGTAGGAGAGAAATGGGAATTTCCCAGGGTCGAGGACAAAAGGATGCGTAAGGACCGGACCATCAGCATTGTGCATAGGGCTGGGACAAATTTCAGGTCTGATCTCTGCATGTCTAATGGCAGAGAAGCCTCCCTGCACAGGCTGTTCCACTGCAGCAGGGACAGGCTCAGATGCACGCCGAGGGAGGCACGCAGATGCCAGCATAATTAGCCACAAAATAGACTTTTCAGTATCACACAATGACAAAGGAAAATAAAAAAGCTCTGCATGCTGATAATTCCTCGGTGCGCCTCAGTGACAAGGAACTGGGACAGACCTGAGCTTCCACTGAGCCAGAGGAAAAGGTATTTTTAAAAAGCAGATTATCTGGTTAAACAGAGGGCAGGGGGCTGAGCCGGCAGATAATGGGGGTGTGTGTGACAGCTTTATTAGGAAGTGCCTAACGTCGGAGTGATTTCACAGAGGCTCTCAGAGCAGAGGCTTACTCTGGGAGCTGGATCCCCACCAGGGAGCCTCGGCAGCACCGTCACACGGGCTTAGATGGCAACTGGCCCCACCTCTGTGCATCAGGGGACAATGGGAGCAGCAGGGATGTGCTGTAGGGGGTCCCCACCTGCGTGTCCTCCTGGGGTACCACCTGAGGAGTGCAATGGGCGAGTGCTGTGTCCATGAGCCATCATCAGTAGGAGTAGCTCTGCTAAGCCGAAAGAGGGGAATGGTCAGAAACACGGAGGAATGCCATTGCCTCCACCATCAGGACTGGCAGTCCTGGTCCAAACACTCCCAGGCTCAGCAGGGGCAGGATACAACCCTCCCTCGCCCTTGCAGCTGCCACTCGGGACACGCCCAGCTGCCTTTTGCAGGGTTTCCTCGCTGCTTCTGTCTCGTTTCTTGCTGTGTCATGTTCCCACATGATGCAAAGACCCCTCAAAGTTGGCACTGCATTCGTGCAGCTGCCCCCAGCCAAGGACAGTCCTCAAGCGTGGTTGGGCACTGAGCAGGTCCCCCCTCACAGCCCCGAGGCTGCCAGAGCTCTGGGGGTGTTTGGACAACGCTCTCAGGCACAGGGTGGGATTGCTGGGGTGTCCATGCAGGGCCAGGAGTTGGACTCGATCTTTCTGGGTCCCTTCCACCTCAGAATATTCCATGATTCTATGATTCACATCACATCACATCTCCAGCACCTTTTGCATCCAGAGCCTGCAGAGAGTTCCTGTCTGCAGCTCTCGGGGTCCTGCTGCCCACCCTGGCAGCACACCATGTCTCACACAGGCATCTCCTGGCACTGACCCCTGCAGTGCTGGGCTCCCAGAGGTTTGGAAGTGCAATACATTGATGGGATGGGTGCATGGGGATGGGGCACATCCTTTCCTTCTCCAGGCTCTTCTGTCAGGGCAGGGACCCAGCCTGGCATCAGGGTGTCACCAGTGTGCACTAGCAGGATGCTCAACACTGAGAAACCCAAACTGTGATCCTCCCGTTCCCAGGGAGCAGCCAGCAATGCAGGGTACCAGAGAAAACAAGGCTTTGCCAGCATGACTCCTGGCCCAGGTCTCTGGGAGCAGCTGTAACTGGGAACAGGGGCACTTGAACCTGTCTCTAATCCCAGATTTTACATGAGCTGAACAGGTCCTGTGCAGCTTGCCTGGGGTTTACAGTGGGATTGACAGCCGCTCCCACACTGCCCGGATGCCCCGGCCAGCCAGAGCTGCCCCGAGTGGCTCCTGTCATCCGGGCCAGGGCTTCCCTGTGAGAGAAGGGCAAGCTCAGATGCTGGGACTGGCCTTGAACATGCCCGGCCATGGCTCTGTCCACGGGCCTCAGGCGGAGGATGCAAATCCGGGTCCCCGGGAACAAAAGGCTGCAGCGCCTCTGCCCCCAAAGCTGCCAGCTCAGCGTGAGAGGACTCCCCAGGGCTCAGGGGAGCCAGCGATGAAGCGGTCTCTGACAAGGGAAGCTAAAGATGTAAGAGGCAGCATGAAATCACGCGTGACAACCATAACAGGCAGCTCCAGACGTGCGAGGGGGAGCAGGAACTGCGCTGCATCCAGCCGGGAGGGGCGGCCGCCTTTGTAGTGAGCGGTGCATGCGGTGGTGGGGCCAGGACTGATGGAGGAGGAGATGGAGACAGGCCCTGCACTGGCCACATTGCCTGGTGATGCTCTGTCCTGTCTCACCATCTGTTGTACTAATCCTGGCCATGATTCCAGCTGCCGGAGCTTGCTGTCCAATGCTGCAACCCTGAATGAAATGTATTTAACACCAAGGGGATTGCAGCACCCGGGGTGCTTCACCTTGACTGGGCTGCCAGCCTGAGTGCCCAGCTGGGACAGAAAACACTTGCTAATTTCCCTGTAAAAGTATTTCTGTTCCATTATCAGTTTCACCCAGAATGCCCAAGCCAGTGCACCATCTTGTCAAACCCTGGAGATGCAGAACACACTGCCTGTGTGGGCAGGGTGCTGCCTGTGCTGGGTGTTACCTGTGCTGGGTGCTGTCTGTGCTGGGATGTTGCCTGTGCTGGGTGTTACCTGTGCTGGGTGTTACCTGTGCTGGGTGTTGCCTGTGCTGGGTGCTGTCTGTGCTGGGTGCTGCCTGTGCTGGGTGCTGCCTGTGCTGGGTGTTACCTGTGCTGGGTGTTGCCTGTGCTGGGTGTTACCTGTGCTGGGTGTTGCCTGTGCTGGGTGTTACCTGTGCTGGGTGTTGCCTGTGCTGGGATGTTGCCTGTGCTGGGTGTTACCTGTGCTGGGTGTTGCCTGTGCTGGGTGCTGCCTGTGCTGGGTGCTGTCTGTGGTGTCAGGGATTCTGGCCAGCTGCCCCCATCACCTCCTCCCACCACCAACTCCACATTTCCCGTTTGTATCCTCTGCACAAGGGCACCGGAATTTAGCCACCCTCTCTTTCACCTTTTCCCCTCTCTCCTTTCCCCCAGTCTGTAACAAATCAGTGAAAAGAGGGAAGAGAAGAGGCTCCAATGACAGATGGAGCTGGCACTATCATCTCTCTTAACTGTCACGGAGAAAATCACACGGCAGCCACTGAAATTCAAATTAGAGTTTTGCTGAAGCTGCTAAAACTCATCAAAAGATATCTTTGAAGTCCACTGGCAGGCTGGTCATTTCTTTTAAATTAGTCCCTGTTGAAAATGAAATTGCAGGGAGTTGGTGCATTAGCATATTGGAGTGAGAGAGACAGCATAATGCTGCCTTTCCAGGGAGCAGCGGCAGTTTGCTCCCGCACAAAGCCCACACTCAAACCGGGCTCTTACCGCATTAGTTTAAATGAGCGAGTCATTTCAAAGCTCCCATTAAGGGGGCCGGGCTGGCGCTCGCAGGGAAGGCGGCACAGACAGGTCGGTGCTGTCCCTGTGTCCGCGGCCTCGGAGCCGAGCTCCCGGCACAGCACCGCTGCCATGCAAACCCGGAGCTGCCTCGTTAGCGGAGCCAAATCGGTGCCCAGGGGAGAGAGGCCCTCTCCAGTCCCAGTCCCAGTCCAGGGACTGGCTGTTCCCAGAGCTGATGTGGTGTTCAGGACATGCAGCTCGTCACGGCCCTCCAAGGGGATGCAGAGCCAGGATCAGTCCCACAAAAGCAGGGACAGTCCCTTCCCCAGGCTTCTTCCTCATTGTGCTTTATTCCAGCACCTTCCAGACAGACTGGAGTCAGCATCCTGCTGTCCCAGAGGTAGCTGAGCCCCAAGGAAGGGCCCTGGAGAACCCCAGACCACCCCTGGAAAAATGTAGCAGCGCCAGCAGGAGCTCCAGGCAGGTCTCCTCTGAAAATCTGGCACTGAAAAAGAGGATCAGTCCCAGCAGTGACTTCTCCTCGCCTGAACCCCAGGTGCCTTGCATTCCAAAGGTGCCTGTCAGAGGTGAGTGCAGGCATTCATGGCCCTTGTGAGCCACAGGTTGTGGTGGGACTCCCCTGAGTCACTGGAAAGCAGTGAACTCATACAGTGGGATGTGGGCAGTAGCCCCAAGAACAGCTACAGAACCTCCCATTAGTGGATATTTTCAACACAGACAAAATTGAGCTGTCAACCTGCTCCCCCTCAGTCCAACAAGGATTTGCCCAGAAACAGTGGTTTTTAGGATGAGTACCAGTCCCCTTCTCATCTCTCAGGCCCTGCACCACACCACCCTCCCCTCTCCTGGGAGGCTGAGCACAGCATTCCTGCTCTTCAGGAGGCAGCCAGTCACTGCTCCTTCTTTTCCCAGCTCCACCAGCCCAGGACATCCAGTTTCCTTTGCCTGCCCTCAGTCTCTGAGCAGAGGTTTCCCTGTCAGCCTGAATCCTTAGGCAGACAGATGCTGCTGAATAGAGCTGTTTCTTTCATTCCCAGGCTGATGTGATGGGATTTAGAGTGGCACCAGTCACACTCTAGTGTCTTGACACAAAATGTCTTTGAGCCAAAGCTATCGGCTGCAGATTTCACAGGGCTCTGAGAGGGGTTGGGAGCAGGTCAGAGGCGGAGAGTGTGGCCAATTCCCCCCTGAACTGCAGAAGACAGAACAGAACTTGCCCCAGAGCATGTAACCTGTGACATTTTCCTGAGCCAATGCAAATTGCACCAACCCAGGCAGAGACCTGAGCGCCTGCCGTCAGCAGCACACCCGGCACAGGCCGAGCAGAGGCTTTTGCTGAGGGTTTTGTCAGAAAGGTCACACAGTCCAGGGCTCAGCCTGTCCTCCATATCATTAGCTCCTTACTGTGATTTTCCCTGGATTCCTGACAAAGCAGCACAAGGAGGCACAGATCCAATTTAGCAAACACACCGTCAGGGTGTGCAGTGAGGTTTTCCTCCACCACCTTGGTTAGCTCATGGCATTTAACTGCATTTCCCAGCCTTGACTGGGCTGAACACCGAAGTGCTGGATGGGCTGGGGACTCTCTGAAGGCCATGCAGCCTATGCTGTGGTACAGCCCAGCACTCCAACATCCCAGACAGGAGCAGCAAGCAGGGGATCCAGTGCCAGGGTTCTGAGTGTGGGTTTCTGCCGTGCAACCCCAAATCCCCTGCGTGGGAGGAGGCTTGAAGCAGCAGCTGCAGCTTGACCAAGGTCACCAACCTCCAGCTCAGAAGGAAAAGCAGTGCCCAGGGATCACTGGGCACATCCACCACGGTTGCTTTTCACAGTATCATAGAATCATGGAATCATAGAATATCCTGAGCTGGAAGGGACCCACAAGGATCATCAAAGTCAAACCCCTGGCCCTGCACAGACACCCCAACAATCCCACCCTGTGCATCCCTGGAGTGGTGTCCAAACACTCCTGGAGCTCTGGCAGCCTCTGGGCTGTGCCCATTCCCTGGGAAACCTGTTCAGTGCCCAATCACCCTCTGGGGGAAGAACCTTTTCCTGATATCCAGCCTAAGCCTCCCAAGCTTTGATAAGCAGGAGGCCAGTTGCACCAGTCTGCAGCTGGTGGGATCACATCCTGGTCACCTCCTGCAAGGTGCTGGAATCTCAAACCTCCTGAGCTGTAATTTCAAACCTCCAATCCTGGTTTTCAGGGTCTCATCTCAACGCCTTGCATTTCCCTAGAAACCTTGGCTGTCACTTGGCTGCCAGGGAAAGCAGTAGGATGGCCAGAAAGCCATGACAGAAACAAAACTGCAGCTCTGGCCTGTTAATTGCCCTCTCTCTAAAATGGTGCCAGAAGCTGGGATGCTGTAGGCTCCAACTGCTTTGTTTTTCCCCAGCAGCTCTTCATCGCTCCACAGGCACCAGCAGTGCCAACAAGAGTGTCCCTGGGACAAGGGCAGCAGCCTCCTGCCCACCTGGGCCAGATACCTCCATCTCCCACCCCAGCACCAAACCCCATCAACACCTACTGAGCTCCTTTTTGCTGCCCCTGGAAATGCTTGGCTCCGAGACAGTGGCTGCAATGGGAGCAGAGGAGACTTCAGGGCCTCTGTTCCTGCATTAGACACAGGAGGATCGCTCCTTTCATCTGCTCCGTGTGACAAGAGCAGAGCTGGTGCCTCTCCTGACCCACCCCTGCCCCGCTGCCTCCTGTCCCGGCAAAGAGAGCCCGGCCAAGCCATCCAGACACGGCACTAACGGGGAGCAGAGAGGATGGCAGGGAAGGGCAGAGCCCAGGGACCGCAGGGCACAGCCACCACCGTTAACTTCTCATTGTGTGCTCCCCTTCCTCTTAGGGAGAAAGGCTTTAAATGTCACCATTTGCTGCTGTAACAACCCAAGAGGTGGTGGCACACAGAGCAGTCCTGGAGTCACAAGCCCTGGGCAGGTTTCCAGCACACGGGCGTTGCAAGAGCTGACAGGGTCCCACGAGCCTGGGTGTCAGCTCCCCAAATATCCCTTTGCTGAGCCCAGAGAGCCTCGTGTGTTGTTGGGAGGCCCTTCTCAGGGTATTCCCTGAGGGTTTTAAAAAGCCTCTGAGAAGGACAGGATTGTTTTCCAGGGGATCACAGGAGAACTGGACTGGAGGAGGGGATTGGGGAATTCACCTCCCAGGCACAGACAAGTAGCAGTCCAGGGACCAGCATGATGGCACAACATCCAACAAGGTTCTCATTTGATGGCACAACATCCAACAAGGTTCTCATCTGAAGGGATCTTGAGACTTCTCCTTTTAAACCTACTTGTTTTACCTGTCGGTAGCTCAAAAGGCAGAAAATGGATGTAAAACCTCAGCAGGAGACTGCATGAATGGGAAAGGGATTTATTTAATGCCATGTCCAAGATGAACCCATCCACTTGCCCTCAGCACTCAGCAGTGTCCAAGTGGCAAGAGCAGAACCACTTGTGTGTGGCAGAAGGGACAGGGGATGCCAGTCCATGTCCCATCCCCAGCAGCAGTGACAACAAACTGGCTTTAACACCCTTTGGGAGGCACTGGGGAAACCAGGGTGATCTCTCACCTCAGGATCTTGCTTGTCTCACAGATCATGGGCCAAGTCACTGCCCATTGTTTGACGGTTTGTCCTCACTCTGCACAGCCACAGCCACAGCCACAGCCAGAGGTCTTTCCCAACGAACCCTCTGCTCCTGGCTGTTCCCAGGGCAGGGCACAAAGACTTAGTTTGCAGGATGTGTACAGGGGGAGAAGTCCAGGTCACAAGCTGTTTTCAGGGCAGGGAACTGGTCTGTGCCCCCTGGGGAAGAAAGAACTAATCTGAATTTCTGCAGGTTGGTGAGGATTTATCTGCTGCTCCAAGGGAACCTTCCCACCAACACACACAAACTGCAGAGCGTCCCCTCAATGTCTCACCCATAGGAAGGATCTGTCAGAGAGACAAACACAGTTTCGAGTGCTCATGAACAGCTTTTCATCCTTTTGGATTTGTCACCAGCCTTTGTGCCTGGTGGTGAATAATCCAGGGTCCACAGAGGCAGCTGGAGAGAGAGAAACAGGGTGACTGCACCAGGAATGCAGACAGGAAGCAGGAAACCAAGATTTCTTTACTGCTACCCAAGAATCAAAGGGGTTGGAAAGAACCTTAAAGCCCATCCAGTGCCACCACTGGCATGGCAGGGACACCTTCCACTATCCCAGGTTGCTCCAAGCCCTGTCCAACCTGGCCTTGAACACTTCCAGGGATCCAGGGGCAGCCACAGCTTCTCTGGGCACCCTGTGCCAGGGCTTTACCACCCTCAGAGCCAGGAATTCCTTCCTTGTATCTATTCTAAATCTGCCCTCCTTCAATTTAAGGCCGTTGTGAAAGAAAGGAGCCACATTCTCTGGAAGGATTAATGGTAGGAGTAGCTCGGCCTGTGCTGGGCTGAGGGAATCACTCTCTCCTCTTTCTCCTGGGGTCTGGCATTTTGTCTGCACGGGGACAGTTGGGTCTGGGTGATGAATGGCCTCACAGCGAGCTCCCAGAGCTACGTGTTCTTTGGGCTGGATCCCTGTAATGAAGTCTGACAGCACTGCTCAGATCTGCTCTCCTGCTCAGCATTATCTTAATGAGGGGGCAGATGAAAAAGAAAACAACATATATCTTATTTTCCCATCCAAGAGATAAACAACACACAAATGGGAGTGGGCAGAGTTTGGAGAGGCTGGAGCAGAGTTTGGGGACACTGGTGCAGAGCCTGGTGCAGAACATCCCAACTCTTCTTGCTGGAACTGGGTCACTGTTCTTCCAGAAACAGAAAAACGTCTGCAATAGCCTGGGCCCAGCAAACACCACAGTCCCCACAGGCACATGAATGACTGTGAAGGAGTTTTGCATCTCCAGGCAGGAGCAGAGGAATCAGTTTGATTGTTGAAGCACAGACCAGCTCTGAACAAAGAGCTTCTGAGCTTCTCCAATCTGACAGCTTCCAAAGGGGTCACTTTAAAAATCTGGAACCTCCTGAATCCTAATTTTTTTCCAAAGAGGTATTTTTTCCCAAGATAATTTTAAATGTCTTCAAGATTAGCAAAACAGCATTTTCCATGGAAAAAACCCCAAACTGTCCAGCCCCACTCACCCTCCTGCATCCTTGATCCCACCAAAGACACTACCAAACCCAGCAGACACAAAGCACGAGCTGGAAGCTTCCACACCTGCACCATGTGCCAGCACAGAGCTCACCTCACCTCCTGAAGCCCAGGACACAACACTGTCTTGGACTTCTCCTTCCCACTCCTGCACTGCTCAGGGCTACCTCAGACCCTTGTGGGAGAGTTGCTGAGGGAGGCCATGAGCTCCAGCCCTGTCCCTGCTGCACCTGCAGGGATGGGGACCTTGGTGACCCCTGATGCAGCCAACACCTGAAGAGCCTGCTGATGCCAGAGGCTGCTCACACGATGCCTCCCTCACACGGTGACAGGGCCAATCCATACGGTGGCTTCTCCCCAGCAGTCCCTGGCAGGCAGTGACAGCTCTCCCAGCGCTCTCTGCCAAGCAGGGAAGCAGCCACTCATCTGCAGGATGGTTTAGGGACAGAGTGACAACGGGTGGCTCTCGCCCTGCCTGTGGCACCCGCAGGCTGACATCACAGCAGGGCTGTGGCTGAGGGGATCAGGGCCTGGGACCAGGTCACCTCCTGCCACACACTCAGGGCTGTGTGGGAGGGCAGCGTTGGCTTGCACAGGGCCCTCCCCATCCCCAAGGCTCCACAGGGCACCACGTGCCCCCTGGACGTGGCACTGAGGGACAACACAGAGCCTGGGCTGTGCTGGGCCAGTCCTGGTGTGTGGCACAGGGCTCATGGCACGATGCCAGCAGCACCCGCCCATGTGAGCTGTGCAGTCCCACTGGCAGTGGGAGGTGAGTGGGCACCAGGGAACGTGATCAGGGGAAGGTTTAGTCCAGCACTCTGCAGGCTTAACCTGTCCTGCTGCAGAGCCCAAACAAACAAACCCCTTAAAGCAAAAGCAACCGAGATACAGCCAGCTGAGCCAGGCATTGCTGCCAGAAAGTCCCAAAACGCTGCCAGAGAGTCCATCCCATTGTCCTTTTTATACCAGCATGGAGTAACAGGACAAGGACAGACAGCTTCCCACTGCCAGAGGTCACGGTTAGATTTGTATATTGGGAAGAAATTCTTCCCTGGAAGGCTGGTGAGGCCGTGGCACAGGGTGCCCAGAGAAGCTGTGGCTGCCCTATCTCTGGAAGTGTCCAAGGCCAGGTTGGACAGGGCTTGGAGCAACCTGGGATAGTGGAAGGTGTCCCTGCCATGGCAGGGGGTGGAATGGGATGAGCTTTAAGGTCCCTTTCAACCCAAACCCTCCTATGATTCTGTGATTGTGCAGTGGAGCTGGGTAATTTCAGAACTCTGGCTGCCCTCTGGTTCCTCCCAAAGTCCTTTGGGATGCTCTCTCCACAGCACTTGCTCATTGTCTTTATGGGCCATGTGCATCTCTCCTGTCCCTGGCTGCACCAGGACTTGGTATCCAGATCTTCACCCAAATCCCTGCATGCAGCTGAGCTCTGCTGGTCTGCTCTGACTCTTCCGTGGGCTGTGTGACCAGAGCCAGAAGCAGGGTCCTGAGGGACCAGGCATGGACAAGGGAAAGCCCAAGACACCCAGCATCCTGTGCTGCCCTGCCCCTGGGGCTCCTGCAGGCAAGATCCTTGAAGGGACCAGGGAAGAAAGGAGAGGAAAGATCTCCCACTGCCACCACAGGTCCTGCTGGAGCAAAGGATCAAGGACTCGACACGGAGTCCACGGGTCTGGCACCATACTCAGACAACTGCTCAGACAACTGCTCATGATGCAGAGATGAGCAGGGAAGGCAGCCAAGCCCACCCCAGCTGAGCCCATCCCTGCTCAGGAACAGAAGCAGGTGGAAGTGTCTTTGTTGTCTGTGCATGGGAAGGAGTGTTATGGCCCTGCTGAGGTGCCACGGCCAGTGTAGGGCTTGCTGGGACAGGATGCAGAGGTGGCCAGTGGTGCAAGGTGACTGGGATGATCAGAACAGTGGTGGGAGCTTGCATGGATGCTGTGCTCACCTGTGCAGTGCTCCTGGGACACTCGTTGCTGCACTGAGACAAAGCATCAAGAAGGTGCAGGCTCTGAGCAGCTGAAAGGCTCTTCCTCAAAGGGAGAGATGGGGACAGGAGAGGGTAGAGGGTGAACCAAAGCAATGGTACTGGTTCTGGAGACTGGGAGAAACAGCTGCAGATGGAGCTGGACTGTATCTTTCAGTGCAAATCCCAAACCAGTGCCAACCTATGACAGAAACACCCTCCTGCCACTGCAGCCACATGATGTGGGCAGGGAACGGCAGCAACAGCGCCAAGAGGTGCCCAGGAACAGCCTGACAAGGAGCAGCCTGAGAAGAGGCTGCAAATAGTGCCTGAGAGCCCTTCTGTGGCTCTTAGAAATTATAAATTTGACATTACTCAGCAAAGACCCCCAGCTTTCCCCCTGCTGCAGGATGGCACAGCCCATCCCAGAGTTCCTGTAAGGGATCTGCAGCTGCAGATCTGTGCCAGCAGGGAGGTGTTGAGAGAAAGTAGAGTTAGATGGGACAGGTAAACTGCACCTACAGAAGAAGTGTGGGATGGACTCCCCTCAGCACCTACGAGCAGCCAGAAGCAAAATGCGTTTATTCTGATTAAATTGCAGAAAATAGTTTAAATGCAACAGAGGTCCTTTGCACAATCCAAGACATAAAAGAGAGTTTTGGGCACCAGGTTTCCAGGACACTTTCTGCTGGAGAAACAGAGGCATCTTCCAGGTCCAGAGGATCCTTGGCTGCAGGCAAAGGGCCCTGGGAGCCTGTGATGCTGGATCTCAGCCCCTCCGGGCTGCCTGCAGAAGCAGGGAAGAAGGAGAGCAACATGTATTAAGCAGATTAACTTTGTGCCAGAGCAGAAAAGCCCCTGAAGCAGCTGCTGTGCCACAGCTGGAGCAGAGAGCCTGCCCTGAGCAAGGCAGACCTTGCTGCCAATGCAGCAGGTATCATTTGACCCTCTCTGGCTGGGTACCATGTCTCCCTCCATCATTTCAAGAGACAAAAAGAGGAGATGGTTTCTTCCTCCTGAAAGATAAATGCCTCCAGATTGTAGCCACTCGACAGGTCCACTGAAATTCATCAGTTCTGACTTGAAATGAAAGCTGTAATAAATCTCCCTGTTGAATAGGAGATCAAAGGCAGATCGTTAGAGCTCTTGGATTACCAGGGAGAGTGCACTTCCATCAGCCACTGTGCTGCCGGTCCCCCGTGTCCAGACGACCCCTTTGAGAGTGCAGCTTTGACTCTAAAGAAAAGGACAATTTCCCTCTGAGAAGGTCTGGGCTGTGCCTCTCTCCTCTGCCCAGCTGTCCCCTGTCTGCTCTCAGAGCTCTGCGTGGCTCGTGGCCACGTCCTTGGCAGCCACAAGAACGGAGTGGGACATTGCTCCACCCCGCAGGCACAGCAGGAGAACTCGGTTTTGGTCCAGCCCTCAGGCAAAGCCCTTCCTCACACCACAAACCTCCTGCATCTTCTTTCCAGGGAAGAAAAGACCTCCCCAAGATTTGGGAACTATCCCAGCTCAGCTGCTCTCCTTTAATTAAAGACAGACCTCAAAACTGCAATGTAGAGCCCTGCAAGCCTTCAGTGGGACCAGGTGTCCGTGTCACTCCTGTCTTTGGAGGGATGCATGAGCATGTTGTGCTGATTTTCCACTCTGTTCTGTGGATTCCCAGCTGGAACAAGGAGCAATCTCTATCTCAGCCTCTCAAAACACATTTGTTGGCAGCAGCCTGTGATGTGGCCACGGTCTCAACAGGCTCCACAGGGAAAATGCCCCCCTTTCCCAAATCTGTGTGGGTCTCTGCTTGGGCCACAAGATCCCAAACTCAGCCAGTCCCCTGGGCTTCCTGCTTTCTCATTTCAACCTCAGTAGCCATGTTCACACATCCAAGCTGGCATCTGCATGTGGGTGCAGGGGAAGGTTGTGCAGCAGGAGCATAAGGTAAAGGAGGCTTCAAGCTGCAGGTGGTGGCATCCTATCAGCAATACAGCTGCTGGCCCACCCTTCCTGGCTCCTTGGTCCTGCTGGGGAGGATCTTCTCCCAGCCTAACGCTGATCTGGTGAGACAGCTGTGCCTGAGCCAGCTGGAGGATGCTGGAGAGCGAATTCTCTAAATAGTTTCATTTCTCTAACAGCATAAAGCAAGTAGGTCTTGTCCAATGCCCTGGCCTGTGGATTGCCAGATTCTCACCAGAACACGCTGGCAAACATCACCTGACGTCCCTGGCTCAGCACAGGTGGGATCCAGACTTTGCTCCAGGTGCAGCAGAGCTGGATTTGGGCTGTGGGCTTCCTGCCCAGCAGTGCCTGGGGCAGCAAGGAGACCAGGCCCTGCCGAAGCCACACAGAGGGAACTTTATCTCCGTGCAAAACGTGTTGCACATGACAGAGTGAATTTCATCCCTGGAGAGATTTTTTTTTTCCCCCGAGACCAGGTTTGCTGAGCTTAGGTCTGAAACGAGGGACCATAATAAGTCCATTAGCTTCAGAGGAGTTATCCTGAGCACACAGTTCGACCTGTGATCCCTCATTTTACAAAGGGCTAAGCACAGAGAGGATGTAGCAGTGGAAGTGAGAGAACCTCTGCCATTTTGCACGGCTGTGATGTGAAAATCAGTGCTGGGGTGAAAGTGGGGTTATGTGGGACTTATTCCACTGACTAAAACACGTGGTCCTGGCAATCAAGCTTCTCACGCTGTAGCTGCTCTTCTGTTCTGCAGGATGGGGTATGGGGTATCTGGGGACATGGAGTGTGTGTGTGTTGGGGGTGTCCCATGATGTGAGGGGTCCTGCAGCTGGGTGTCTGTGATACACCCAACCACACAAGGCATCCTCAATTGCAGGGTATCCCAGAGCATGGGAAGTGCTGACAACACAGGTGTTGATACAGGACATTGAGCACCCTGAGAAGAGACACTTTGGGTGGATTTTTACTGGGTACCAGCCTGCCTGGCTGCAGGGAAATGTCTGCAGCTGGGCAGAAAGCAGCAAAAAAGGTCGCAGCACTGGCGCTCCGATAATGAAGAAACAACCTCACAATTTGTAGCTGAGCCCAGAGTTTTGGAAGCCCATCTTGTGGCTTTTGAAGTGCAAACCAGCAAAACACCCCCCATTGCCCAGCTCACCCCGGGAACAGCCCCAACCCTTTATGCCACCTCCAGTACAGGAGGTTTCCTGGACCCCCGAGCAAAGCCCCCGCCGGACATTTGCACAGATGAAACTGCTGAGCAAGATCAAACACAAACCATTCCCCAGGCTCCCCCCCGCCTGCTCCAGCTGCCCGATAATCCCTCCGACTGAAAGGGAACCTGAACCCTGAGTGGTTTCATGCACTGGGAAATGGAGCTGAGCCCCTGAACCCTCTTTGTGCTGGGATAATGGTCCCGATGCCTTCCATCCCCACACTGCCCCGCTCCCCACTGGCACCGACCAGCCAGGAAGATGAGCTCTGGAGCTCTGGAGCTGTCACCGCTCTGAGCTTCAATCCAGTATAAACCAAACTTTTTGTTTAAGGTAGTA
>VZTJ01003870.1:277601-322460 GCA_013397795.1 Orthonyx spaldingii | reverse complement strand
AGTGAGGCGGGGGGAAGCGCTCCCTGGTAATACTGCTTGTCATAATCCTCTTCTTCCATCATCCTGCCCAGCAACAGTTGCTTGGCTCTGCCCCTGCTCCTCCTCTGAGAGCAGTCTCGTGTGTGCACCTTCCTGCTCTTCCCTTTCCTACTGGAGCCCTGACCCACCTGTGCATGTAAGATGCCCTCCCAGACCATCCCTTGGGCAGGCAGCTGGGGAAACTTTTGCCCCCCCATCACCTCCCTGCTGACTCCAGGGCAGAGTGACCAGGCTGATTCCCCAGCCAACAGGGCCATCAGCAATGCCAGGACAAGGCAGCAAGCAGAGGCTCAGCAGTTATTCTGGCCATACTTCTACACGTGGGTTGGGAGGGGAAACCTCATCCAGTCTATCCAGAGCATGGAGGAAGACTCGGCAGGAGAGCTCACAGATCTCAGGGAGGGACACAGCACGGTGGGCAGGGCCAGAGGGAAATGGAGGAACCCTTCGATGAGCAGAGACCTGCCCCAAACACAGGAGAGCAGAGGGTGGGGATAGCTCCCCGCAGAGCAGGGGGGGAGACTGCCCCAGCCCTCATTGCCACCCCAAATTTAGCAGCTGAAATTTAGCAAGTGAAACTGCCAAAGGCTTGCTCAGGATCCTCAGAGCTCCAGCAGTGTGGTTTCCTCCTAGGCACTGCCATCAGTGCTGGGGCTCAGCAGGGCACAGGGCCAAGCCAGCAGAGGTACTCTGAGGATCCGAGATCACTGCAGATGCCAATGTCTGAACCCTCAGGGCCCAGCCAGTGTCCCCAAGGGATGAGCAGGTCCTACAACCCCTGCTGAAGCCCATCACCAGCTTGGGGCTCCATTCATCCCCCTAACCTGGAGCTATCGATTCCAGCTGCTTTTGGATTCTTTCTGCTTCCCATCATGGCAGACAGGAGTTTCCATATTTAAACCAACACCAGTTAGTCCCCCTTAAATTACAGGTCAGAGTAATCCCCCCAGCCCAGGGGAAGGGATTGTTCCCAACAGGAGACTTCTCCCTGCAAGCACCTGGCCTGAGCACAGCCCCAGGAACGAGCTTGTGACACAGAAAAAGGAAATTGTGTTCGATCGCTCTGGCAAGATGAGCTGCCTGCTCCCTGAGGGGAAAGGGGAGCACGGGATCCCTGCTGGTGCCGCAGGGTTTTGGGAGGGGGAGAGCAGCCGGACAAGCTCAGGGACAGAAGCACAGCAGTCAGCAGCGTGTGGGGCTGTCCCAGGGCTGTGTCCCGCATCCCTGCCTGGGCTGTGGCTGACACATGGGGGAGTGCAGGGACCCTGAGCACCCCATCGCTTCCCAGAACTGCTCCAAGATGCTCAAAATAATCTCTGGAGCATCTGCAATTCTCTGCCAAGTGCTGAATCATCTTCCTGCAACGTTTGCATTAGGAATGCAGGAGTGGTAGAGCCCTTTGCAGAGAGAGCCGGGGAGGCGGGGACAGGTACCGGCCCCGAGCAAGGAGAGTATGAGCAGGAATGTGCTCTCTGTGCCACCTGCTCTGCTGGCCCTCCTATGTGCCAACACTTGGCAAACACCTGGGCACATCCTAGAGGGACACAGGCAGAGTCTGGACACATGGTAAGGCCGAGGGTTTGGTTTCATCATCATGAAATGAGTCACTGTGAACCCCCAAAGCAAGCCCAGCCTGTCCTCATCCTCCACTAGAGCTGTAGGAAGACCCAACCTCGCTTGTGCAAAGCTCCTGGAATCCCAAATCCAATCCCCTACCATGGGTTCCCATCAGCTGCAGCAGCTCCTGGCCAGCTGATTGGGGAAACAGCAAAGCATTGCCTTTACAACTGAAAAACCCTCGGAGCCACGGAGAAATGCATGGATAAAAGGGGTGTATTTATTTAGACTTTGACAGAAACTTTGATGGAATCCTACACTGGGGGATTTGAAGTCTTTCAGCATATCCTGATTACACACAAGGACACCAGAACTCGTGTGTGTTTAATAGATCTACTGAGATGTGGCAGACAGCAAAGGATTATCTGGGTTAGTCCATGAGAGGGGTTGGAGGGAGCAGCAGAGGGAATTCACTGCTCACAGAGACCGGCTGTGCGGCGAGGGGAATGCAGTGTTGATAAATGGGAGTTCACACTCCCCATGGGGAACATCTGACCTGCTCCTGACTACCACCAAACCCACCATCATCTGTAACCCCGCTGGAGAAAGCCCCGTGTCCAATAATAACATGCTCAGAGACAAAAGAAACAACTGCAGGTCTGAAGTGCAATGTACTAAACCAAGGTGATGTTAGCATGGCATTAAGGATCACCTGATGGGGCAGCTCCACTCTAAGCAATGTCTCACTGGACCCTCTGAGCTGGAAAAAATAAAAAGAACACAAGTTGGATAAAGAGAACAATCCTCACACTTGTAATTGCCAAGGGGTCCTTCCAGCTATCCCATCCATCTTCTACTCAGCACAGAGCTCTCCTTGTGACTCCTGCAGAAGGCCAGAATGGGAATTATTTATCTGCAGCTGTAGACTTCCCCAATGTGCCTCCACACGTAGTCTCTGCAGAGAGCAGGCCATGGGCAGGCACACGTTGAGAGGTGCCACCTCCGCAGGATGAGCTTTGGGAAGAAGGTGTGGGTGATGGCAGACCAGGGGAAGGTGGGTGGAGGGCTGGGGTGAGGCTGCAGGGAGACCTAGTCCAGGTGAAGGACAACAAAGTGCAGGGACAAGGGTGGCTGGCAAGGGCTGGAGCTCAGCTCTTCCCTACCAAAGTGCTGGCCAGAAGGCCAAGGTCATCGAGTAGGTGACATATGGCCCTGGCCTCCTTGGGCAGAGAAAGCCAGATTCACATGTCAGGGAAAGACATCATCACACCCGTCAGCAGGTTCAGCACAGCTGGAGGGGCACGGATTATCTCCCCAGGCAGCCTGAAACCTGGGGCAGGGCTCTGCTCACCTTATTTCAGCCAAGAGGAGGAGGGCAAACTCCATCCAGTGGGTAGAAGACCTGTGGGCTGAGACAATTCTGCACAGTCCCAAACTGGATCTAATCGACCCAGCCACACCCATTTGTTGGCAGCTCCTTTGTGCTGCTAGTGAGTGCACACCAGACCCATCCTGGCCAGCCCTCCCCATCAGTAGGAGGCTCTGGGGCCAGCAGGAAAGGGTCTGGGAGGCAGAGAGAAGAGCTTTCCACATGCTGCATGGCTCTAAGCATCCCTGATCCATGGGATGAAGGAACATAGGCCAACAAACTTGCCCCTGAGCTCCGTGGGAGCGAGACAGGGCCTGACTGCTGCCGTTAGAAGTGGAAAGGTCACTGTCTGGACTGCCCGCAATGCTGGCGTCTCCAGGGTGTCCAAGACAAGGGAAATAAGGCCAATCTAAGCATTTGTGCTCTGCTCAGATGCGCCCTGACTAGTGTTGATGCCCTTCAGCACTTGCCAGAGAGCAGAGACAGCAGTGACCACCAGCACAGGGGTGAAGGCTGCCACCAGTTCACTCCTCAGTCACGCCAAGCAGTGCGAGCTCCTTCACTCTTGTGCTCTGTGGCAGATTTCCCACCTCCTGACTCGTGCAATGACACGTCCTTGCAGCAATGCTCAGAGCAGGGGCAGCAGGGAATGCCTTCTGACCCGCCAGAAGCAGCTCCTGAAGCCCCCAAACTTCGCTCTGCATGCCTCCAGTTCTGAGCAGCAGCCCTCAGGACGCTGTCACACATCCTGACCAGTCCCCTCCTGTCCCCATGCAGCCAGCATTGCTTCTCCCCAGGCACACAGCCTGACATTTAGCAGTGCTGAGCTGCTCAGCTGTGCCCATGTGCTGGGCAATTCAGATCCTACTGCTCCTTACTGCTCCTTCAGCCTCTGCCTCAGCAGGTTCAGCCTCTGTTTCCTTGCAGGTCACAGAAAGCAGTGCCATGGCCTCACCCATGGTGTGTCCCAGCCCCACTCCCATTGTAGATGAGAGCTCTGTACCACAACTTACAGGGCAACCACGTGTCTGCTATTACGTGGACTAACAACTACACTTTATCAGGTTTGCTTATCATGATTAGAAGTCTGGGTAGATTTCCTGCTTTGAGTGATCATAAATGGTGTAGAGAAAGACGAGCAAGAGCTTCTGCTTCCAATAAAAGGAATTACTGTGTTAACACAAGAAATCAGGAATTGTGGTGACTTACTGAGGAGGGCCCCATGCAGCTGATGGTGCTGGGGGCTCAGGCACATAAATTGAAGCTGGAGAGGCAGCTGAGTGCCCATCAGCCAGTCTGCTCCTCCCCAGGACAAGAGAGCCCATCTCCTGGGGACATGCCTCAGATCTCACTATCTGCAGCAAACCACCAAGATTTGGGAAAGTCCCTCTGGCTGCTGAAGGATCTCGTGTCTGTGCTGTGAAAGGGCACTCAGGTTTGCTGAGCTGGATGGAGGCTGTTGGAGACACCACTTCCCTTGTCCAGTGGCTGAATTCCCTGGGGACATGCTGGCAGCCTGCCAGATCAATAATAAAATTTGCCAAGACATCAGCATCAGCTGGGGCTGCCAGGGCTTGTCCAAATCACAAGGAGGGTTTTCAGACCACATTCTCCTACTGTTCTCCCCCACAAGAGACTTCAAGGAACATCCAAACTGCCTCCGTGCTCCCACCACTGCCATCCCTCACTTCTGGGCAAGCAGCAGATCTTTGCACCTAATTACAGACAGGTTGGACTTAAAAATAATAAAAACCTTAAGCCAAAATGAAGCCTAGAGCACTGAATTTGCATATACTGTGTTAAAATAACATCTGGGGGCTGCGAAATTACACTTTGCATGGGAAATGTCAAGTGAGGGCTGCTCAGGGCCACTGCTGTACCCAGGGCACTCTGCCTTCTTCCAAAGGATCCCACAGCAACAGGACAGACACCGGGTAAAAACTGGAGTTGTGCAGAAAACAGACATCACGTAATGGTCACAGGCTTAGTCCTGCACCCTAATTAGCACCAATTAATGCAAGGAGATTGTGCTGGTTTTGGCTGGGGTGGAGTGAACTGTCTCCACAGTGGCTGGTGTGGGGCTGTGTTTTGGATTTGTGCTGAACACAGGGTTGATACTACAGAGATGTTTTTGTTACTGCTGAGTGGGGCTTCCACAAGGCCAAGGCCTTTTCTCCTTTTCGTGAGGCCGTGCTAGGGAGGAAGTTGGGGGTGGGAGGAGGCACAGCCAGGACAGGTGACCCAAACTGACCAAAGGGATATTCCAGACTACAGGACATCATGCTCAGTATACAAAGCTGGAGGGAAGAAGGAGGAAGGGGGGGACATTTGGAGTGAGCGCTTGTCTTCCCAAGTTGTTGTTCCATGGGATGGGGCCCTGCTCTCCTGGAGGTGCTGAATACCTGCCTGTGCATGGGAAGCAGGGAATTAATTCTTCGTTTTTCTTTGCTTGTGTGTGTGGCTTTTGGTTTCCCTGTTGAACTGTCTTTATCTCAACTCCAGCTTTTACCCTTCCCATTCTCTCTCCAATCCCACTGGTGGGGGAGTGAGCGAGGGGCTGTGAGGGGTTTAGCTGCTGTCTGGGGTTAAACCAGAACAGAGATGTATAAATCACAGAATTTGGGTTGGAAAGGACCTTAAAGCTCATCCAGTCACACCCTCTGCCACGGGCCTGGCAACCTGTGCCAGGGCCTCCCCACCCTCACAGGTTCCTTCCTAATAACCATTCCTATCCTATCCTAATATCCTAATATCCTTCCTAATATCCTCACTATTCCTTCCTAATATCCATTCTAAATCTACCTTCTTTCAGCTTAAAGCCATTGCCCTTTGTCCTGTCACTGCACCATTACCTGACCTAACATCCTCCACGGGATGTCACTTCCCAGTTTGTTACAGGTGCTCTGCCCTTTCCCCAAAAGCATCTGGCAGCTGCAACAGGAGGGCACAGTGAAGGGCAGGATGGTCTCATGCTCCAGCCTGACTTTACAACAGCTTCTCTGCTTCCTTAGAGGATGGCACCAAGGTCAAGAGGGGCACAGGACCCCCCAAAACCCAACGGGTCACCCAGCATCCAGGACAAGACTTGAAAAAATCATATTTTCAAAAACCAAGGATTTTTTCTTCCAGTGCATTGCTTCACATGAAACTCCACAGCTCCATCTCTCCTTCTCCATGTTTTATTTTTACAGAGGAAAAAAAACCCAAAAAAGCAGCATAACAAGGGATCAGCTGCTATCAACCTCTCCAGTGTGGTGCACACCAGACCAGGACATGTCCTGGGAAATGCATCTCCCTCCTGGGCAGTACATAGGTGTTGCTAATGCTGCAATTTGCTCTGCTGTGTGTACCTCATCCATCAAGAAGGAACTGGAATGGGGGGTTATGAGTTATTATCTCCTCATAATGATATGGGAGATGCTCAATGGGCTCTGTAAAGCTGCAGAGCTCTCGCTGGGCATGTGCTGCTGGCAGGACTCTGCTGAGGACACATCCACACAGGATCTTGCTGGGCAGAAAGGCAGGAGAGACGGCCCCAAATAGGACAGGTGAGCCTGAACCACCCCTGATGTAACACCTACACTGTCCTCTTTCAGCTATGACAACACTCCAGCTACAGGGACCAAAGGGATCACAGCCAGCAGGCCCCATGCTCCTGTTCTGCCTTGGCTGAGCTGCCTCTGCCCTAGAACAGGGTTTGAAATAAGGCAACTTCCCCTCATGCCCTGCTGAACCCATTCCCTCCCTCCACAGTTTTTCAGGAATAGAGAGAGATCAGCTTCATCACAGTGCTCCCTGCAGATATTGGCTCACATATAAAGGTCAGGACACCTGCAAAGCATTGTCTGGACAATCCATTTCCCACTCCAGAGCACTCCCACAGCCTGTGCAGGGTTTCCACAGGCCCCAGCCCCCACAAAGTCAGAAAAAGGGGAACAGCATCCAACTTCACCAGCCTGTGGGACAAAATCCACTGCTTTCCTCCCAACACATCTGTTCTGAAAGCATCAAGACAGAGTTGCTTGTTCTGTCATTATCCCCATGCTCATTCACAGTGTCCAGGCAGACACGAGATGGGCTCCAGCAGCTCCCCCTCTGGCCTCTCTCCTCATGGCCAAGGGGCATCCCAGGTTTTTCACCTTTTCACCTCAGTAACAGGTGCATTTTACCCCCTCCACAGGTGGCCAAGGCCCAGTTTCAGGCTCTTTAAGCAGTGATATTCAGGGTTTGGAGACGACCTGTCCAGAGCTTGGAGTTTTCCTTCAGCTCAAGATTTCTCCACGGCTGGCAGCCCAGGAGCTGGGGAAGGCCTGGGAAGGCTCCGAGGAGCTTCCAGAAAGGTGCTGAGGCACCTGGGCACTAGCACTAATCCTCAAGGCCTTGAGCACCATCTCCTGGTCATTCACGGATTTAGTGGCAACTTAACCTCATGCTTCCTCCATGTCACCATTCCTGCAAAGCTTGAGGGGACAAACCATACATGGGAGCCCTTCAAGACATGTGCAGCACTTCAGCAGGGTCACTCACACACTTGCTGCCACACACACAAAATGCCACGAGCTCCCCCAGCCCCTCTCCTGGGAGCTCTGCTGCTCTCTTCTTCCTTCCAAGTTTTAACGGGAACAAACTCTCACACTGGCACAGCCCCCTTGGCATGCTCCTGTGCCACCATCTCTGCCTGGTGGCACTGAGCAGCCGGCACAAGATGCTTCTGCAAAGCTCCCATCTGTTCCCCTCCCGTGCTGCCACGGCTCTGGGCAGCAGGATACAACAGGCACTGCTCACAGTGGGTTCCTGGGCTCCGGGATCCAGCGGGATCACTGCTCTGTGTGTGAATATTGCAGTGGCAGAGTTCAACCTTCTGGCATGAGGAAATGGAAGATAAATGCTACCAATCCCCTCAGAGCCACAGGAACCCTGCATCTAGCTAATTGTACTTCCTAATGGATTCAGCAAGCCATTAATTATCAGATTATATTTTAGGAAGTTGCAGATAAAAAAGGCGTTATGAAATTTAGTCTTAAAGGAACTGGTGTGTGCAATGAAGCTGTTGCATCATGCTGGTACCAGAGAAGCAACCTTTACAGTGGGAACTGAGTGTATTTCACAAAGCAGTGCCCCGTGTGCCAGGGGAAGGGAAGGTTCATGGGCAATCACAGCAGCTAAATCACACTCCAACACCTGCACTTGTGCCATGCCACAAGGGACACTGGCACACAGCCACAGCTCCTTCCCCTTTTCCAGCAAGTCCCTGGTGAATTAGAGAGTGGTGGCAGATCTTAGGGCTGTTTGCTCGCAGAGAAGATGGATATGCCCAGACCTGCCTGGGACCCCCCTTCCTAACAGACAGCCACAGCAAAAACATGGATGGGATCAGACCTGTGTGGCACAAGGCCACCCAAACAGTGCTGAAGTCATTTAGCACAACTCCCAGGAAGTCTCTGCTGGAGAAGAGAGGCCTAAAGGTCAGCTCTTCAGCTCTGTGCTAGAAGAATTCTCCAGCTGCACAACAATACAGGTGAGGGCAGAAGGAACAAAGCAACCCTTACACCTTGCAGAGGATACCCATGAGCACATCACTGATTCAGCCATAAAGATCTCCATCCTGAATTCTCAGGACAGCTGTTTTTGGTTTCCCGTATCCATAAGCCCCAGCTTTGTCCTGTACCAGTCCTCTCCCCTCTGTTCACAGCAGCAGAGGATCACACCCAATTCCCATCTCTTCCTCTGCTGCTTTATTTCTCATGTGTTGGGGGAGACGAGTGCTCTACCAGTGGATGACTGTGAGGGAGACTTCCCAGGCAGTGAATGTCTATGAACCTCTGCTGTCCATGGTCATGCTGTGCTGTGCTTGCTGCATGCCTGGGACTGCTTTCCCAAAGAAACCTCGAATCTCCCAGGTGGAGCAGCACACTGAGCTCCTGAATGAGCCTAGTGGATACCAAGTGCCAAGCACAGGCACCCTTCCACTGCCCCTCACTTGACTTCTTCACAAATCAGAGTGACTGTTACCAAACAAGTCCTCCACAGTCACTGCCACCAGCTCAGAGGCAGTTTGGCTCACTTGGGATTTGGGCAACGTCACAAATTTGGCACCATCAAAAGAGATGATGTGCTCTGCTGCTCCTTGGTCCCATGTCTGAGTCACCTGTGTGGAAGGAAAATGACCCAAGAGTCAGACACATACAGCACCACTTTCCCCTGGATCCCTTTGCTGCCCACACCTTGCCCACCCCAGCTCAGGTAATAATCATTTAGCTTCACACCACAGGTCTGCAATTACAACAGGCATGAGACTAATGGAAAACACCAAACCACACACACCAGTGATGCAAAAGAAGACAGGAGAGTAATTTAAATATTTCTCTCCACAAAATTGCTATAATTTAGCTCCACAAGCAGTCGTAGACAGTAAACACTCTGTGATTATCCACTGGAGGAATGCCATCCCAGGGAATCTTTCACACTGGGCTCCCTCATGCAAGGAACTCTTGTCGACTGATGGCTGAGATATTGAAGAGGAAGAGGTTGGCTTCAAACTTAGCACTGGGCCTCCAGCAAAACAGCTGCAGTCTCCTGGGGTGTCATCGAGGTGTGAGCACCCCCTGAGTAACCAGGCACCTCCACACACACTGCCAATCCTCCTGCACCCCCTGAGTAACCAGGCACCTCCACACACACTGCCAATCCTCCTCCTCAGCTCCTTACAGTCACGACCGAGCTGCTTCCCCTCCAGCAAACCTGCTTCATACCAGCACAGAAATCCCAGAGCACTGTGGGCTGGAGGTTTGCATCATGGACCCCTCCAAGAATGGGAAATGAGAGAGCAGAAGGGGTGACAGGGCCCACAGGGTGGATTTGGGAACAAGAGGGTGGGAGAGGAGGACGGATGAACAATCACAGTGGCTGTGATACAGAGCAGTCCTCACCTGCACAATCTGGGCTGTGGTGGCTTGGGAGAAGGCCACCCTGGAGTGCTCAGTGCTGAGATGCTCCTCCATCTTGCCCTGGGAGTGGAAGAGCTCCCCACAGAGCTCACAGGTGAAGGTGCTGTCTGTCTGTGTGAAGTGCTGGCTGGTGACGTGGCTCTGCAGGGCTCCTGGGGAGCAGAAGGCCATGGAGCAGTACAAGCAGTGGAAAGGCTGGGAACCTGCAGGAGAAGCACTGCCTGAGCCAGGGCTGGGACAGCCAGGGTCAGCCCGAGGGCACAGAGAGCTGCCATGGCCAGAACACACAGGGCTGAAACATCAGCAGGAACTGGCATGTGCTAGTGTTCCTTCTCCTGGCTGCACCACTGGTTGTCAAACAGTTTATGGCTGCTCGGGTTCATTCTGGCTCCCTGCAGCACCAGCATTAAGAAGCCTGCCTGGTTTACCTGCAGCTGTGGCTGTCCCTGCTCACAGGAATCCCTTCTCCCTGTTCCCTCACACCATCCAGCACTGCTCCTTGCTGGCCTAGCTTTCACCTCCTGATCCAGCTATTCCAAAATCATTACCCACCCCAGGGGTTCTCCACTTTCAGAGAGAGCTTTTTCTTCCTCCTCACTCTCCAGGCTTCTGTCCCCTCCAGTGTCTCCTGATTCATATTCTCTCCTGCCATCCCATGCACTACCCTGGGGACCAACCATTTGTAGTAGCCTGGTCTGCCAGTTCACTCCGCCCTTACAGCTTGCAAACTTGCCAAAGCGTGGAACTGGATGAGTTTTAAAGTCCCTTCCAACCCAAACCATTCTATGATCCTATGGTTCAAAGGGTCCCTGACATGGTGTCCCCAAGCCCAGGTCTCTCTCTGACCTTGCTGGTGCTACACTCCCTTTTTCTCCAGTCTCCCACTAGCTACGTGGACAAACCCAGTGCTTGGGCTTCAGTCCATCATTCCTCAAGCTGATGTCTCCTCACCTACACTTAGCTCTCTTCTCTACTGCAACAAGCAAAACCATAACTTTCCAAGATTCCAGTAGGTCCAAAAGCTTAACATGTCCCAGCCTCACCAAACCCAGTGTTTTTCCAGTTCACCCTTATTTTCTGTTTCCTCACATGGTTTCCTTACCATGTCCCTCTTCACCCTCCTGCTTACAGTTCAGACATCACCAAGAGGAGCCATCACTGCTCAAAAGGTAACCTGAAGAGCAGCAAAGGTGACAGACTTGAGTGCCTGCACTTCATGTGAACCTGCAGGAGAGCCAGCGTGGAGAACAGCTCCTTGCACAACTCACACTCACGTGGAACTTCCCACCTGCAAACAAAGCCAAGAACAGAAAAATGTGCTCTCAGGGTCTTCTACATGAGGCCTTCTGGATGAGAGCTCTCTAGTATTTCATCACCACCACATCTGCACACAGGTATGAGGAGCATCCTTAGAGATGCAGCCAGGAGCAAGTGAGCTGCAAGATGCTGAGATGGGCCAGAAGAGACTACTACAGGTCACAAGAATCTACTGTGACTTGCAGATAAACAGGATGTGCAGCCTTGTCCTATCAAAGTTATTACTGCATCGGTCTCTTCTCCCACGTAACAAGTGACAGGACAAGAGGAAATGGCCACAAGTAGCACCCGGGGAGGATTAGGCCCTGTGCTCTACACCATCTTCATAAATGACTTGGACACAGGAATGGAGGGAATACGAGGCAAGTTCACAGAAGACACAAAACTGGGAGGAGCTGTTACCTCCCTCCAAGGCAGGGAGGCCCTGCAGAGAGACCTGGACAGAACAGAGGGCTGGGCCATCACCAACCATGTGAAGTTCAGCAAGAGAAAGTGCCAGGTTCTGCACCTGGGATGGGGCAACCCTGGATGTGTGGATGGACTGGGGAACGAGAGGCTGGAGAGCAGCTGCAGGAAGGGACCTGGGCTCCTGGTCAATGGCCAGTTGGACGTGAGCCAGCATGTGGATTCCACATGGAATCCCCTCATCCCATTGTGAGATGCTCTGCCCAGGGGGGAGGAGCCAAGCATTCCCACCTGGATATAACCTGGGCTTTGGAACTGCACAAGCCAGCCCTGCCTACTGGATTCCCGGAGGACAAGAGCTACCACTGGACCTTCAGGTGGAGACCAGACCCTTCTGCAGGATCACTGCTTTTACTGAACCACTTCACTTGGACTGCTACCACCACCCTGACTAACAGGGTGTCAGGTTGTATCCCACTCTGTCAGTGTTTTTCTTGTATTATTGCATTTATTTTAATTTTCCTATTAAATTGCAATTCTGACTTGTGATCTCCCACTGGTTTGTTCTCAAGCTAGTACACCCACACTCCCAGCAGATGTGGGGCTTGTCCCCAGTGTGGGTGTGGACGTTTGACAGACTGGGCGAACACAGCGCTGCAGTACTGGCAGGAAAACATCCTCCCTGCAGGGACACCCCAGTGAGAGCCCACACCCATGGCACAGCAGCTCTGTCTGGACTATGCCTGACTTCAGAGGGACAGGGAAGAGACTGTGAAGTGAACGGGGTAGCCATTTTCTAGGGTACCAGAGCAACTCAGGACAAAATCCAAAGTGTCCTGGAGGTGCTGGAGAAAAACACACCAGCACAGGGAGGATAAAATCTCTACAGACCTCAGACATCCAGAGGTACTACACACTTCCAGGGGTACTACGTGCTGGTGTGTCTCATGTTCAAAGTCAATTGCCCAACTGTATCACACTCATGGAACAGTGGGAAATACATCCAAGTGCATTTATTGCAACCCCAGCAATGCCTCACCTGGATGAGCAATGAGCTGGAAGAGCCCTGCTGCAGTCCCAGGAGTGCACAGCATTGAGTGTGGGGCAGGAGAAGCAGTGGCATGAAAAATGTGAAATTCAGCCAAAGGGAGGGATGGGAGAAAGCAGGATAACCAGAGGAAGAATGTGTCACTGGAGTCTAGGTGTGATGGGACAGAGAAGAGCTATTCAGAAGAAAAACAAGGAATATGGAGGAAGAGGAGGAGTGTGTGGGTAAGCTGAGGACCTGGATAAGGGGACAAAGGAAAGACAGAGCGGGGAGTTGAAAGCAAACTCGTGCAGGTAAAGAAGATCTGCAAGTAGCCTGATGTCCAGGGGTAGCCCAAAAGATGGGGAAGCAGGCAGAAGGCAAAGGGAAAAACAGGGCATGAAGGCATGGATGGAGCAAGCTGAAGCCAGAGCCAGCTCCCACAGGGAAGTTCACCTTCTGCATGTTTCTTCCTGGTGTGGTAGGCTAGGACTGAGGCCTGCATGAAGGTCATCAGGCAGAGCTTGCACATGAAGGGCCAGTCCCCTGTGTGCAGCCACAGGTGATTGTTCAGCGTGGAGTTGGCTGCAAACTTGACCCCACACTCCTGGCAGGAGAAGGGCTTCTCATGGAGGTGTTCTGTCCTCCATGAGCTTGTGGTACTGCATCTCTGGGGAGGCAGGCAGGACACTGGGTTGGCACTGGTGGGACCCTGCCTAACTCAGCTGCAGAGGCACCACTCCAACCCTACTGCAGCTCCACCAGCCCATCAGTAACACCGAGGTCCTCCAGTGTCCTCCAGCCTGGAGGTCCACCACAGATCATGAGCTGCCCCAGGAAGGGCAAAGAGATTTGGCTTCTCGTGTGCATCCTGCTAAAGCAGCCAGGAACTGGAACAGCTTGATTATTTTTGAAGGCTTTTAAATTTGTCAGTGGCCCCACTTCACCTTGATGAGCTATGTGGAAAACCAATTAGGGAAGAACTAATCAGAAAGTGGTTCTGCTCAGTGGGGCAGGAAAAATGAGCTGTGTTTCTCACACATGGCATTCACAGAGCTGCAGGGAGGAGGAGATTTCAGACTATTACTTTACTATATTGTCCAAACTTCTGTCTAAACACCCCTGCTCCCACCAACCCTACCTGAGGCATCAGTAAACTCTCTTCCACAGATGTCACATGTCACGGGGAGCCTCTTCTTCTTCTTCTTCTTGGCCATCCCCACCATCCCATGGACCTCCAGCTGATGCTTCTCCAGCTCCTTCTTTGTTGATTTGACCTCACTGCAGTCTTTACATTGGATCTGCTTTCCTCTGGCCAACTGACACCAATGTGCACCTTCAGGTGGCAGTAGAAGTGGAAGACCTCACAGGTTTTGCAGACAAAACTCTTCTTGGAAGAAGCTTTGTCTTGGGATTCCTTTGCTTCTCTGGCACTGGCACCTCCCGCCTTGTCCTCACCTTTGTCCAGAGCTTCAAACTGGGATTCACTGTTCACCTTCCTCCTGATCCCAGGTTTCCCCGCTCTTCCCTCAGTCAAGAGATCTATAGAAAGAGCAATTACTGTTTTGGTGGTGACCAGCAGCACTGAGCACCTGCCCCTCGGTTTCCCATCTTCTGAATGCTCCTACACAGCCTTCCCTGCTCGTAAGCAACACACATCAGACGTGCTGTCCCATCACAGTGGTGCCCCATGGCTCTGCCCAGAAGTGCTTCTGGTCATGCACGGTTAGAAGCATGAAGAGTGATCCTTGAATTTCTCCACCACACATGCAAGGGTCTGCATGAGATGCCAAGAGCCAGGATATGGTGGTGTATCCACTCATTCGGGGCACAGGGCTATATTTTCCTAAAAGTTTGTTTCTCAAACTCTTGCTTCCAAGCATTTGCCTCCTGTTTAGACACATGAAGTTACAGCTGTGCTTAAATGTTTGCAGACTTAAGCCTTAAGTATGATGCTGTCTAAATCTGCCACTGAGAGTGGATATCCAGCCCTTAATTACAAGAAATCTCAGAAACACTTCACAAACACAATCTCTTTGAAAGGGAACAGATAATCTTGCTACAACCCTTTTGAGTCTTCTGCTCAGGGCCCTGAGGTATTTTAAACCTCTCATTATGTTCATTTCTTACAAAGCGTAAATGCCTTCCCGAGTCCCTCTAACACCATCATCTCAAAAAGCACAAGCTGGAAAATTCACCCAGGATCTCAATCTACAGAAAAGACCCACAGGAAATGTATGTATGGAAGAAATCAAAATCCAAACAGATACATTTGTCTTCTTTGCTATAATGAGAACCCGAGAATTGTGTGGCCATGGAAACTGGCACAGACTTCTCCTTTTGTCAATGTACAGGAAAACTCAGCCTGTGCTTGCAAAACTTCATCTCTGCCTTCCTCACTATGGGAAGAGCTCAGCAGAGTGTCCCCTTGCACAGCACTACTGCCCCAGATTTCCAACCAACTACAGACCAGATGACATATTCCAATGGACCTGGATATCTTACAACAACAAGTAGTGATCTGCAAACACATCAAGGGAGAACAGCAGACTGGAAGACTGGTTTTCAGTTTGTCCTGTTCTGTCAAGGTCACCTTGACTTGTGACCTCTAAGGTTTCTTTCCACATCCCTTCAACCAACACTGCCAGTTTTTTCTGACCTAAGTGAAGAATGGTTTTTAAATCTACCAGTGAGTTGGTAACTGTCTTTATTCTAAACAAGACCATGGAGGGGAAAAGCCTTTTTTGTAGAGCTCTTGACACATTTTTGAGATTTGAGAGTAAGACCAATCTTGACAAACATGATCTCCTAAGTGACTGCAGAGAGCCCTGGAAAGCAGATGGCTAGAGAGGAGGTTATAGAGTTGGCTGGAAGAGCCAAACCCTGCCCTTGCATGCACCAGCTGCCAACAGTGACAGTACTCTGACTACAGCAGGGTCCAAAGGAGAAGCCAAGAGATTCCATGCTGTACCTCCACCAAAGAAACCAATCCATTACTTACAGTGCTGAACATGGTTGGGGATGGATGCAGTTTCTTCCACAGGGATGCTCTCTGCCTTCCAAGTGCTCTAGCTCACCTAACTTAATTACCAGAAATTTTTGAGAGCTTTTTGTGCAGTAGAGATGCAGAAACTGTTGTTTTCAAGTGGAAGTGCAAACTGAACACATCAGTTCCTGATGTGTTCCTGAACTGAACACATCTCCAGGCAGCACATACGTTCTCAGAAACATAAGATCTCCTCAGCTTTAACAGGAAGCTCACACCCCTCAGACATGAGGCCTGCAGTTATCACTCACATCTCATGCCAAAAGCCACAAGGTCCATAAAGTCACCTGCAATATGTAGGCCTGGTAAGCAGTGATGTCAGAGCTGAGTAGACTGGCCTCGAAATTAAGATATGGAAGCTCAGTGCAAAGATCTGTAGGATGCCAGAAAGAGGCTGGTACCTGGCAATCCTCCTCCGGACACTTCACCTAGAATAGATGTTTTTGCCAAGTAAATAACATCTTCCAGGGCTTTTGTTTTTGATGATGCTTCTTGCTTGATTTCGTCTCAACCCTGGCATGAAGCCCTGCAAAGCCACTCAGTGGCAGCAGTCTGCTCTCTTTGATATTGCTGCCAGAGAGGGGGCAGCTGTCAGAGCAGCCACACTGACTCCCCAGACCCCGCTGCTACACACACCAAGGTGTCCAGGAGTTCCTGCAGGCTGCACATTCACAGACACGTGAATCGTTGGCTCATCTGCTCCAGAGTCATCAGGGCATCAGCCTTGGCACATCTCACGGACACACACAGTCAGGGGGAGTGGGACAAGTGCCTGCAGCATCAGAAGGTGACAGAATGAACAGCAGGTAAGAATCACCCTTTCTCTAGGAATCAAAGCCATGACCAGGTGAAAATTGCAGCTGGATTGGTGGCAGTTCTTGGAGTAGCTAGAAGAGAGGACATAGATCTGAACTGGGTATGAATATTGGATTTGCAGTGCAGGACATCCCTCAGGACACCACTGAGGCAAGGAATGGGAGTGGAGCATGTGCTGTCATCCTTCAAGCCCTACAGCTAGAGCAGTCATGGAGACCCTTGGTTTCTTCTACCTGTGCCCTGCTCCCACTTACCCACTCCCACCTTCCACCCCAGCAACATTTCCTCACTGCTCCAGGCCACAGGCAGGCCAACGAGCCCAGGATGCAGAGGGTGACCTGCCCCCAGCACACAGGGGACAGGCTTTGCCTTTCCCTGCCACACACGAAATAATGGCAAGTGTCAAAGCCACGAGGCTCGTGTTCATTCATAAAGACTGATGGCTTTGACCCAAATTTGCAGATAAAGTAATTAAGCCTTCTATCCTTAAAAAAAAAAACCACATTAACAGCAACCCGCTTTTTACTCTTAACTCCCCAGCAATCTGATGGCATTTCCACACTGCTTGTCAGCTAAGCAGCTCTGGCACCATGAGAAAATAGGAATGGATTGAGCCTATACTTGGATAAAAACCACCCAGTGGACTCTGCAGTCCAAAGAATCTGAATATGCTGGGAAACAGGTAAAAATGTATGTAAGCAAACAGAATAAGCAAGTCACATTTGCATCCTTTCTGGGAGAACACACACCTGCAGTTATCTTCCTGACCCTCTGGTATTCTTGTCATTAAAGCACCAAATTCTGTTAAGTATTTTATTCTGTTTTCCCTTCAAATGATGGATGCAAAGATACAACTGGGCTCAGCTGGAAAGCCTCCCACAGCTCAGGGCAGGACTCACATTTGTTCTGGAGTTCACCAACTGCTATCTGCATGTGCATTGTCCACAACTTTGCCAAACTAGTATAGCATATAACATTGTCCTACCGCTGTTGGACCCTCACAGAGGAGTATTTATCTGTAAAGTGCATAAAAAGCAAGGCCAAATTAAAGCATTCTAAGAAAATTAACTCTGAAAATAATCTGGGACTACAAACTGCACTGTCATGGTCATCTTTGCACAAGAGGAGTGTGCTCTGTCATGACCTTTCTGTAGCATGTGAAAAATCGAAACATACACAATATAAAGTCAAGGGAATGTAATAAAAGTTCAAATTCATACAGATCCAACCACACAGGAAGAGCCAATGAAACCTCACACCTTAAGGATGATAATTCTGAAAAATAATCCAATACAAATTACAGAACTAAGCTGCTTAAATGCCTGCAGAGCAAGGGCTGGGGTGAAGAAACGCAAACACAGTTAAGGAACACCAGCATGGGGTCAGTTTTGGGCTCCACAACCTTTGTAACACACCAAACTTTAACATGGTGCATGTTACCAACAGGAGAAACACACACTCCAGTGCCTGAATCCAGAGATCACCCCTGAGAATCCTCCTGCAAGTACAACCCCAACACCTGGCCAGGTCTGTGAAATGGCCTCAGGCCACCAGGACACTTGGTTCACCACCTTACTGCCCCAGTCCCCTATAACCATGCACAAAAGCCCACCAAAGGGTAAAGCCTGTGCTTCTCTTACCCACATGGCCCAGCTCCTGCATCACTGGCTGCAGGTCTGGGAAGGACTGACAGACACTGCACAGCAGCTGGCAGATCTTGATGGCTGGGACAGACTTCTCTTGGGCTGTGCAGAGAGCTGCTTTCAAAGAGGCCTCTGAACTTTCAGTCTGAGCAGAAATACTCAGTAGCTGGAGAAGTAAGAAGAAAAGATCACATGACAGAGATTTTGGGCTGTGAAAGTTCGGGATGGTCAGGGAGTGAGGGTACATCCTTTCTGTTTGATCTCTACTGCTGGGAACCTGCTTTGAGAGGCTGGAAAATAAATCCCTTTCCATACAGGTCTTTGCTCCTACACAGATATATGTACATGAGTTGAGAGAATTTCAGGATTTTAAAAAGTTACAACAAATTAAATTCTCAGACTTTCTGATTTGGTATTAGCCCACTTTAAACCACCTTTGTATAGAAAGAGAGATTGTTCCTCAACACCTGGCAGCATTACCAGCTTACCTAATTCATAAATATTTTTGTTGTCAAAGGGACAATGGGTAGGGTACTCTGGGATGCTACACACTTACGGCATCCTCAGGGTATTTTCTAGGAGAATTCCATTCCCATACAGCCCAACTCAAATGGAAACACACAGCTCTGCTATCCCCAGGACCTCAGCAACCTTGCAAAGCTCAAACATTCTTGCTGCACTTGAATACCCACACCTTCACCAACTGAGAACCTCACTGGCACCTTCTTTTACCTAAGAACTCCTGCAGAATTTATACAGAATTCCAGAATTATTTAGGTTGAAAGGGACCTTAAAATCATCAAGTTCCAACTCCTCTGCCACAGGCAGGGACACCTTCCACTATCTCAGGGTGCTCCAAGCTCCATCCAACCTGGCCTTGGACACTTCCAGGGATGAGGCAGCCACAGGTTCTCTGGGCAACCTGGGCCAGGGCCTTACCATCCTCACAGGGAGGAACTTTCTCCTCAAACCTAATCTAAATCTGTCTTCTGTCAGCTTAAGGCCATTTGCCCTGGTCTTCTCACTGCTTACCCTTACAAAAAGTCTCTCTCCAGTCTTCCCGTAGGCCCTCATTTATATAAAACATCCAGCACACTCTCACTTCAGCACTTCCAACTTTGGATGGCTTCCCCAACTTAAGCAATGTCCCTTGATCTCAGTGCACATTATGACCTGTCCACCCTTTGAGCTGCAAACCATGAGAGCTCTGAGATCATCCCCTCATACCTCTTTCATGCTTCCCTGAGCCCTGCCTCCCCCAGAGCCAAGCCCTTCAGGTCCTCTCTCTGCTGGATGGCTTCTGAGATCAGCTTGCCATGCTGAGGGATGATCTCAATGGCTGTGCTCTCACTGGTGGCCACGGAAGGTGACAATAAAAAGCAAAAGTATTAAAAACACAAACCCAAGGAGAACCTGAAGCTGAGCTGTTAACAGGAGTGATTCCTTCTTCAGGAAGTTCAACTTCTTCAGGAGTTCTTTCTGGCACAGAAAACAGCAAACTACTGCATTCAAGCTTTGGCTGAATTGCAGCACTGACATCCAGCATGAGGTGCTGGCAGACCTCCCTTCTCACTGCTTGCCCAACTTCGAGCAAGAAGATCAGGTTTTCCAAAGTATGTTGCTGAAAGGGACAGTGACAACATCAAAAGGCAAGGCATGGTTCTCCCAAGACTCAGGATTTCTTCTCTCCCTAGTAATAGAGATCCCAGCTTTTGCAGAGAACAGGCATTCCTAGGCACAATTTGCCTCATCTGAGGACATCCACATGAAAATTGGCTGGATGCACCAGGGACCATTAACCTGAAAAGGAATTTTTCACCATCGCAGTTACCAAATTAAAGAAGCTGAACAATTATACTGCACTGGGAGAAACCAAACTCAAAACTTGTAGTTCATCCCAGACATCCACACATGATTTTTGTACTTGTGTCTTTTAATCATTCTGGTTCAGTACCAACCAGACCTATCCATCATTCCCAGAGCACTAAACTGGGAGAAAAGCAGGAAGTGCAGCTTAGGGAAAAAAAAGGTGAAGTCTCTGGGACCCAGAAAAAACACAGTGCCATGTAAGAAGAGAAAACTCTCTGGGATGGGGAAGGAAGCAATGGCAGGCTGGGGGGATATTCAGTGGAAGATTCTGAGCTACTATGAACAGCTCCCTGAATGAAGACTTCTTGGAGACATGAATCTGATCCCCAGCAAAGCCAAGGGAAATTCACAGATGAAATATTTTCCTCCTTCTTGCATCGGAACGTTTCTGATTTTATGACACAAACTTGAGTTGTTATGAATGCACTCTCTGCTCTGCTGCCATGCCAAGGTGATCACCAGAACCAGCACATGCCCTGTGCCACAGTGCAGGGCTTCCTGCTCCCTGTTAGCTGGACAGCATGGGACACCAAAGGTACCACCAATTAATCCATCAGCTGCCAGCATACTCAAATCATCCCCTCCCTCTTCATTTTCACCATAAGAAATATTTGTGCTTCTGTTTGTTCAAGCTGCAATTTGAGGAAATTCAATTCTGTGTAATTAAGGAATGCTCCTCCTTGGAATGGGTATTACCACGAGATAATTAACCATGCTGGGAGTCTGGTGTTTCCAGAAAGCAATCGTGCTTAACAAATGACAAAGCCAAGGGCCTGTCGGGAATGTTTGCTACACAGGAAATTATCAGCATTATGAGCACAGTTTTGCTTTCTATTAAACACTCATTTACATTTCACTGCATGTTAATTTAGTTTTAAATTTTATGTGACTTCAGAGTCTCTTGATCTGGATTGTTCAGGGTGTGCCTAAACCCACCAAAACTTGGAAGGTTGTCCCACCAGGCAAAAGAGGGGAGCTCCTGAGTCCCTGAGCCACCACAGGCAGGCAGCAAACAACAAAATCCCACCAAAACAAGTAAGAGGCGTGGCCTGGCCATCCAACAGAATGATGTGCAATGGGGACACTGAGTGTAGGGGGCCAATCAACACACTCTGCTCTCCTGCTGCACAGGAGACCACGAGTCAGTGAGGAGTGGAAATGCTGCCTGGATCGAGGAAAGAAGCACAGCCCAAATAAATTTTCCCCACCATCTCCCTCAGTCACAAGGAATTCCAAGTAAGATATTGTCTGTATTTAACATCAAGATACCTCCAGCTTAGGGGAATTTTTAGCTATTTACTTTCAAAGGCAGTCAGTGCCATATGGTAAAATCACCAGTGGAAGTTTAATTGACTCATATCTTTACCATCAGAGATATTTGCTGTTGCCACCAAGTTGTCCAGCAGAAGCTGGAGTCCAGGCAAGAATGCTTTCACAGCCCTCAGAAGTTTGACCAAGCTTTCCCCTTTCAGGGTTTTCTCTTCCTCCACCTTCCTGAGGAGATTGTCCATGGCTTCCCTCTGAGAGCTGCCTTCACAGCAATCCAAAACTACCTGTAACAAAGAAACAGCCACAAAACCGTCTGTGAGAGCTTCCTACCAACTCTTGCATCTGAACAGAAATCAGAAAAACAGGAACAGTATCACAATACTGCACTAGATCCCTACCCACTGCTTACACAGATTACCTGGAAGGTGTTATAGGTGGTGGTTACAGGAACTCCCAAACATGGCCGAGGTGTAACAGATGTGTCACCTTGAAAACAAACCTGGTGGGTTCTTCCACCAAGACCAGCTCTTGGAAGTGGCTGACAAACAAAAACTGCTTTTTAAAAGAAAACAAAAGTAGACTGAAAGAGAGTGTTCAAAACAACATTTCATTGAATATTTTTGGTGAATACTTTTCAAACTGACAGTCTCGTTTCCCTTGTCTCTGCGATTTTTCTGCTTGCCGTCAAAAAACAGATGGCCAGAAAAAAAATACTCTTTTTATTTAAATAAGCACCTTTTAACTGAATTATTATTTCTGTGATGAGGCCACATAAGACATCTCTTATGTGAGATGCAACCACTGTAGTTTGGAAAAGCTCTAGGATGCCAGTAAAATACCTACAAGGCTCCTGTGAGGGAGAGGCACTTGGCAAATACAGGCTGACCTCCTCTCCCCCAACACTGCTCCTGAGCAGAACCTCTGCAGGACACCAGCCCAGTTCCCTGATGAAAATAAGCACTACCACAGTCCCATCAATAAAATGATTAAGATCTGTCCTAAAACTAGTTATATTTTTGCTCCCTTTCCCCTGGTTGGTAAGCTCTTCCACAGTCTCATTCCCCTGTTGATTCCTCTAATTTTCAGCTGAAATTTATTCATGGCCAGTGTATGCTTGTTTGTTCATGTGCCAACATTATCTTTTAGCTTAAAAAGTCTTCTAAACTCTCTGAGGTGTTTACCCTACCCCTCCTCTCTGATTTCGTTACAAGAGCATGATCATATTCCCTCTCAGTCTTCATTTTCCTTGTCTAAAATAGGCAACTGCTCTTATAAAACAGCTACTGCACTCCCCTGGACTTCCCACTGCAGATCTGTCAAGTTTCCATATGAATTCACCTTTTTTGAACCAGACTGGAACAGAAATTTCAGATGAGGTCTTAATTCTTACTTCTCATTACTGCACCCAATGCCCACCCCTCACTTTATACCACCACATCAATCAATTCTCACTACTCAGTCCTCCAGCCATGGAACTCATATAAAACCACAGAATCATTTAGGCTGCAAAAGCCCTCTGAGATTATCAAGATCACCCATCAACCAGCACCACCACCATGTTCACCACTAACCCACAGCCTCAAGTGCCACATCCACACATCTTTTAAATCTCTCCAGGGATGGTGACCCCACCACTGCCTTGTGCAGCCTATGCCAGTGTTTGATAACCTTCACAGTGAAAAAATTTTTCCAAATACCCAATGTAAACCTCTCCAGGCACAACTTGAGGCTATTTCATCTTGTCCTGTTACTTGTTACATGGGAGGAGACACCAAATCCCATCTGGCTTGGACCTCCTTTAAGGAAGTCATAGAGAGTAAGAAGGTGTCTCCTGAGCCTCCTTTTCTCCAGGCTGAGCTGCCCCAGCTCCCTCAGCTGCTCCTTGTGCTCCTTCTCTGGACACTTCAGCTCTTCAGTGCCTTTTTTGTCATGAGGAGCCCAAAACTGAACACAGTTCATTCTTCTTTCTCTTGCAGATCCTCCTCTGTGTGGACAAAAGATCTTGATTGTGCTCATCATCAAGCTTTGCTAAACATGCCTTGGCATTTTTGTGTCCATAACATCAGTGTTAATATTAAGTAAGTGCCAAGAATCCCACTGATGACCTTGCTCCAAGTTATGCCTTCAGCACAACCTATAGCTGTCTCACAAAAAAATGCATCCTTTTTAGTACCACTGTTTCTTCTAGTTTAACAACTTCCTCCTATGAAATTCAAATGCTTTGCTCTAGATCCAGACCAAGGCAGAAAAAACCCCATTTTTATCTCATCAAATAAAGAACCCAGGTCAGGCAGAAACAATTTACTGAACACCCTGTTCTGCATTTACTGCATTTTCTCCCTGTTTTTTTTTTTTTTTTTTTTTTTTTTTTTTTTTTTTTTTTTTTTATTTTTTTCACAATTTTGTNTTTTTTTTTTTTTTGTTTGTTATAAGCTTCAGCAATATGTGCTCTCCAGCCTATCCCAATACCCTCCTGTGCACCCACAGAGCTCAGATCACTGCCTTTCTCTCCTACATGTCTGGTCCTGCTCATCAATTGTAGGGACAACTCTCAGCTTGGAGAACAACACAGTAAGAAGCCTTGCTGTCACTTGCACAGCACGGGTGCCAGCTCTCCTCATCTGTTCACAGAATCCCAGAACAGTTATGGTTGGAAGCGACCTCTGGAGATCATTTAGTTCAACCCCCCTGCCATGGCAGAATCACCCAGGGCAGGCGACACAGGAACTCATCCAGGGGGTTTGGATATCCTCCAGAGAGGGAGACTCCACACACTCCCTGGGCAGCCTGCTCCAGTTATCTGCCACCCTCAAGGAAAAGAAGCTCTGCCTCATGTTGAGGTGGAACTTTTTAAGGTTTATTTTACGGCCATTGCTACTTGTTCTGTCGCTGGGTACCACTGAACAGAGTCTGGCAGCATCCTCTTGGCACCCCTCCTTTGAGATATTTGTATGCATTAATGAGATCCAATCTCAGTCTTCCCCAGACTATACAGGCCCAGCTCCCACAGTCTCATAAGAGAGATGCTCCAGGCCACTCATCACCTCTGTGGCTTCTGCTGGACCCTCTCCAGTAGCCCCTTGTCTTTCTTGGGTAGAACTGGACACAGCACCCAGGTGTGCCTCACCAGGGACAAGCAGAGGGGCAGGATGACCTCCCTTGACCTGTTGGTCACACTCTTCCCCCTGCCCCCCAGGATCCCACTGGCCCTTCTGGCTGCAAGGACACACTGCCAGCTCATGGACAGCTTGTCACACACCAAGATTCACAGGGCCTTTTCCACAGAGCTGCTCTCCAGTAGTTCAGCCCCCAAGCTGTTCTGGTACTGGGGATTATCCCTCCCCAGGTGCAGGACCCTACACTCGCCCTTACTGAACCTCATTTGGTTTCTTTCCACCCAGTTCTCCAGCCTATCAAGGTCCTGCTGAATGGCAGCTCAGCCTTCAGGTGTATCAGTCACTCCCTCCAGTTCTGTATCATCACCAAACCTGTTTGGGGCCTGTTGTCTCCATCCAGGGCATTGATAAATACGTGGAATAAGTACTGATCCCTGGGGAATGTCACTACAGGCCATCAGCTGGATTCTACTCCACTGTTCACAAGCCTCTGGCATTCAACCAGTTCCTGATCCATCTCACTGTCCATTCATGTAATCCACGTTTCCCAAGTGTACCTACGAGGATGTTGTGGGAGATAGTGTCCAAAGCCTTGATGCAGTTGAGGTAGACACCATCCACTGCTCTCCCCTCACTGACCCATCCTGCTGTGCCATCACAGAAGGCTTTCAGATTGGTCTTAACTGATTGTTGAGAACTGACATTTGAGTTGTGATTTTCCTTCAGCTGCAGGAAATTTCTGTTTCTGTGTTTCTCCTGGATCAGGCTCCAGGCTAAGCCATGAATTTGTAGGTCACCTCCTCTCCTTATTCTTTTTCTTGGTCAGACACTATCTGCCATGATGCCCAGCAGCCTGATGTGCCACAAGCCTCTCCATAGCTCTACAGTACGTCTGTTTGCCTGTCAGACGTTTCAACCATTCCCTGAATGTCCTAAAGCTCTTCCTCCAGTTATTCACTCACTCAGGTCTATAACTTCACATACAAGTTCTTCTCTCTCATTCAAGATGCAAACTTCAGACTGTTCTCCTACCTTTAACATAAAAGCAACTAATCCAACAGCTCCTCCTGCGCTCTAATGAGCGCCTGAACTCCTTAATTAGTTTCTCTCATTTCTAAAGATCTGTCCTTTTATAGCCCAAACTCTGCTAGTGAACCTGCTGATGTATTCTCCCATTCAATTCACACCGACCTGCCTCTGAATCCCTTAGTCTGAAGTTCTCTTCTGAGAGAACACAAAAAGAGGTATAAGAGCAGCATCCTTTGGGGAGCTCCCGCTGTAGCCTGGCTGCAGGCAGAAGTGATGTTCCTGGCAGTAGGAGATGCAGTGGTGACATTTTAAGACTTATTTTGACAACACCAGGTGAGACAATTAGGAAACATTCCCCAATTCTGCTTGGAGCAGGATTTTTCCAGCTCCAGCACATCCAGTTAAGGTTCCTGCAGTGGCCAGCAACCTGCTTGTACCATCCCTGATACTGTCTGAGCTCTGAAGCAGCTTGGTTTCAGCATCAAGGTGTGCAGGCACTGGAATCAAGGGGAGAGAAACCACAGAGCTCAGAATACTCAGGTGCCTTCTTGAAGAGAGCCTGGATGGAAGGAAAGGGCTGATGTTTCTACCACCTACTCCGATTCTCTGGGTTCAGGGTTGAACGGTGGACTGGTCACTGTGAACTCTGCAACAGCCTCAGCCATGTGGAGCACCATGCAGGAAACCTTACCCACTCTTCCTCTGCATCCAACTTTATTTTTTCTAAGTGATAATTTGTATCCAAGTCCTCCACCCCCACCTTGCCAATTACACAAACAGCAAAAAAGCCACAGAAATTAAGCACTCAAAAAAGAGAAAGGCTAGGTTCAAAAGTTACCCAGAAAAACCAGAGATTTACAAAGATGCTTCACAAAACATCATGTACTGTTTTTCCAGCAAAGAAAATCAAACTTGCTCCATGCACAGATCAGACCAGCTGCAGAAAGAACCCAGCTGCAGAGAAAAAATGCTGTTAAATGAGAAACTCACACTTTGTCTTGCTGAATAAATGTGTAGCTAATGAGGCAGTGAGAAGAAAAAGGAAAGCCTCATCTTTATGAACCTTTGGAGAACTAGATCCCATCCCTGCCAGCCCAGAGCTCCAGTGCAACACTGGATGAACCAGGTAAAATGAAACCTTCAGAGGTGGCTGCTAATTCCATGTTTGGTTTTCCCAGTCCTACACCTGAGACACCAGAGATCCAACCTGCACACATGCCACGGGCCCCCTGCTTTAATCAGTTCAACTTCTGGAATAATTGAACATTTTCCCACTTGTCTAGGGGAGAGGGGGTGGAATTAAACAAATAAACCCTCCCAAGGTCAGTCTACACTTGGCAATTTCTGCCTTGTTTTCTTATGGCACAGCAGGACAGAGCTCTGCCCCCAGCCTCAGGGGAGTGCTCCCCAAATAGATCTGTCATTTGGTGGAACCTGTGGGCTGAAACAAGAGCACGAAGGGACCCCATAGAGAGGAGTAGGATTTGGTATTCGGAGCAGGATTTGGAGGATCTGTAGCAAACGGAGCACACAGCGACTGCTGAGGATGAAAAGAAACACTGTTCCTTCACCAAACGAGGCAGGAACTCTGCAGTACATGATGATGCAATTACAGGCTGTATCCTGTGCCCAAGGAGCAGAATTATGATGCCAGAATGGTTTTGGTTTATTACTGGGGGGCTGTGTTTGGCTTTTTCAATGTGAAGGGAGATAAAAAAAATTGCTGAATTTTAACCACCTAATTCCATGAAGACAAAGAGAAGAGAGCAGGGAAAAGGTGAAGCCTTTAAAAGAAAGGCTGCACTGCAACACGAACAGGCACATATGAAAATCCTAATCTCCCCACTGCTGATGAAGCTTCAGCTCCAGAGCCCCACATGGGTCTCTGCTGACAGCCACAATGTCCCCAGCAGATGCCAAGTCCTTTGCTGTACTCATACCTTGCTCTCTCCTCTCACATCTCCACTCCAGGCTCGGCTATGTGCTTTGGGAGGCAAATATTTGTCAGTGGCCAGTCACACCCCAGTCACACCAGTCAGACCCCAGCCCACAAGGACAGGACAGATGCCTCTGTTGGCATTGGCAAAAAGGTATTCCTTTTTGGGTCTCCTATTCCAATCTGTGCCTGTGTTCAGGGATGCTCCATGCTGGACACGATGAGACCTTAATTGAGGGGTTGATAAGCTGGGCAGAAGTTCTCAGCCCACCTGTTGTGGCTCTGGTCAGGCTCACTCAGACAGAAAGCAGAGATCATTCATGCCACTGAGCACAACTCTCCACTCACTACAGTCCTGGGTCAGGGGAGCTCAACGATGTGACAAACTAGGACAGGAGGTCTCAAGCAGCGTCCTGATCACAGCATGTGAGGGCACCCTGTAAGTTCCAGCTGCACAGGGTACAGGCAGCTCCCCTCAAAGACAAAGGAAAGCAGGTTATAAACAGCATTTCGTCCTTTATGGCTTCTGCAAATCAACATATAGAGTGCAATTCCTTACAGGAAAGGAAAGCAACAGTCCTCCCCACCAACTGCTGCCTTCAACACATAAAAAATAAAACCAAATCAGTCAGTGGATGTGTTAAGTCTTGCAGGCAACTGTGTGGTAAGAGTTACAAAAAAGACAAAGCTGGGAGACGGCTGAAAGGGAAGCTGATGACCAGGAATTGACAAGCAGCTAGCAGAGAGATATTACTGGTCCTGCTCAAACTCCCATACAGAGCCTTGTCCTTGTTCCCAGAAAGACTTTTTCAGGGTATGAGGAGTAGCAGGTACGTCCCCTGGCCCAGGCTCCCCTTGCAGGGGTAGTCTGACACCGATTCTGGTCCCAAGGTCGTCTTCACTGCTCAGTTTTCACTGTTCCCACAGTCCAGCACAGAAGGACTTGAGACCACACACATGTGCAGTCGATGCTGTGCAGAAGGCAGGTGGAAGTGCCAGGTGAGGCTTGCCCATCACCTGGTAAGCCATGTGTACGATGCTGCCCTGCAGACACACACACCCCGCCTTGCCCACACAGTCTGCCTATTTCAGATTTTTTTACCCACTTCTCTGAGGTGGTCAGGAATCCCTCTTCTACTGCCTCCAAAAACTCTGTGATGGGGCTCAGCTGTGTCACACTCTGGATCAGCTCCTCCCTGCAGCACAGCAAGCGAGCGGTCAGCATCTCTTCCTCGGCTGTGCTCTCTGGGGGAAAAAGATTCAGAAACATGAGAGAAGGAATAAGTCAGTCTGAAGGAACTGACAGGTTCCTGAAGCGAGGGAGACTCTCTGGAAGATCTAAGTGAATAGCAAAGCTCATCCCAAGCACAAGCAGCAGAGGAAAATCACTTTACTATTCTCTTTAAACTCTATGAAAGGAAAATGTCTCATTTATCTAACAGAGCACAAAGCCATAAAGCAAGCTGGAGGTTAACACCAGGTTTGCAAGGCCGCTGCTTTGTGTCAGACTCGAGTAAAAAAGAACTTTTCAATCCCAAGGCTCAGCTGTGCTCTGACCCACACTGGCTGCCAGCCATTGATCCAGCCCTCCAGGCAGCAGTGGGGAGAGCCCTGCACAGCTACACCTCCTGCTGCAGGCAGAAATGCTCCAGGATCTTGGCCAGCAAGATAAACCTCCCTCATCCAAGGATACAAGGTTTCTCTGTAAGGCTGCCCACTCACTTTGCCACAGGAGGCACCCAATTTCCTACCTGCTTGTTGTGGGGCTTCTCCACTGCCCTGTTCCCTCTCCAGCAAAGTTGCTCTCAGCTCAGGATTTGTGTCTTGAAACAGCTTCAGAAAAGACACGAGGGTCTGAGTGTCCCGAGTGTCACTGTCCTGGGTGTGAGCATGCTGGTGCCAAGCATCCTCCACTTTGCCCAGCAGCTTCTTGAACACTGACTGTGCCTGTGCCTTGGCCAGACAGGCAGCCAGAGCCTACAGCACAACAGAAATGCAGGAAGGTTTAGAGAACAGAGTCGACTGCCCTATACTGACAGACACAACAAACAGAATCCTGCGGTTTCGGTTAGGGCACAAAAAATGAAACAGAACAAAAAAATAATCAGACACACACCACTGAACCCAAACTCCAGTCTGTGGCCACCAGTCCTGGGAACAAGGGCAAGCCCTGCTGCCAGCCCTTGTCCATACAGCAAATCCCACAAACTGGAGCTGGTTCCAGCACCAAACGTTTCTTCATATCCAAATAGCCAAAGACCACTAAGTGTAAAAGACCTGATAACACGTGAATTAATCACTGCTACTGTGGAAGGCAAAGCTAGGGTGAGAGATACTGGATCTCACTGCAGAACAAGGAGGGATCGCTTGCACAGGAAGCAGAGAGCATTTCAAGTGGAACTTTCAGGAATCTCCATTCTCAATCACAATGGAGTTCCACCTCCTAGAGAAAACTCTGGCAAGGAGGCACGCGAACTCTGAGTGCCGTGGGCTCTCAGCATGCCTGGCAATCAAACCCAGAGCTCCAAAATCTACTTCAGTGACCCGAAACAGCAACCAGAGGCAAACATGCCTGTACAGTTAGGGAAATAAAAGGCAAAGAAGTAAGCTGGAACTCTTGCTCCCATTTCCCCAGAGTCCTTTAACGCTGTAAATATTGCCCAGAAGACACATGTTCCCCAGCTCTCCAGGAGAGATTCCAGCCTTTCGGAGCAGGCAGCCTTTATTGGAGACTCCAGGGATGCCATAAAGGTACCTTTGAAGTGGGAAGTTCAGCTCCAGCTCCAGGGAGAACGGCCATTTTCTGCTGTCATTGTCATTTTTATTCCGATGATAAAAAGACTGAACGCAACTGCTTGGGGCCGCGCCGGGGCGGGGCGGTGGACTGGCTTTTCTTAGCACGTGTAAATGCTCCCACATTAGGGCAGCGTGGCAGTGCAATGACCTATTGCAACGACTCTGCAGAGGGGGAACTGCAGCACTCCCAGCTCTTCCCACTCACGGCAGTTTGTCTGCCAAATAGAGAGTGTAGACATGAAGGGCTCTGGTGTAAAAAAAAAAAAGAAGGCAGATGTGCTGGAGAACAAACGTAAACGTATTTTTTAAAAACGAAATTAAAATGATTATTTTTTAATTAAATTAAAACATTAAAATTAAATTAAAATTTAATGAATTTTTTAATGACATTTTTAATGAGACTTGATAACCAGATCATGTTTGTTCTCAAGGTTTCTGTGCCTGGCCCCTTCCAGATCAAAATGAGCATGTAAAACACAAAATATCCTGGTGTAAACAACCCTAAAGGTGCTCAGATCCTGCCAAATCCATGTTTTCAAAAGTAACTTGAATTGTTGCAATACATTTTTTAATTTTGGAGGTTATTAATTAAAATCAGCACAGCATTGCTACCCAGAGCCCCAGGTAACATCCCTTCCTCAGTACATGGAGTTGGTTAATAGAATTGAGTTTTCAGTAACTCTGCTATTTATAGGCTCTTTCCAGAAGACATTTCCTTGGACACGTTGCTCAGTGTGAACAAGAGCCTTTTAGCATTGTTGTGAAAGAGCACGCAGTACATTTCAGACATACTTTGAAACACTAACAATTCCCAAAGATCCTGGAAAAAATGGAGAAATACTGATACCAGCTGGAATCCCAGTTTCCACTTAGTCATAATGTGCCCCCACATTACAGCCTGATCCACCTGGCTTTCACTGCCTGGGACACTGCAAAACCCTTCATGGCCAAGTTGGCACCAATTAGCACACATCCAGCTTCCAGGTGGGAGGAAGAGACTGCCTCTCTGTGCAGGGAAACTGAGTCACCAAGACCTGGCTTAAGCTTGGTCAGAGCTGTGCCACCAAACAGATTCCACGGCACCCCAGAAGTTTGGTCCCAATTGAGGGCATCAGTTCTGGTGGCCACAACACTTCCACCTCAGCACAATGGAACGTGTCACACACCGTGGAACAGCCTTCCCAGTTCATCTCAAACCTCCCTGTGTCCACAGCAGCCCCAAGGCAAGCTCTGAACAGGAAGCTCTGCAGGTAAGGATCCAGGAGGTAGGACTCCTGTCTCCATATCATCTCCACATCTTCCACGTTTTTCCAGAGAGAACCTCAACCACGTGGGCAAGTAATGTACATCCCGCCAAGCAATGTGCAGAGGCCCATAACTGAGACCAAAGAGGGATGTGAGGAGAGAGGGAGGGCACGCAGGGCAGTCATTAGCCCAGCTGGCCATTAACTCTTCCCTGCAGGTGGGTGAGCACAGTTATGGTTTCTCATGCCTTATCCATGCTCCTGCTCCCACCGTGAGAGCACATCCCAGCAAAAGCCACTTTGTTGACTATTTCTGAGAGATTTCCTTCAAGAATCAGCTTTAGAGTGATTGCAAGCATCCAGAGGGTGGTGTGTAAGGATCTGCAAGAGACAGATTGGGAAGCACCTGCTCAGGGTGGCAGAAGAAGGTGACTCCCTTCAGACCTGAGGGACACTCAGGTACACCACAGGAGGCCAGGAACTGTGGGGAAACTTCCACAGCCACAATCATCAGTCCTCTGTAAATGCACACTGCATTGGGCTTTGATGTATAGAAGGTGAAGAAAATATAAAAAAGCAATTGGAAACCTGCACGGTTAGGGACGGTTTCACTGCTGGCTGTTCTGTGGCTCCGTGGTTATCTGACCTTTGGAAGCTGAGCAGTGCTGTTCCGTAGGCACAGACAGCCCCAGGACTGGCTCCACACACCTGACCCTCAGAGAGGCCCCCCAGCTGTGACCCCACCATGAAGTCAATCAACTATCAACCAACTACTGCATTGTGCACACAATAATCAGAGAAAAACTATGTTTGCATTTTTCCTTCAGAAACCTGAAGTGATTTTTTTCAAGCCTGCATCTGTACATGACTCAGGAGGGAGACTCCAGGAAGACTCTATGGAAGACACTGACCCCCTGCTTGCTCCACACAACAAAAACAAAATCTCAGCACAAACTTCTACAAAAATACCCCAGAATAGAGGAGAAAAAAAAGTTCTTTAGTTCTGTCACCATGAAAAAAAAACCCCAAACCCTCACAAGCTCTCTCCCCTAATCAGGATGCAGAAGGTAACAGGAAACTTCTTTCTTCTGCCTCATCCAGAAATCCCAGCAGCTGCAAATGAAGGGCGACAATGACTGGACAGGCCCACAGGCAATGGAAATGATCCACAAACACAGTGACATTTATTCTACGTGGGAGAATCAACGCTCCCTCACTTCATCTGAACACGGTCGTAGAGGGAACAAACGAGCTGTGCAATAATTTGAATTGAGTTTCTCTAAGAGAGCACAGGAAGATAAGACTTGACACCAGCAAAGCTCTTCTACGCTTCCCTAAATTACTGCAATTTCAGTCTTGTTCTCATTTCCAAGCAGGTTTCATCCAAGCCAGAACCAAATTAGATAGGAATAGTTTATGTGAAATACACAGAGAAACTATAAAACAGAGAAACAACCCCCAAAATCACATCTCCCTAAACTGAAAAGCAATTCATCTGCATTTTTCAGTCTGGGGAGCAGAACAGGACATCAAACTCAGAGAGAAGCAATAGTTCTCACAAAAGCCAGCCCTGCACCACAAACCTTGTTGGGGAAAAACCCCATGACCAAACGAGTCTCCACTGGAAGTAGGAGGCAACAGGCAGGAACAGCAGAGGGGAGCAGACCGGAGTGCTGCAGGGAACAAGACACCATGCAAGGATGAGTTCATCAGCAAAGGAAGAGAAATAGAGAGGCATCCAAGGCCAAATTCCACTGAAACCAGAGGAGCCTGAACACCAGGACAGCCTTGGTGTCAACAGGCAGGCTGGCAAAACCCCCCTAAGCTCCTATGCCACCCAGGTTTTACTGCTCAAAACAACCAGTGCTTACCTAGAGAGATCAGCTACTTCCAAAAAGCTCCCGAGAGAATACTCCAGAGGAATGGGGGATCTCCCCTGCAGCAGGGCAAGCACACCCAGCATGAGTGCTTTCTGCAAAGAAACAGTGTCTCACCATCTTCCTGACACACTTTTACTTGCCCCGAGGCACCCAAGACTTCAAGCAAATGACTAGCAGAAGAATACAAAGAAAGAGAGTGGGGAAAAAAAGGAGAGAAAAAAAATCCATTGACATTTACCACTGGCACAACCTCAGCCTGAATTGCACATCCGAGTTCGGCTCTTTGGAGCTGAACTTGCACTTCAAGCATGACTTTAAAAATACACTGTTGTGTTTCCCCAGCAAAAGGAAACACCAGGCCCTTGTGGGAAAAAGCTGCTCTGTGTGCTGGAAACAAACTCAGTGCTGGTGTCCACAGGTCCTCCTGGTCCCAAAAGGGAGCTCAGAGAGGGTCAGATCTGGCTGAGTCCTTGCTTATAACAGGCTGCAGCCTGTTCTCCCACTGCCCTGGGACTGGCACTTTTCATGCTTGTCACAGTTGAAAAGTGATTTTTTTTTTTTTTAGCAAGGCTTAAAGAAAATCCATTTCTCATTTATTCAGCATTTATTTATAGCTGCAGAAAAATTGTCCAGCTACCGCTTGGCAGTCAGACACCCAAACTGGCTCTGAGCTCCACAACCTCTCGTTTGGCTCCTGCTGTAACAGCTCATTTGGGAGCACAAAGGGCCAGGAATGGATCTGTAAACCTTCCCTGCTGGGTCTGAAGTGCTGAAGGAACACGAAACAGCAGTGACTGCAAAGCAATAGCAACGGGGCTGTTGTGCAGCGCAGAAGCTGCAGTTCACCTGCCTGGGCACTCCGCCGGCACAGCTCTGCCCTGCCACCAGCACAAGGGGAGGCAGGAGCAGGGATGGGACCACAGAGCTGCCAAATCCCTTCTGGCAGCACCCATCCACACTGCACACCACCCACCCCAGCTCAGCTCCATTTATAAAAGTGAACAACAGGTAAAACCCTAAACCTGACATCTTTATCTGATCATGGTGAAAAACAAACATATAAAAATCCAATCCTTCTCTGAGCAGGGCACTCAGAGGTGCTTGTCTGCCCAGCCGGGCTTGTGCTTGCTACTGCAAACATGAATTAGGACCCACATCTCTCTCCTAAAGCCCCCAAGATGTTATATTCCACAACATCAGGAGAACCAGCAGCTCAGGGAACACGAGCTTCCCTCCGTGAGCGTTTAAGGACTCAGCAGGAAACAATCCTGCACTCCTCAACTCAAGGGAATTCTCCTCCCTGCTGCCAAAGGTTTGGGGTCTTTTCTAGTAAAGATGTGGTCTTGGGCTTTTATAAGCAGAATGTTGTTAGGGAAGATGAAACAGGAAAGCCTTATAAATATGATTCTCTGGCAAAAGATGCTGAGAATATGGAAACTACAGGTGAGATTGAAATGAGAACAAGCTTTGAGTTACCAAACCCCAGTTACTGAACAACTGGAAAACAATGGCATGGCCAACTGAAGGTAATCCCCCCTTTGATTAAACAATGCCCTCTGCTTGCAGACAGGTCCAAGGGTCAGAGCAGACCCTGCCAACTTATCAGAGGGTCCAAAAAGTAGATTTTAGAGTTTCAAATATAACACCGTATAGTAATGCAATGATTCTTATAGGCTGTATGTAAATGTTATAAGATTTGTAGCTTATACCAGACTGGTTAAGGAAAATTGGAATATTCAGCACAGAAGATGATTTATTGGATTGTAAATGGGAACCGCAGACACACTTTTCTATCCTTTTCTGCCTTTTTTCCAGCTTTCTTGCCTGCTCTCTTACTTCCCTGACCTGCTTCGAGCTGCGTCTGGCAGCTCCCAGCAGGTCCCCTACACCCACGCCCTTCCACAATAAACCTCATGCTCTAAGACCTGACTTCAGAGATCTCTCGTCACCATCTGTCCCGACCGTCTGAAACAGAACAACACACATCTCCACAATGGCCAAAAGGTACCATGTCCTGTGATCACACTGTTGCTGGAGGGACTTGGATCCAGACAGCTTCCAACCAGCAACCACATGGGAACCTAGAGAGCATGGCAGCCCCCAGCCTGCAGAACAGCAATGCTCAGCTTCCAAAGGTCGAATAACCAGGGAGCCACGGAAGAGCCAGCAGTGAAACTGTAATACTTCTTCCCCTTCAGAAAGGCATGCAGGGCAGTTCAAGCAGCCTGGTATGAAAAATGCTCTACCAGAAATGGCTGGGCTGAGGACAGCAAGCACAGTCCCATCCTCGTTCCACCATGGCAGAAAATGCAGGCCCTGCCACTGCCCAGCAGTGTGCAGCCAGCACGAGGGCTCACCTGGCCTCGCCACAATCATTCCCAAGCTCTGTGTGCTCCTGCTCCACCAGTACAGACGTCACGTTCTGTTTCTGTGTTGGCTTTGAGCTGGGACAATGGGGCTCAGAGCCCAGAGAACCCTTCAGCACACGCCCAGCAGCAGACTCAGCTACCCTCTCCAACAGGACCCGAGCATCATTCACCAGCTCCGACTGCTCTTAAAGCAGCACATTGGCAGGAGAAGCACCACGGGGCAGCACCCAGCTCCCCCTGCCACGCCCTGTCCCACTCCTCCCTCAGCAGCTCTGCCACACACAGAGAGCAGCAGATGCTTCACAGCAAGGCAGGGCCGAGGGCTCGGGAAATCTATTTTGGGATCTCATATGTCAGTCGTTTACAAGTCAATACAGTTCCCGAAGCAAATGCCATAAACAGGAGGAGAGAAATCTGTGCTGGAGCTCTCCTACAACACAAGGATGTCTTCAGGGCAGGACATACTTCTTCACCTGCATGCTTGAGCAGCTTGCACTTACAGATGCTTCTCTCCAGGGTGTTACTCAGGTGAGCACATGTTGCCCTTCAAACAACCAGGCACCAGTTTCCCATGAAGCAATTTCCTAAACAAGGCACAGACCATTCCTGCCCTTAGCAGGGTGAAGAAAAAAACTTGCATCATTTATGGAAGTAAACACACCTACCTCCTTTTGAGAGGCATCAATTTCTCTGCACTCTTCGAGTCTTTTCAGCACAGCCTGGGCATCAGAAAGAGCCTCAGAGAAAACACTTTCATATCGAACAAAGAAATCCAGTTTACAGCTTTTGCTCTCTGCTGCTGTGCGAGAGAAACAAGATGAGTTATTTGCTAATTGAAGGGATTCACAGAAAGCATGATGTGATTGAAAGGCATCAGTTTCTAACCAGCACATTGGCTATAATAGGAAAACTGTGACTTATAAATCCCTTCTCAAGACATCACACAGCCTGGAGGGAAAACCAACAGTTTATTTAACACCAGTTATAAATGGAACATTTATTTTAAACCCAGTACAGCCTCTGTTTTCCTCCCATGCTGAACAGGAGTTTAAAGGATAAGGTAGCATTAGCAAGCAACTCCGTTCACTTGCTGTTAGACAGATTGTCTAATCAGCCCCATGTCCTGCACTAACACAGAGCCCACTGCATGGCAGATGCAATCACATGCCTGGGCAAGAAAAGTTTTGCTCACTACAGCTCTGGCAAGGGAATAAACTCCCTGCAGAACAGGGGGACACATTGGTATTGCTCCCAACCCAGGGCAAACTAAAGAGATCAAACACAGAGTAAAAATACCCCAAAACAGGCAAATGTGAGTCAGTGTGTTGAAAATAAGACACAATGCTGTGCCTAGACGTGTGAAGTCTCACCTAAATCCCTTGATTGCCCTTTCCCCTCTGGAGGCTCAGCAAGCTCCTCTTCCACACAGCCACTCAGCATGGGCAGGCTGGTCAGGGTCAGAGCCTGAATCCTCCTGGTGGGACCTGGAGTCACTCAACATCATGCCCTGGTGAACCCAGGCACAATTCACAGTAAGTTCCTGGCCAGGAGAAGAAACACCTGCTTCCATTTCTGCTTCTACAGGGCCAGGTAAAGGTGAAACTCTCTGAGTGAGGATGATAAATGTTTTTTCTCCATCAGGTTTTCCAGACTGGGGCAGGTAATTAGCTTCAGCTTGGTTTCCAGATGAATCTGGTTCCTGGTTGGAGACTCCTCTCACTACCTGGTCCTGAGCAGAACAGTTTATGACATCCCTCAGGAGGTTTTTGCAACTAACAGCCACATCAAACATCTGCAGACTATCTGCCACGGAGATAACTTTGGTGAAATTGTGTTTCCCAGTGGGAGTGTGCCACTATACATCATCTCAAGTAGAAGTGTAAACTCCTCAGGTGTCACCACAGAAGCATCCATGGTGTCTGTGCTGTCCAACAGGGATTTAAACAGCAGGCTGGCAGCAGCCAAAACCACTTTGTGTGCTCTAAAAGGCACGTTCCCAATGAAGATGGTGCAGTGACAGAAGTGCTGCTCCTTGCAGAGAGTGTGCAGCTGGGGCAGCAGCTGCCGGCCGTAACTGGGGAGCTCCATGGCACCTACAGGCCTCCTCTTGCCTTGGTCTCCACAATGCTTTCACAAAGCCCAGACAATTAAAAGGAAATGGATTCTGGTAGCACTTCTCTGTACAAGACAGAAAGAAAGAGTAAGAAAAATTACTTTTCAGTTTACACATTTTAGTAGTTTACTATGCTTCAGTTCTTTGGTGACAGCAAGATCCTCATTCAGAACTCACACACCCCAAATTCAGCAACTTACCCTGAGAGCTGGAGACAGTGTTCAAACCTAAATGAGCAGATTTGGACTGAGTACTGAGTCCCAGAGCTAGAAAAAGGGAGTAGAGCCTCCCTGATGTGGCATACATCTCACGGAGGTGTGAGTGCCCATCAGGTCAGGCACTGCAGTGTCAGGCTGTGCCTGCAGCCAGGGGCTGGAACTGATGCTGAATTCAGCAGCTGGTTTCTGGAAGGGCAGGTGGGGAAGCAGGGCAGGAAGACCTGTTCAGACCATCTACCAAACACAGAGGAGAATCGGAGGTGTTAGTTTGGGCCTGCAAAGCACTAAGTGATTTGGGACCAGGTCATTTTCTCCCCCAAACCACCAGTAAGATGAGCAGGGGAGTTAGAGGCTGAGATCTGCTTGCAGCCCAGGGCCTTCAGCACCCCCTTCTCAGCACCCCACAGTCTCAGCTCATCGATTTATAAGTCTTTTCCCCTAAGATGTAACTTTTGGCAGAAGTCCATAACCCTAATCCCATCTACCAGAGCCTTCCTTTAACTTCCCCCCCTCCCCACCCCATTGCAGGAGGGAGAAGAGATAGGATATCTGCTAACAGAATTTTTATCAGTGGGACACCTGGACTTTTTATCTAAGCTAGACAAGATAAAAATGTTACTGCCTTGTCTACACACTAGGATGCCTAACACTGGCATGGGCCACAAAACAGGAAAAGCACTGGAGAAAGAGCACCTGGATGGACATGAATTACATAACCTTCAATGTTTAACATCCTTGCACTAAGCCTCCTGCTCTCTTGTAGAGAACAGGGGGAATATAGCTGATCACCAGGGTACAAGCTTTAACCAGCCAATGCACATACACCAATCTCAAAGCTCTGCCTTGCATGAAAGCAGGCTCAGAGCAACTCCCAACTTGTACCAAATCACCAGTCACGAGCAGATACTGGACGCAGGCTGAGCTGGCATCTCACTTCTCCAAGGCACCAACCCTTCTGGAGCCAAGCTTTTGTGGGAAGCAGACTTCCTGTCCACAGACAGACAGACAGGACCCCAGCTGTCCTTCTGCATGGCACTACCTGTGGTGGCTGTGGGAAGACAGAAGAATCCAAGAGACATCACCTCATCCCAGAGGTGCAGAAGGCTGAACAACTGGTTGGTGGCTCCCAGCCATGCAGGAGAACTCTCCTGTGCAACCAAGAGCTCCCTCAGGCTTTAAAGATGAAGTGCTATGAAACTTGTTTAGCAATCACCAAGAGAAGATCACAGATGGTTTTGACATCACCTCAAAGCAGAGGTGTTACGCTCCTCAGTACTTCTGAAGTGAGAGCACAGGGTGGGTGGGTCCTTTTCTGGAAAGGACCTGAGTGGGCTGATAGCCCACCCTCCTGCCCTCCAGAGCCAAAGCTTCTCCAGGCACACCACTACCAAAGGCTGCTGATCTGCAGCTCATCTTTCCAAGCACCAGATCCTCCCCCTCACCCAGGCACAGGCCCGGCCACCTGCACTTAGAGCCGAACCAACACGCTGGCTCTGCTCTCCTCCCACACCATTTTAAATCACAAGGAACCAAGCTGCCATCAGCAGAGTTGCTGCTGGTCGTGGGAGAAGAGACAGACCCGATTCTTTTGCCAGACTCATTGTAATAGCAGTTTTAGTCCACCCACTCCTTCCCTGGAGCTGAAGGACTTCCAGTATCTGAGCTGAAATTGTGTCTGCTGGTTAAATAATAATAGCTATGGCTCCTCCTACAAAAGGATAAGCAGGAAACATCAATGTCCTGGAAGAGACAGCTGCTCACTTTGCCATGAATAGCCTCCTGCATGAAACCTATTGCTTGCACTGCAGCAAGCTGGAGGAAGCAGCAGCACCGTCTGCTCCCTCTATTCCTGGCAGGAATATAGAAGACATATTTGCTCATGAGAGCTCAAAACAGTGAAGCTCTAAGCAGCCTTCCAGCATGACCCCTTCTTCATTACAGCAACTCAGAGCACTGGAAAATGTGTCCTGAACAATTAGCACAGACATATTTCTTTAAATACATTTTATTTCTTTAATTACAGGGATCTGAACCATCCAGTACTGCCAAAGAGAACAGGCATTTATAACAAGGGGTGTTGGCCAAGACCAGCCTCAAGGCACCTGCACCCTACTCAGAGCACACTTCAGGCTATTATTCAAAGCCTAGAGCCAGAAGGGACCACCACCAGCAATCTGATTGCTCATCCATCACTGCCTCCCAGATTTCTGGGCTCAGTAACTTGGGTTTGGCTAAAGCCTCTCTTCCATTAAGGAGCCCAGTCATGATAAGAACTGATTTTTAGGGGGAGGACCCTCCATCGCCACACTGTTAAATTACATGTGCTTTCTCATCCGAATTTGTGTGACTACGTCTTGCAGCCATCTTCTAGATGACTTCTGGGAGATTTGGCTGGGGGACTGGGCAGAACTGGGAATCTCTCTGAGAGCTGGTAACTGATACTTCAGCAGCAATGAGTGCTGACAGAGCCTGGGCTGCCTGCCTCTGCCAACACCACTGGTAGGAAAAAGCCAACTGTCATTTCTTCAGCTTAAAGCTGCTTCTCTGACTCCTCTCGGGAGCCAGGCCCACTGGGGGACTTCAAGCTTAAGATAAAACATGGCTTAAGCAGACTGTTCCTGGGACCTCTGACACCTGAGCCACATGAGAACTGCCCTCTTCCAAAACACCACTCACTGGAGTCAGGAAGGGGACAAAGGAGACAGGGCATTTGCCCAACTGAGCTGCACAACAAGCCTTGCAAAATGAATCCTTTGAGGGGACATCTTAGGCCCCATCCTGTCAGCTTTCCAGGGGAAGCACCAAGGTGGCTTAGGAGTTTTCCTTCCACTGACTTCCAATGAAACTATGAGATCAACCCATTTAAGCCAAATTTTCAACAGTGCCTAAAATTCCCAAGGCTCTACTTGACAACATGTTGATAAATGTCCCCCTGAAATCCTTAAGCAGCAGTTGTCATCTGTGACAGCTCTCAGGACACCCACTTCAGCAAAGATGACCCTTTTTCTTCTAAACCTCCCAAGTACAGGAGGTCCAGAACATGTCTGCAGGAAACACCACCCTCCACTGTCCAGTTCCAGCTCTATCTGCCTTTTTCCACTTATTTCTGTCTTCCCACACCTCCACAGTTTGAGGCTATCATGCTGTTTTCTTTAAGCTACATTAGAACAGGAAAAAGGTCTGTTGATAGCAACAACCCATCTTGGGGGAAGTTGAAGGAAGAATGAAGGAGGAAAGGGGATACCCAATTCTATTCACATAACTGAACAGTGTGCCCAAATTAAATCAGTTCTCTTCATTATTCATATAATTACTTCCATCTAGATCCAACAGACTCTAAAGCCATACACACCACCAGGTTCATCAAAAGATAACTGAAATTTAGGACTGAGCACTTTAGCAATCAGACTCTACAGCAACAGGTGCTCCAAAGGTGCAAGGATGAGACTATCCCTCCCTCGCAGTTCCCACACCTTTGGAACATCCATCACAAGGCACAGAAAGAACTGTAATGCCTCTAAGGTTTCAGCAAAAGGACTCTGTACATCCCTTGCTATACCATTAAGGACTTTTACAAGGTGCTGGTCAACATTGCTGCTGCCATTAATACCATAATAACAAAACTCTTCCTACATCCATCTCAGTGGGTAGCTTGAGGTTGTATTCCATGCCTGAAATTCTTCCTGGAAATGCACATGGAACAGGCTTTTTGTAGCTTTCAAAAAAATTTCTTTTAAAACACCCAACAACTATTGCCGCACTGCCAAAAGATGAAGCCCTCCGAGCACAGTGGTTGTGTGTGGCACAGACCCACAGCCTCCTGCTCTGCTGCAGCCGTGCAGAGACAGGGAACCTGCAGTGCTCACATGGATAATGAAGCTTTAGAAAAGCACCCTGCACACCCGGTGCAAAACTAGAAGAAAGCAAGTCATATGCAAGCTCTAAAAAGCTAAAACTAAGAAGGCAGGGGGAAAACAAGTGGACAGGAAGAAATAAGCAAAATGGAAGAATCCAACTTTTCTGTCCTAAGTTAATGCCACTTCTGTTGGAGCTGATCAGAGGGGCTCACAGGAGCACCCCACAACCCTCCTGTTCCCCACACTCAGCTCCCTGCTCAGGGAGCTAAAGTCCAAAGTGGTCATTGCAGGAGGCGTGGATGCCAGCCCAGGAAGGCTGCCTGCCGTGTGAGAGGGGCTCACCCCATCCCAGCCCATTTGCACTCGATCAAAGGCTCATTTCACAATCCTCATGGAAATCAGTGAAGGAAGTACGACTGAAATCTGGAATACATCTCTTGTGTTGCACAGCCCTGCAGTCCCTTGGGCATGACAGTGGCCTCTGAGAGAGGGGCAATGTTCTGTTTTTAGCTCTGGGGAGTTAAGGGCAGTGACAGCCTTAAATCACAATCTGAATACTTTCTGTGCCTGTTTACCAGTTTCCTGCTCTCTTGTTATCAAGATGATGATCTTACACTGGGGGTTATTGGAAAGCCAGAAAATCAAGGACTGCAATTCAATTTTCTTACTTCTCCCACCAAAAGTAATTCAGCCTTTGAAGTGCTGAAAGAGGCGGAGGGGTCATTACTTGTCTCTGGGGTGCTCCAAAGGGGCAGAGCAGGCAGCTCACCCAGAGGATAATGTGAAATCCAGCACAGGGAACCAGGCCACACCAATTTGTTTTTCAATCTATTTTGTTGCAGTTCAGAGCATCAATGCAGACTGATAACGGAGGAAAATAAGCAACACTTTGACTAAATTCAGCGCTCCACAGTCTCTAAAGGCAGCAGAATATACCACTCAAACCCCACACATTTTGGCTGTCTGCCTGCACTGATGCTCTGAATAGAAATACGACAGATCGAAAAACAAACAGCTCTTAATGGCAAGTTTTCATCAAACCAAGGGCTGCCCCCAAAAAGCAAGCAAAATCATGCAGTGGAAAACCTGCACAAACCCAAAGAAACTGCCAAAGTTTCTGCCACAGAACTGTGCCCAAGATCACTGTGCCCAAGGACACCAGAAGTGCTAATTATATTTTGCAGGTTCCCTTAACATCCTCAAAAAACAAAAGCTGGGCATCTGAACTGCTGTTTGTCAAGTAGGTTTACATCAGAGAGGACAGCGTGTTGCAATTGCTTAGTGACTTGTTAAAAAAACCCCCAAAAACTACTTTGACCAGTTTCTGTGACCCATTTTGCATCAGCAGAAGCACAGGAGCCATTTGTTCCCACAGCCAAAGACAGACTCAATACAGCCCTAAGGTGCCTGATGCAAAGGCCTTTAAAATGACACTTCTCAGGCATGGTCACCCCAAAACGGGTCTGATTCCCTCAGATTTCTCAGTAAGTGCACAGAATTACTGTGAGCTGAGTCTCTCGAGATACCTTGACTTCCACCCCTGTCACCTCCTGCATCAGGCCTTCAGAGAGGCACCTCCTTAGCCCCAAAACTCCATTATGACAACAGGACTTTCAACAGCTCTTCAAACATGAGTGCAGCTGCTCCAAAACAGCAGAAGAAGATGCAGCATTGTGAAATCCAAGTAGGGTTCACCCCAGAAAGCCAATGCGCTTCCTCCATCTCCTGGAAGAATTCCATAACTGCTGAGCTGCTTTTTGCAGGACAACAGGGACATTTTTGGCACCTTCTTTAAGTGGTATGTCAAGGCAGTTAAAATACACTGGAAAGAGAGGAAACATGAGTGAATGAGCAGGGCATGGAGGCTGGGAGAGGACCTCTGTTCTGGTCCATACTCCAACAGGCTGTTCCTGCACCACCCTGTCTTCGAACTGGGGTGTCAACCCAAATCCCTCCTCAAACACAAGACACTTGGCATCTCTCAACCAAAACCCTGCAGAATCCTGCTGCCTTATGTCATGTCTGGCCCATAAATGAGGTGTGTCAGCCTTCCTGTCCAGCACAAGGGAGCAAATTGCCCACAAGCTTCACCTCACTGCAGCTAGTCCCTCCGTGGGGAGGAGGTGGGCTTCACTGACCAGGACCCACTGACCTCTCTGTCACACATATCTCACCTGACCTGGGGACAGGGACAATCCTGAGGCTCTCTTCTCCCTGCTCCCCTGCAGCAGCTCAGTCAAGCTGGAGATCACAAAGGAAACCAAATGAGACTGCTCATTTTTTGGTGTAGAGCAAAAAACCTGTGTATTTATCTCTTGAAGGGTCAGTCTTGATGGATCATCTCAAAGAACAGATGTGATTAGAGGTCCAAAGCAAGGAGAGGAATCTACTGTGACCAAAGCACAAGATAAATGCCTTCCATGCCTACCTTTAAAAAACTTTCTGGAGGGTCACACCTGCCCAAGCAAGGGCACAGCCCGAATGCACAGCTAATAACACCTTTGGAGGGTCAATGGTACCCAGTGGACAGGCTTTGGCTCGCTGGTAGAGACAAAATTCCGGAGGAAACATCTTTTATGTGTCGGTTACAGACGGAAAGGCCCTTGTCACAAGGCAGCGATGGGATAGCCCAGCTCCCTGTGGCAGAGGGAACATGTGGAGTGGTTTAGATGAGAGAAACTTTGTTTTTTGGGCACCCATGGCGCACCTACAAGGCTGACTTCGATTTACCACAGTGGGGTGTGTGGGTCCCCGCTCCCGGCCGGGTTGAAGGCAGGGGCAGCCTTGGGGCCCTCTTAACCTCCTCATCCGCCTGAAAGGCTTCCCAGGCGCCAGTCCCTCCCTGCGGGCAGGGGAGGGGTCCACCGGGGGGGGATCCACCCGTCCCGTCCCGTTCCCCGGCTCCCCGGGAGGATGCGAAGCTCCCGGTTCCCGGCGCGGGTTTGGCACCGAGGCGGGGCGGCGAGGGGTGGCTGAAGTCGCGACAGCCCCGCGGGG
>VZTJ01003870.1:255449-277498 GCA_013397795.1 Orthonyx spaldingii | reverse complement strand
CGGGCGGGTGGGGGGGGGAGCCGAGCCCCCCCGAGCCCCCGGTGCCGTGCCGAGCGGGTCCGGCCGGCCCCGCCGCCGGGGTTTTACCTTTATTGGTCGCGGCTCGGCGGCGAGAACAAGGCTTCAGCAGCGACAGCCGCCACTGCCCCGCCCGCTCCTCCCTCACGGCGCCGCCATCTTGGGGCCGCGGCACGGCCTCCCTCCCCTCGCCTGCCTTCCAGTGGAATTTTATGCCTGAATTTTCTCGCCTTTCGTAAACGTAACTGATGTGGTCAGATAACTCCTACAGTAAAAGCTGCTTAGTGAAGAAAAGAACTCTTGTGTTTCAAGCATTGCGCAAGGTCACATCACCGAACTAAATATGCATTAGGTAGGCGGAGAATGTTGGTTAGGCGGGTTCGTGTGAGTTTTATTGCATAAAAGATCTAGCTTTTTATCCCTTGGTGTACTTGATTTGTGGAAACTTCAGCGTGACGCCAGGCGCCGATTAAACGATGTCTCCTTTCTGAACTAGACGTTGTGTCTGCGTTTTGGGAGCTCCCAAAACCGGCGACAGCGGCGCCCCGTGCCCGGGCAGCGCTGAGGGACCCGCCGGCCGCGGCGGCTGCTGGCGCACCCCCACCTCAGCCACCATCGCCGCCCCGCCGTCGGACATTGGAAGGGACTGCCCAGGCAGGCGGTGGAGTCACTGTTTCTGCAGGTGTTGAAGGAAACGCTCTACATCGTGCTTAGCGCCATGGTCTAGCTGACACGGTGGTGTTGGGTCATAGGCTGGACTCAGTGTCAGAGGCCTTATTGAACCTAATTGGTTTTGTGATTCTGTAAGACAACATCACCTTCCTGGGTTAGAGCCGGGGCTCACTGCCAGAGGGAGTGGCCAGACACGGGCTGTGGGTGAGCCGCCAGCTGTGAGGGACGTGGGGCTGAGGCTACAGGAGCTGTGTCCACCTCAGGGTCACCTACCTGCCCTTGGGCCGGGCCAAGGGGATGCTTGGGCAGGGCTGGACCTTCCAGCCCACGCTCTGGGCATACTTGGAGGTGGCACATGGGGCAGGTGGACACAGCCCTGGCTGTGGTTCCTAATCTGCTGCTCCATTATGTGCTTGCCCGGTTTCCAGCCATTGGCTTCCCAGCAATGCTGCAGGTCCAGGTCCCTGCGCCCTCCTGGCAGCATCTCACCGTGGTGAGCTGGGGAGGACGCCTGGGGCACCACGTCTAGAACTGGGGTGCTGAGGGGTGTGTGCGTGTGTCACAGGCAGGGGCCCTGCTGTGCATGGCTGCCCCTAGGATATGTGAATAGCTAAGAAGCCCCCCGATGTTGAATGCCACCATGCTTGCCTGTGTTCTGTGCATGTCAGCCGTGTGTCAGTCTGTGTGCAATAGGATGCAGGGTGGGACCAGGCTGTTCTCACAGCCCGTGTGCCAGCATCCTGCTCTCAGGGCAGGGGTGACAAGATCCTGATCTGTATTTCTGCCATAGCAGGGGTGCTCCTTGTTCCTTCCCAAGACCCCAGTCTGTATTTCTGCCATAGCAGCGGTGCTCCTTGTTTCTCCCTGAGACCTCTATCTTTATTTCTGCCATAGCAGAGGTATTCCTTGTTCCTTCCTGAGACCTCTATCTTTATTTCTGCCATTGCAGGAGAGCTGCTTGTTCCTCCCGAAGACCTCGCTGTGTTTCTGTTCCCTGTCCCTCTGTCAGTAACCTGACCCAGCCCGTGGCTCACAAAGGGCCTCTGGGGGCATTTTGTTCAACAGCTTTGAGAGCTTCCAGATGGCCCCAGTGAGTGGAACTGGCCCTGCCACCAGCAGCCAGTGCAGCGAAGGCCACCAAGTGTCCCCACTGGCCTTGCTAAGCCACAGCTGTGCGGAGACCGTGCCCTGGGCGGCTCAGAGAGACGCCTCTCCCGTGTGCTAAAGTCGAGCAGGCATTCTCTGCTCACTGTGTGGTAGCACACCTGAAAGCTGCTGGTCCCTCCATGCTCAGCTCTAAAAGAGCTCTGGGGAAGCTTTGTCTGACTCGTGTCATTGGAGAAGCAGAAAGATTTCGGCTGAAATTTGTGTGAAAAAAAAAAACAAACTTCAATCTTGCCAGGCAGTACATGGAGTAGCAGGTTTGTTTCCATTCACATTCCCAGGCCTGGAAGGGGGTTATCTGCTCCATCTATTGATAGGTTGCAGAGGAGAGCTAATGAACTGGCTAATTTGCATAAACAAGTGCTAATTGCGGGATAAGTGTGCAGAGGTGTGGAGAGTGATATCCTGGGCTGTGTATGACCTGGTAATCAGCAGCAGGCAGGCAGTAGGGCCTGGGACTGTGGGTCCTGGCAACTGCTGAGCCCTGTCCCCAGGGATGCAGATGAAATTCTGGGGTTGGCATGTGGTCAAGCAGATCAGCTTGCAGACAAATGGGTATTAATTAGAAACCTACAATTTTGTGATGAGACCTATTCTGCTCTGGGGCCTCTGCCAGGGAAATGCCTCTTGGCCGGAATTCTCGGTGGAGAGTGGCACGGCAGCCATTCTGCCATTACAATAGAAATGGCATCGCAGCAGCAGGTTTCAAGGTCACTTTTGGTGAGTGCAACAAAAGCAGGACAGGCTGTTTTCTCGTGGAGGTGTGGACAGAGATTCCTAGGGACCTGCTTAGCGTATGGTCCTTTGCCAGTCTCCTGCACTGAGTTGTCTTTGCTACTGCTGTCAGTCACTGCTCCACCAGTTTTCTCCTGAGTGCTCCTGTTTTATGTGTTGAAGGGATCCCTGTGAGAGAACTCTGGACCCAGATCTGGTTATTTTTATCCCCAGGCTGGTGATGATCAAAGCAAGGTGATACTGAGCAGTCACCAGTGGCTCTTGCTCTCTGGCTGCTGACAGCAGCTGACCTGGAGATGACACCCCGGCTGTGAGAATGACCTGCACCAGGCTACTGGGGGAGAAGCTGGCATTGGCCAAGGAGCATTGGTGAGATGAAGGGCAGTGACTGCTACACTAGAAGCAACATCCCCATTGTTGTCAGATCTACACTTGCTGCAGGGCCATCTCGTGCTGTCTGAGACATGCTGAGTCACAGCAGAGCAGGAGATGTGTGTTGCAGCAGGTGCCTTCTCTGCAGAAGCAAAACCTTTCCTGCAAGGCCATCCTTGATGGCAGAGAAGAGTCCTGATATCTCTGGTATCTTGAGAATTGGTCCTTGTGTGAGAAACTTGCAGCTCTGGCACTGAAAGGGGTGAGGTTTTGGCTACAGCCTTGTGAGCCTGCCTGTCTGGCCTTGTGATACTTCCTGCGAGCACCTGGAGCAGCCACCTGTGGGAACAGATTTTTATCAGAGAGAGGAAGATGCTGAATGTCCCTGCCCAGATCAAGGCAGTGCAGCAAAAAGTAATAAAAGAGTGGCTCTTTGCTGAAACCAGCTCTGGAACTGAAATCGGTGTTTGCTAGGCAGTGTCTGTGATTCAGGAGGGTGTAACGGGATCACAGCAGCCTGCTGGAAGAGCACCTGTGACCTCCTACCTTGGAGGGGATGCATGGTGGCATGTGGAGGTGACAGGACAGTGGCATGGTGAGCAGCGATGGAAGAGAACAACACACATGGCTTCAGAGAAGCCACACAGACTTTTCTCCAAAGGCTGGGGTAAGGTGGTCGGAGGCACCATGACACTCTGGCTACAGGGACAAAAACAGACTCGAAAGTTCCTGTCCCCATTTCCCTGTTTCTGTCCCCTCTGCTGCTTAACTCAATGGGATTTGTGTCCATGCCGTGTAAGTCAAACCAATGCCGTGATCCAGGAGTAGTCTCCCCAAATAAAGAAAAAGAGTGAGGAAACAGGGGGCACGAACAGGTTCCCAGTGTAGCTTTGTCAATTCCCAGCACAGTAACACTCACTGTCCCTTGAAAACATCTTAATTCTTGTACAACAAGTCCTGGTGAGTGGAGCTGTGCCATTGAGTGCTTCCTTTCCCCAAAGTGTAGGACTGCAGGATAAAGCTCTACCAGGTGACCTCCAAGGAACCTGCTGGGAAAGACCTGAGCGAGGTGAGCTAGTTTTGAGTTCAGCATCCTGCCAGGGATCACCTGAGTGTCACACAAAGGAGCCCAGGTGAGCTTGTCTCCAGCTACCATTCTCACTGGGAGCAGGCAGAAGTCCCACAGATCAAAACAGGCCTTATCTCCTGCCCCTTGAAAGAGCCTCTCTTGCTAAGACCCAGCCCACTGAAGAAGTGAGGATGGCCCTGCCTTGCTCTGCCAAAACAGCCTCCACACAGCTTGGAAAGCTCACAGCAGGGAGTCAGATGGGGTGAAACCCAACCTCCACTCCGGAGCTGGGACACTGAGATGCAGTCCTCTCCTCTCCAGAGGTCACGTCTTCTGAAGGAATTAATCCAGGAGGTCTGGCTGGGTGGGATCACTCCGGTGGCCAAATCCAAAGTATGCTGTTTCCACAAGCCTGTGACGTGTGCATCTTTGTCAGGCAACACAGACCTTAAATCTGGTTTTGATGCTCTTGGAGCATCTCTTGGTGACAGATGGGCTATCACACGGCACAGATCTATGCATTCAGGGGAAAAGGAGTAGGAAAAGACACAGACATTTCACCTTAGCTCAGGCAGGAACAGCAGTGAGCCAAGCTTAAGTCCATGCAAGTCTCTGCGTTCCTCATTCCTAAATCTCCTCTGTGTTGCAGCCTGGGTGGTAGCAAGCTCCATCCCTGGCTTGCGGCTTCTCCTTTGAGCACTTGAGGGCACTGTTGGAGTTTGGAAAGAGGCAGATTCCTGGGGTGAGAGATTTGTTTTGTGTCATACCGTGCAGAGGCACATCAGTTTTGTGGCTTCTGTTCTCAGGGGTTTGTAGCTTTGGCCTGAACGCTCCGTCTCGGGCAAAACCTTTCACAGAAAATATCAAATCATGTGGACTTCTTTTAGCTTCATTTTTCTGTGAACATTTCTCCCTTCCATCTTTTTAACCCCAAGGCTTCTCTCACGAGGGTCAGATCTCAGGGAAAAGGCTGGACTGCACAATGAGTTCTTGAGGGGAAGCAGAGAGTTTGATCACATGGAATTACACTTCACCTGCACAGATGGTTTAATTTTCCAAAGCCCTGTTGATGCAAGGGCGCACAGCTTGTCCATGTGTGAACACAAATCTCCTCTCTCCTAGTGCTGGTCTCCAAGAAAGGCAACAGCACAGGCTGTGCTGTGGGTCAGTGCTGCACTGGCTCTGAAGGGCTGCACACAGCTCTCTGCTGGGAACCTGTGCCAGAATAATTATTTACATGTGCTGGCATAAAGTAATTGCTAATGGAGCGGAACACCGTGCACGACCCCTCCGAGCTGTCCCAGAGGACACACTGGAAGTTACCAAGCAAAGTGCACTCTCCATGTACCAAACCAGACTTCCTCCCACCCTGGTCCTCCTCCCTCCTGCCGCTGGAGCAGCTGGTTCATGGCAGAGGATTCTCTGCCCCCCTTTGCCCCATCCTCTTGCCTTTGCCAACACGTTCCAGGCTTATACTCAGAGACTGTAAGTTGCCCTGTTATTCCATCTAATTTGCCCTCCAAACTGAGTTGGATGGTGTCTTGGGGAAGTCCCTGCTCCCATTAAGAAGCAGGGCTGTAAATGGGTTTGAACTATTTCACTTCTGTCTTTTTCCAGCCAAAGTGAAGTTTCCCTGAAGTGATGGACTTCTGGCACCCAGACTGACTTTGTAATGCCTTTTTGTAGTTCCTGATCCATCAGTTTCCTTGGCTTTTGACTCGATTACTTTTTATTGCAGTGATTCCCAAGAGAGACCATATCCATAGCATTTGCCATTCCTGCTTCTTTCTGTGGGGCACGTGGGGAAAGAAGTCTTATGTCCAGCTTCCCACAGGATACTGAACTGTGTTCACTCTGTTGCTCAGTATGGTGGTCCAGTCTGAGCAGAACATGTTGAGACCATCAGGCTTTCCAAAGGCCATCTTCCTCTTCTGCATCAGATTCTGACTTCTGTGGCCTCTACAAAGTCCACTTTCCAGGCTCTGTGGTTGCTATTGCAGCTATCACATATCTGTGATCCATTACTAAACGTGATCAGGTTTCTTCCAGTCTTTCCACAGACAGGTTGGAGTTTCAGGAGGCTGCAGAGATTCCTTTCAGGATGGGGCACAGCACTTGTCTTCAGCTAAGCATCAATATCCAGCCCTGGCACCACTCCAGGCATGCCTTCATCCTCCCCACGCAGCATGCCTAGGCATCTGTCCATGATGTCAGCTCTCCAGTCCCCTGCTATTAGTGCCTGGCCTCTTTTAAGCAAAATCCCACCTTAAATGTGGCCCAGAGGTCACCTCTTATCTGCCACTGGCAGGTGGGAGCTACTGATACGTGTCACATTGATTTTGTTGTGATCTCACCAACCTTGCTGTACAGATTATTGCCCTGCCTCAGTACCCATGTCTGTTGAGATCTTTGGAACACCCCTTGGGCCTCTCCTTCCAGCCACACCAGTACTATCACAAGCTGACAGACTGAAGATCTGCCTGTGTGTGGTGACAGGGATGCCCAGCTCAACTTGAACTCTTTCCTCTCTCCAAGGCTGCTCAGAAGGGACTTCATGGTGAGCAGGGATGACTCAGCATCTGTGCTACAGTGAGCTGGGCAGTTCTCCCGTGTCAGAGGCTGTAGTCAACAGCTCCTGTTCTGTGTGAGCACAAGCTCCCTCCTCTCCGTCGCTGCTGTTAGCAGAGCAGCAAACTCCTGGCTTGGCCAGATCCCTGCTCCAAGATCTGCAAGCTGCAGAGTGCCCTGGGCACTGAGCACATGCAGTTCTTCCACTGCTTTATTCCCTTTGCAGGCCCTTGCTGCTGCAGAGTTCCCTGCTCCAGAACCAAGTATCAATTTCTTCTCCCGTGCCTTGGCTTTACGTAAAAAAGCAGTATCTCCATACTCCCATTTTTTCTGGTGACAGCCCTCATCAACACCTCTCTCAGCTGTTCTAGTGCTTCAAACACCATTCCTGGGCTGAAGAGTCTGTTCTTCCAGAAATCGTATCCCCATTTAGATAATAAAGTGTTTTCCTTTCATTTTGCTGCCTTTGCTCGGGGTGGCCAGCTCTTCTCGCAGCCTGTGTTTCCTTCCGTGCATGTGCCTGGCTTTGTCTGCGCTCCAGCATCCCCGGTGGTCTGAGTCCCTACATGTTGTCCATTTGCTCTGTTTCTAGGTGCTGATTTGTTTTCCTATTAATCTCCCTGCCTCCCTTGCTCAGCTCTCCCTAGACTGACTGCTGCCAACATGTTTCATGTATCCTGCGCTGCGTAATAACCCGAGGGAAGGGGGCTTCATGCCTGGACCCTGGAGCTCTGTAAGAGCTATTTCCAGAGGTGGCAGGTGCTGGCAGGGCTCCAGCCACGCGTTCCCTTGCTGATTTAGTTGCTCTCCCTCCAAACTGCCCTCCATGGCACATGTCCCTCTGCACGTCCCAACCTAGCTGCTGCATGGACCATGTTCCTGCTGGGGCAGAGCACTGCCAATCCCTTTTTGGCCCTCAGCACAGGCAGGCAGCTGCACACCAGTGCCTGCTGCTGGCTGGGAGTGAGGAGCGTGCTCGGCTTGCCTGTGACTGTGCTTTGCTTTTTCTGCTGGAGGAGCAGAGGATGGAATCTCCTGCAACCCCCTGATGGTTCCAAGGTAGTGCCATGGTTTGGATCAGAAGCTCCTCTCTGGGCAGCAGTGTTGAGTTACAGGACAGAGAAGGGCTTGATCATGAAATCACAGAATGGTTTGGGTTGGAAAGAACCTTAAAGCTCAATCTGTTCCACCCCTCTTCCATGGGCAGGAACACTTTCCACTATCCCAGGTTGCTCCAAGCCCCATCCAGCCTGGCCTTGAACACTTCCAGGGATGGGACAGCCACAGCTTCTCTGGGCACACTGTGCCAGGGCCTCCCCACCCTCACAGGGAAGAATTTATTCCTATCATCCAACCTAAACCTATCCTCCTTCAGCTTAAAACCATTCCCTCTTGTCCTGTCAAGGGGGATGTTCTCCATCACTCAGCCATGCAGGTAAATCTGTGCCCTGTGCACCTGCCTGGGGAGCATCCAGCCTCCAGGCCTCCATCACTACATCCAGAGGAGTAGTGCCTCAAACACTTCACAAGGCTCCTTTCTCATGGACTGGGACCTGTCCTGTTATAGGATGAATGGAGAACAAGTGGGAGAGGTCCTGATGGGTGGCATCTGGCAAGGAGATGTCTATCCCAAAGTGATGCAGGCAGAGCAACATGCACCCCATATATCGTCCCTTGGTTATCCCAGCCCAAATACCAGGCAGGACATTTTGGGAAGTGGTGTTGCAAAGAAGCTTTCTTTAAAAATCAGTTTATGGGGTTGCTGATGATCATCTCTCCATCCTCAACCACAGTGTGCTGTCCCTGCTGTCTGCTGACTCCTTTGTTTGTGCTAAAGATTGAGTCGAGGGGATGACCTGAGGGAGGGGAAGGAGTAAATATAACCCCCATCTGCTTTCTACAGCAGTCACAGTCAGCTGGATGGGAACAGTGAAGGGGATGGCAAGGCATGAGAGAGGGGAGAGAAATTAATAAAATCATCTTTGTTGCCCAAGAAAACATGCTGCTGGTAAGGGGAAAGCTGACCTGAAACCTGGATGTGGGAGGATGGAGCCTGCTGTGTGCATGGTTACCCCCCACTCCCTCTGCTATCACAGAGGAGCCCCAGCTCTTTCTGGTGTGGGAAACCAGCTACCACCAGCCAGCCTTACTGGGCAGCTTTATCCTGACTGGGTTGGCACTGAATTGTCTCAAAAATTCACCCTTCCCTTGCTCCCCTCCCTCCCTTCCCTCCTGTTTTCAGATGGGAGAAAAATTTGGGCTCTCTGTGAGCTACCCCTGCCCGGCAGCCTCCCTGAACAGCCCAGACCTCCTCCTCAGGCTGCCCCAGTGCATTCTGCTCCCCTGGGAACAGCCAAAATGTTGGACACTGTCCCTGCCCACAGGCCCAGCTGGGGCTGCAGCAACCCTGCCCAGCTTGGGTCCCAGATAAATCATCGGGGCATGGAAGTCACGGCATTTATAAATATTGATCCTGACTTTGGGGAAGTTCACCATTTTGGAGAGGGAAGTTTTTCTAAATAGCACTAAATAGAGATGCTGGAATTATTCTTGGCTCTGTCAACAGCACGGATCTGTGTGGCTGCCCTGTGTGTGGGGCTGACTGCTCTGGTCTGGGCCCACTCCCTGCTCCTGCTCCTCTCTCTTGGGGTTTCGGGCCTCGGGGTTATTTATTTTGGGATCTCTCCCAGCAGGGCAGACATGGAAAAGGTCTGTCTGTCACAGAGCTCTTTGCAAGGGAAGTGTTTTAGGCCTCTGGCTGCTGAAGCCCTGTCCCTGCACACTGGGGACAGGTTGTGCACGACCACCCACCCCTGCACAGCTGGCCCAGGGCAGCACTAACCCTGTGCTGCTTGTATGCTGTTCTGTCTTCTAATGTATGGGACCCAGCAACAGTCCTTTTTTCCTTCTGGGAAAAACTCCATTGGCATCTCCTCTGTACCTCACAGGCAGCACCTGGAAAAATGGAGGGGAGACTCAGAAATAGGGTGGCAAAAGGTTTCCAGCACCTTGCAAGGTTCCAGGAGGTTTGTGGGTGGGTTATGTGGGTTTAGCATTTCTTATCAAGCCTGTGGATCAACCTCTGGAGGTCTTTTACTCCAGGGTGAAGAATGGCACATGTTCTGGTGGGCTGGAACACTGCTCTTGCATGTGAAAGGTCACTGGGTGAAAAGCAGAGACCTTGATCTCTTGGGATGGGAACCTCCACAAAGAGAAAGTGGTTCAGTCATAGCAAAATGGTTTCAAATTCAACTCAATTTCAAAGTTTCAAATTCATGTAATCCCTCAGCAAGCAGTGCTGAACATCTCCCCAGCAACAATTCCTTAAATATGTGGGTAAGACTGGCCTGTCTGGGGCACGGTACAGCTCAGACAGATAACCATAGTGGGTCAGCAGAAGAATCCAAACCTGTGCTCATTGATCTGGGCAGCTTGGGAGGGAGCTGAGAACCAAAGGTTATCCTCTTTATAGATGTTCAGAGACATTTTGCTGTTTGCCCTGACCTGGCAGCTGAGGACATTTCTTCCTGAGGCTGACCTACAGGAGAGGGCAGTTATGGGGACAACAGACCAGAGGGACGGCGAGCATTTGGTCATCCTCCCTGGAGAGCCTCCAGCCTAGCCAGGCCCCAGGAGCAGCACAGAGCTTTTCCCTGTTACTGGGGTCTGGTGGGGATTTTGAGCAATAAAGTGCCAGGCAGTGTGGGCTGGCAGGTGCCGGGGCAGAACAGGGGGCTCAGGCGACTACAAGAACCTCAGAGTTCCCACCACTGAACTCAAACCAGCTCGGTATGAGCCAGCCTGTCCTCCCTCCTCAGCATAGTGAATTTGCTGCTCCAACAATGCTGGGAGCACAGCTGGGCTGAAGAGACCCCATTCCTGACACCAGTGGGGACAAATGAAGGGCCGATCCTGTACTCTCCTGACTTGGAGTGGATCCTCTTCTTGCATCCCAAGGGAAGAGCTGTTTCTCACAACAAGCATAGGTTTTGGAAGGACACCTTCCTTGGTAACTGTGCATCTCTTGAGTCATGAGAGATCTCTGGTGAGATGGGCTTTGGGGCACAGAGTGCACTGGAAATCCTAAGGCAAGGTGATCCACACTTACCAGGCAGCCAGAGCAAGTTCTGGGCTGGCACACACCCATCTTGGTCACGCCTTTCTTCCTGAGCTCTGCCCCCTTCACCAGCTGGGCAAGGCTCTGCATCCCTTCCTGAGGAGGAAGGCAAATTGCTCCGTGTGTGCCCACGTGCCCCATTGCAGAGGGGAGAGCAGACAGGCCAGTCTGCAGCTCCAGGCAGCACCAGCCAGGTGCTCCTCTGGTGATGTGTGTGGCCAGCCTGGAGCAGAGCACACCTCAGACTGGAGCCCTGGGCTGAGGCTGTGTAGCTGCAAGGGGGAACAGTCAGGCAGCACCTGTCCCAGCCAGCCTCCTCCTGGAAGCTGTCACTGGAGGCTGAAGTGGGGCTCCCGGGCACCCCTGCCCTGCCCAGGGAGCAGGTAGCCAGTAGAGGCAATAGCTGTGTGCAGAGCTCTGTTCTGCACACCAGCAGCCAAACCATGAACCCATTTGCCATTTGTCAGCCACTTTTGTGACCCTTGGTGCTGCTGCTGCTCCTCTGTGCAGGGCTGAGCCTCCTTGCCCCAAGGAGAGGATCCCCATGGGTGGGGGGAGTGACTTGTGGCAATGGAAATTCAGCCCTGGAGTGAGTCAGATACATGAGTCAGCAGGTCCCAGAGCACAGGCTGCGCCCAGCCTTGTGCAGGGAGAGGTCAGCGTCCTGCTTGTGCTGCGCAGGGTCTGCGTGGGGCCACAAGGGCAGGCCTGGGTCTACCCACAGGGGACACAGAGATCTCTGAGCAGGGGAACAGGGCAGGTGGGTACCTCCTCACCGGCCATGTTCTGCCCCATGGGGTCTGTGGCCATGGCAAAAGCACTCTGCAGGAGTTATTACCCTGGTGAGCAAGACACCTCCTGCCCTGGGAGGGGAGAGCCCCAGGTCCATGCTTACCTGCCGTGGCTGAGCATGCAGGACAGAGCAGCACTTGATGGGAAGAGTCCCTGCACTACAGTCCCTGTGCCATGGTCCCTGCTCTCCCCAGCGGTTCCTCTCTGCTGCTTGCACACCAGGTTTTTGGCAAAGAGCAGGCACCTGAACTGCCCCCTCCTGCCCCAGGGTGTCCTGCACACACTGTGCTGGGTGCAGTGGACAGGGGGCTGGTGGCCATCTGTGTCCTCCCACCAGAATCCTCACTGGAATGCTGCCACTGTCGATACCAGGCTCAGGAGCCAAGTGCAAGCTCTACCTTGGCTTTTCCAGGGGAGGGACCGTACTGGTATGAGACCAGGACAGAGCAAGGGATGTGGGATGAACATAAAGCCAGGGAGATGCTTAGCTGGACGCCATCCTCCAGCTGACCTTACCCCATCATCTGCGCTTTTGCGGAAGCTGAAGCAGATGTAACATGGCAGGGAATTGGTTTTTATTCATTCTCTTGGCACCGAGCATTTCATTTATTTACAAATAAATGTCTACCTTCTCTGTCCCAAAGCCCTTCTGATGGACCATCACAACCACACTTACAGTGTGCTGGTGAACCAGAGCTCTGTCCTTCAACCCTGACCCTGGAGAAACATCTTCCTTTGACACAACCTTTGCCATGAGCCTTGAGAATCCTAAGCACAGCAGTGTTTCTGCAGAGCAAAGTCTTGGGATCTTCAGATAACTCTGGAAGCAGGGTGAGACACATCAACCATTCTCCTGCAAATGCTCCAAGACCACATGCAGCCCAGTGTTAAATAAATGCATGTTTATGGTAAACCACCAGGGACATTGGCCTGTGAGATGTTTGATCTGTCTAAGGTTGCCGTCACGATTTTGCTGTTCCTCAGCCTGAGGATAAACCACAAAAGCCTTCTCTTTCTGCAGAGCTGAGAGAATTCCTGACATTTTCTTTAGCAGTAGGTCACTTGCATCTGCAACTACTAATGCAGGTTGCTGGAGCAAGAGCAATGCCCTGTAAAGAAATTATAAATCCAGGACTGTAGCCAACCCCACCAACAAGGCATTTGATATTTTTAGGATATATTTTCAAGCAGCTGAATGTTCATTCACCACAGTTAGAGCCCCGAGAGAAGATCCTCCAGATCTCCTCTGAAGTTAAACAGAGGATAAAAACAAACCTGAATGCTGTAATTTTCACATACTAAGGGCAGTTCAGTTAAAAATTAAAATGATCGAGAGGCTGGAGGGGTTGTCTTGTAAAAACCACTGAAAAGGTTGGGATTCATCATTTTGAAGAGAAGAAAACTGGGAGGGATGTGACTGAAGTGACCTGAGGGAGTGGATAGGTGAAATTGAAATCAATCCCAAGGCCAAGAGCTGTGGGCAGTCAGCACTGGTAGGATATCACTCTGAAACAGAGAAAAGGAAAGATTTCTTCACACAGTGAGTAAAACCTCAAGAATTTGCTGCCACAAGAGGCTGTCAGCATGGGTAGAAAGGGATTAGACCAGCTAATGGAGAGCAGGTCCATAAGGGAATATCAGAGGGAAGAGTCAGGCATGTGCCTTCTGCTGTACCAAGCCCAGCGACCATGAATGCTGAAGTAGGAGCTGCTTAGGCTGCAGAAGGCTCCCCCAAAATAGCATCTCCTATTGCCTCTGCTAGTTGCAGGCAAGACAGGCTGTAGCTCTGACCCAGTAAGGTTCCTATTCCCTTTCCTGTTCCAGTTTTCTTTTGCAGGAATTTCCATTAGTTAGCACTCAGCTAATGGGGCATCTCAGCAGTGGGGCTGAGCAACGGGACTGAGCCCATGGGGATAACCTCCACCCTCATCGTGGTGAGGACAAGGTCCTGTTGATAGGGATGGAACAGATGGGAAGTGTGTGCTGTGCCTGTGTCCAGGCAGTGAGACCATCCACCCTTAGCTACAAACACGTAACGCCCTTGGCAGCTCGATCCTTGCCTGCACAGCCCTGAGCTGCCTGTGCCTCTGTTCTGGAGATGCAAGCCCAGAGTGGGCCCCAAGGGCCTCCTGAAAAAGAAAATGCAGGCACTGGTTGAAGTTGTCCTGGTCCAGACAAGATCTGTACCAGTACAGGTCCAACGGGGACATTTGTTGCACAAATCCTGCACATCCATCAGCAGAGGTGTGTACCACACACCACACAGACTCATGCAGGCCATGCAGTTTTAGTTTTTCTTCTTCAGGGTCTTTGCCGAGGCAAATAACCCACCTGCTTTTCTAACATATTTCTCCTAAATTATTTGGACTGCTTTGGACGGGGCTTGGAGCAACCTGGTGTAGTAGAAGCTGTCCCTGCCTCTGGCAGAGGGGTGAAATGAGAGGGCCTTTAAAGTCCCATCCTGTATAAACCATTCTGTGACTCTGTGAGTCCCACCTGAACAGGAGGCATGGTGTGATGGATGTTCAGACAGACTTAGGACATCATAATAATGAACCATTTTCCCAGCCAGCTAACACCTGTCTCACTCCAAGTGCTCCATGACAAGAAAGTGCTCATAAAGTTATGTAGGAAGCAACTAGGGATGGGTAAAATGGGTTTGGCTTGATTAGGAAGAAGGCTCTGTCTTCATCTCTCAGTTCCCAACATATTCCTAGTTTCAAAGAAAAGTAATTTAGAAGATTTTAAGTCCCTCCCAGGTCACAGGAACTTGTGTGTAAGGATACAGCTGTGTTTCTTCACAGCTGTATCAGGATGCAGGACTCCTCACAACCTCAGTAACGTGTTTAGGTAAACTTTGTCTGCAGCAGTGAGCTGAGGGGTGCAGTCCAAGCCCAGGATTTCAGTTTGACCAAAGCATCCACTCTGGCTTCAGGCATGAGATGCATTTCAAAACACCATTGGTCAGGGGTAGCAGCTGCCATTGTCCAGCGAGACAAAGCTGTTGATGAATTTCCCTCTCTTCTGAATCCTTCACAGGTGATCTCAGTTCCTGGCAGTGACTCCCTCAGTTAGGAGTCTTGCTCAAGTAACTTGGACAAACAATATTTAGCCTCAAACTATTTAGAGAATATTTTTTGCTTATTTGCCATTCATTCACAACACTGTCTGACTGGGCTGCTTGGCCACATGTGGTGGCTTCTGATCATGGATTGATCAGGGTAGGCCTGAATCTTCGCAAGCAGAAGGAAGGTGGGTGCAGCCAGCACAGATGTGAGTTTGTTCTGTCCTCCAGCCAATGCCAGCATCCACAGTTGCTGTTGGCATCAGCCTTTCTGCTGGGCAGAGCACCAGCAAGGTGGCCAGCTTGGCTGCCATGTGGGAAGCCTGCAATTTGAGTCACACCAATGTCAGATGCCACCTTCCTGCCATGATCCTTGTCTGACTCCTCCCACATCAGAGAAAGGGCGTTTGAGATGCAAAGACCACCTACACAAACCTCCATCTGACTGAGCAGAAGACATCTTTTTGTGGCAGTGCTGCAACCTCCTTAGAGCCACGAGACACAGAGGAGGGACCCCATCCCCACAGAGCAGAGCTACGTTATTTCTATGCTGTGATTGCTGTAATATCATCCAGCAATGCTCTGGGAACTCCTGCAGTATCTCCCAGTCTCTCTAATTCAGAAACTGTGATTTGTTGTGATGCCACAGAAGGTGCCTGGAGAAGTGATGAGTCCACTGACTCCTCCTGGGCCAAAGCAGCTCATGAAAGGTTTCTGCAGTGCCAGCTGCAGCCCAGCAGTTTTCATCACCACACTCATGAAAGATTTATTTTTCCTTTCTAAAGGCAGGAGGACATACTCCCCAAATGAACATATCCTTAACCCTCCAGTATAACTGGGAAGAGGGAATTCCTGAGTGAAGAGTGTCCTGAGCATCTGCAGGACCGAACATCCCCTCTGCTGATCCTTGAGCAGACAAAGTCAAGAGAAGTTCAGGCTGAACTCATATTTTCCTTAAGAAAATTTATTTTCAGTTTTGTTCTGAGAAGCCTGACCTGTTACTTTCATGGAATTAATTGTGGTTCTGTTGTTATAGATCTGCCTTTTAGGAGAATTACAGAAATTTTCAAATGAGGCAACCCAATGAGTTTGGGAGTAATGAGACCTGGGGGCTGCCTTCCAGCAGTGCCTGGGAAAATTAATTGTATTGCATGCTGTGGGAAAGGACTCTCCCTTCCAAGGGTCACCAGCCAGGATCCTCTCCAAAGGTGACACTCTGCACATTCATGAAATCCTGCCCTTGATACCTTCACGTTATCAACCTTGTCAGGCTGGGCTGAGACGTGTAACACCAAATCACTCCTTTAAGCTGGGCTGAGTGCAAGAAGGAGCAACTGAACTGCCACAAGTCCCAACCACGACACTCCTGTTTCACCAAGTTTTGTTCTGTAAAGCTTCCCAGAGGATTTCTCCTCATGAAAGTACATTTTCAAAATAGGTTTTCAGAACATCAGTCAGCTGCAGAAAGTATTCGTTCACGTTTGCCAGGTTTTGAACAAGCACCCAGGAACATTGCATTGATGGAAAGAAGAAAGGATCACAAGGGAGGTTCAATAGGAGACATCTGGCAGTCTCAGGCAGGACTTGGTGCACAGGAAGAGCAGCTTTGTGCTTCTCTGCCTTTGCCAATGTCAATGGGAGCTAAGCCTGGCCCTGCCATCACCTCTGCGTGATGGAGATGGAATATCTCTTTCATGTCACCATGGGTCATTTCAGGTTTTCTTAGTTGAAAATTCAACATTTTTAACTTTACCAAGACCAACAGCTTATGATTCCGTTCACATCCACACAAGAGTGGCTGATCTGCTTTCCAAGGCTGTATGGGATGAAGAGTTTACCTTGTCTCTGAGCTCCTTGTTCCAGTGATCAGTTATTCCCACTGTTAAAAATAGTTACTTTATCTCAAGACTGACAACCACCAGCTTTGCCTTCCAATCCCTGGATCTTTTTCTGTCTTTGTCTGCCCTCTTAAAGAGCCCTTTGCACTCAAAGTATTCCCGCACATCAGTTCTCACAGACCACAATTAAATCACCTCTTAAAAGCCAGATAAACTAAACAGATCTTGTTCCATTTGTCTCTCACTGAGAAATATTTCTAGCCCTGGGATAATTTTCTTGTTCTTTCCTGAGTCTTTTCCAAGTTTTCGGTGTCACTCTCAAGCGTAAGCATTAGGCCTGAATGTGCCATTTTGATGACGACGTCACTAAAATCACCTGCAGGAGCAGTGCCACCTCCATGGTATTCCCTGTTTGTGCATGTCAAGGTCCTGTCCAGCCGTGCAGTGGCAGCGGGACTGTCTGTTCTTGGGTTTCAGCTGAAGCCTGAACCGTCCTAGGAGTCCCCGCTCTCCCTGTTCCATCATCACAGAGTGGCCTGCACATCTCATATCAAGCCGTCATTAAATGTTGACTGAAGTGTCCCTGATTTTCTGTATTCCAGTGCCTATGAGCCCCTCATCCCGCCAGCGTGACTTCTTCCTGTGCCACCAAGTATCTGTCTGTGTTTTTCTTTCGATAAGGTTTTATCCCATCTCAGACAACCATTCTGTGCAGTCAGTAATCCCATAAACAAGATTTTCCCATGATGTTCTCGTGCTTGCAGCACACCAGTTGCTTCCAAGAGGGAAAGAAAATCTGTGCTATCCCTTTGCAGTACAGACCAGGTGATTTCTATAGCATCAAGTTAGGTATTTCTAAAATGAGAATGTTTTAGGAAGCATCACAGGCAGTCCAATGTGTGCATTCTGGGAATCATGGGCTTGGATGAGGCAGTGCACCTCACTTTGAAAAAGCATCTGAAGTACTGAAAGGAGTTTCCATTTGGAGGGATCCACGTTTCTTCTCCAGCTGCAGAGAATCCCGGAGAGCTCCTAGACTCTACAGCAAAGTGAGGCAAATCTGAATGACAAAGTCCCATTTTTCAGTTAGCAAGCAAGAGTCATAGAATCAGGGATTTGTCACTGTTGAGCCGATGTCGAAACAAGAGGCACATGAGAGCGATTGCCAAGAGAAAAGGAATTATTTATTTAAATGCAGCTTTTATATACAAAATCAGCACTTACTGGCATTGGCCACAACCCTCCACCCCCTGGGGCTGGACAGGTATTTGACCTGTCCCCAAAGGAGCTCTGAACACCTTATCTTCTGTTTACCATAAACAGAAAGATTTTCTCACGAGAAAGAGGTTTCTGTGCTGTCACAGGGATTCACAGAATATCCTGAGCTGGAAGGGACCCACAAGGATCATCAAATCCAACCCCCCTGGCCCTGCACAGACACCCTAACAACCCCTCCCTGTGCCTCAGAGCAATGTCCAAACGCTCCTGGAGCTCTGGCAGCCTCGGGGCCGTGCCCATTCCCTGGGGAGCCTGGGCAGTGCCCAGCACCCTCTGGGGGAAAGTCCTGTCACTGTCACCAGAGAGCAGCACCTGCCCCTCCACTCACCCCTGTGAGGAAGATGTAGATTGTTTCCTCAGGAAGCTGCAGAGTCAATGAAATGCAGCCTTCCAATCCCCCAAATTCTTGCTCCAGCATTCGTGCAGATACTTTTTAGCAGAGCTCAGGATCCTCCTGCAGCCCCAGGACGGGTGGAGCCAGAGCAGCAGCATCGCTGTGCACCCCACCCTCGGCACCGTGGCCGTGGCTGCCCCCTGCTCCCCCCTCTGGGTTCTCACACTCTCCTCCATCTCCCCTCGGTGCACATCTCACAGGGAACCTTCCCATCTCGCTGCCAAGGCTCTTATTAACAAAAGTATTTAAGAGGTTTTGGTGCCTCTTAATAATGCACTTGGAAATATCTTTCATGTTAAGAGGTGAACTTCAGTGAAGTACTTTGCCATGGGAGGAGCGTGGAAATGCCAGCTGGATCGTACCTGGTTGAGCTGTATTGCTGAGGGGACAGTGTCAAACCCAAGCCCTGTGAAGCCAGAGCAGATTTCAGCAGAGAAGCTGGATGGGATCCAGAGCCACCAAGCTGAGCCCAGAGCCCTTCACTGTCTCCCTGCACATCCTGCTTGGCTCTGCATGTGGCTGGGAGAGGGGTGGGCTGAGGCTGTGTGATCTGAGGCTGTGTCAACTGTTTGGTGGATCATGAATTGCTTTGTCTCAGCCATGAACAGCACAGGGCAGCCTGTGCCCTGTGTCCTCTGATAGACAGTCTGGGCGGGCAGAGGCTGGTGAATTTCTGATTAAATAGTTTAGAAATTGTATTTGAAGGAAGGAGAGAGTGAAGTCAGCTGAGAAAAAGGAATGTTGTTCCCAGACATTAAGGATAATGGAATGGGGAACTACAACAGACTGTGAGGTCCCCACTCCAGAGTAAACCCAGACTTTCATGCCAGGGCAGAGAGGAGGACCCCAGCAAGGGTCCCACATGGGTATAAATTAAGCAGGTGGCAGTCTGCACACCTCTGACCAGCTCAGACCATGGGATGAGGTCTCAGGAGCTGAGAAAGGCTTTATTTTCAGAGGAACAGGCTCCCAGAGGGTTCCCTTTGGGGACAAGATGAATCCCTGGATCTTTTCTGGCACCATCTCATCAGAGCTGTGCTTTCCCCAAGCACCAGGAAGATGCACTCAGCTCTTGCTGCTTGTTTGACTGCACCAAAATATCCTGCACCTCTCACTGCTCCCACTATCCATCCACAAGAACCCAGCAACTGCCAAGCAAAGGAAATAACCAACTCTGGAGCAGCTATGTCTCAGATGGCAAAAGCTGGTGAGAGGCTCTTTTAGCTGCTCTGGATAGCTTTTGTACCTGTATTTCTTTCATTCCTTTTCTAAGTGCCAGTTCTTGACCCGGGACCTGGCCTTTGGGGCCCAGGCCACCCTGCAGCCCCCACACCATCACACACAAGCCCTGCGAGGAGGAGGAGCTGGCAAGCAGACTGGGAAATATTGTCACTTCAGCTGAGGTCACTGCAGCCCATCTTCTACCCAAGAGACCTCAAGTGAAGACACTGGAAAATAACACTGGAACAAATTCAGGTGTTATTCTCCAGCCTGTCATTACCCTGAGTCAGATGGAGGCAAGTGAAGAGCCTCTACCCAGGCTGGATTGCAGTTGGAGTGATGGAAAAGACCATTAGGTCATCTGGGCCATCTCCCCCTGCCAACACACGCTGTTCTCTGCTTCATGTTATCTAGTGCTGAGCTTGGAGTGAGTCAAGTGATGCAGCTTCCAGTTTCCCACGGGAGACTTCTCCTAATAAAACCAATAGCTGAGATGGAAACGTTTCCTGATATCCTGCCTAAATGCGCTGATGCTCACATTCATCCCATTGCTCCTGCTGATCCTCCCTCTGGAAGCACATCTCTCCTTGGTGTTCATGCCCATCACCCTCCTGCTGACAGTTATAGTCAGATTTTCCCTAGTTGCCATCTAGACAAGCTGCATTTTACTGTTTGATGGTAAAGACTCCAGACCCAAGGCTGCAAATAGCTTTCTTTGTCCTTAGAGCCTCTGGACTCCTCCTAAGGAGCTGGATTCCCCAGGTATTCTGCAAAGGGAAGTATTCTGAAGAGTTTTCTGTACAAAATTAAGGATGAGCCTTAGAGAGATGGACCATTGAGTCAAGTTTCTCATGAGAATTCTTTGTCTTTTGTTCTGATCTAGTTTTTCTACTTTAAAATTTATTCTCTGATTTCTCCAGGGGTCTTCATTCCATTTCCACACTTAATTAGAGCTTGAAGCCCCAACAAGGCACATGATGGCACCTGGAGGAATGCTCCAGGTGCCAGGTGACTTAAAGGTATTCAATTTGTCAAGAGACTCTGGCATTTCCTTGCAAAGTAGAAGATGGAAAATAAAGAAGATAGGTAAATCTATAGATTCATGCCTTTAGGAGCAAAAAATATAGCCATAAAATTTTCTAAAGGTTCCAGGGCACACAGTCTGGCTCCTTCCCCTCACTGTGAATACGAGGCTTATTAAAATAAGTGATTTTCAGGGTTGTGCAATCCCTGTGGTAGAGCAGTTCTCCAACATCAGCTGCAAGAGTGGGGAATCCCCTCGGTCCCTGCAGAGCTCAGTGTGGCCTGTGCTCCTTGCCCTTGCAGGTGAGCAGAGCACCCTCTGCCCCTTGCAGCTTCCTCCGAGGACATGACCAGGAGCATCCTGGCAGCAGTGAAGGGCTGGAACGAGTCAGGGACACACACAGGGTGTGTCATACCACAGGTTTTTCCTCAGAATTGGACCTGGCTTTCAAAACACCTCTTACCATTAGCTTCTGACAAAAGACCTTGCCATGCAAAATCCTGCCATGCTGCCTCGATGCCACTAGCCTGGAAGGCCACCATCCCTGAGGGGAGCAGTGTTTTGCAGGGAGCAGAATGAGCCACAATCCAAGATGGAGCCTCTGTGTAGGACAGATAAACAGAGCCGTGCCTGCAACAGGAAATTAATTTAAATTTAGAAGAAATAATTTTTTCCCTTGGTCAAATGAGATGGGAGATCCTCCTTCTGTTCTTCATTAAGCAACAAAGGGTGAAACCAACAGCAAATTGTGTGCAAACCACCCAACTGCGGCCCTGAACTCCTGAAACATCTTTATTCACTTAATCTGGGATTCAGGAAATTCTCGTCCAAGCCAGTTTTATTGGGTGGTTTGCACTGAGCTCTCAGCCTCCCAATCAGTAACAGATGAACAATTTTGCATAACATTTTTCTCCTGGATTTTTGGCTCTGCTCCTCTTTTCTAGTGGCTGAATGATGAAGCAGGCCTGTTGTTCATCCTTTCGGAGACACCAACCTTGCTCTGTTTCCAGGAGTGGGCACAGACTGCCCTGGGTCCTGATCAAGGCCAAGTCCTACCTTTCTGGATTCACCTCCATTGGTGGTTCATCTCCTCATCTCCTCTGTCCCCACCTCCTTCCTAATTCCTTCCTCTTGCTGCCTCCAGGGCTGGCATGAAGTACTGAGCCCATAAAGAACAGCCTAAACCAGGTGCCAGGTGCTGAAGGGCAGCAGTAGATTCTGATAAACTCCAGCAGCCTGACCGAGATGTGTGGGCGTCTGCTGAAAAAACACAGCGGGCACAGGCCTAGCTGTGGCTGGAGCTGCATGAGGAGATGGGGTGCTCCGGGGGATGATCTGCCCCTCAGCCCTTCTCCAGGCAGGTGGCTGCTCAGCTTATTTTCATTCTTCCCTCCTGGGCAGAGCAGTTGTGACTGGGAGCAGGGCACAGATGGGGTTCTGTGCCATTGGGATGCCTCCAGCACCACTGTCCATGCTGGTCCATTACCCAGTGCTTGTGAGGGTGTCCCTGGCTGTGGGACACGCTGTGCCTGCAGTCCTGCTGTGCAGTGTGAGCACACATGTGCCACAAGTGGTGGGGATGAGCTGGTGGATGCATCCACACTCATCCCTGTGGCCAAGGTGGTGCCGCTCCACAGGGCTCCTCTGCCCCACTGGGAACACACGGCGTTTGGACCACTGAGGAAAAGGGGGAAAAGGGGGAAAAGGGGGAAAAGGGGGAAAG
>VZTJ01003870.1:210759-255302 GCA_013397795.1 Orthonyx spaldingii | reverse complement strand
AAAGGAGAAAAGGAAAAGGGAAAAGGGAAAGGGGAAAAGGGAAAAGGAAAGGGGAAGAGGAAAGGGGAAGAGGAAAGGGGAAAAGGAAAGGGGAAAAGGAAAGGGGAAAAGGAAAGGGGAAAAGGAAAGGGGAAAAGGAAAGGGGAAAAGGAAAAGGGAAAAGGAAGAGACCTTGGAAAAAAAGGGCCTGGAGAAATCCCAGCCCTCTGGCAAGGAACTGTTTACATGTGCACTCCATGGCCATGCATGCGTGTGTTACTTGTCAGCATCTCTCTGCCTCCACCCCTGTGCTGTGGCTGCCTGGAGCTGCCAGGACTCAGCTGTGGGCAAGTCAGGAAATGAAATAGGTGCTATGTCCCCGCCTTGTCCCCCCCTCATGGGTGGGCTCCCTCACCTGCCCCTCGCCCCATGCACCCTTGCAGATCCTCTGGCAGCTGATTTCGCAGGAGGATGTTGCTGCCTGGATGTTTCAGCACTGCCAGTTCCCAGAATAACTGGGTCCCAGGGCTGGGGAAGAACATTTTGCTCAGCTGATGTGTTTGCTCAAACACTTCAGCACAGGCTTTTATTATTCTAATGCCTCTGAGATCTGGGACTTAGAGGGGGATTTTCTGCCATGTGCCTGACAAAGAGGAGTGACCTCAGCCACACTGGAGAGCAGAGAGCATATAAAACCTTTCTGGGCTCTGTGGAGGAGTGCTGCTTCCCTTCTTGGCTGCTCTCAGCTCCATCTGCTCTCTCCACACATGGGTCTTCCTTGTCGCCCACACATGGGTCGCCCTCTTGGGCGGAGAGACGACCAGGCAGGACATGAGTGTTCACACGAATGGGCTTCACATTATTTGCAGAGCTCCCGGTTTTGTGCCCTGAATTTTAAGCACAAGAGTGATTCCCCCCCATTCCAGCAGGCCTACACCTTCTCCATCCTTCTTCCTCTCCATCCTCCAACCCATCTGCATAAACTGCTTTCCCCCTTCTTCCTCTCCATCCTCCAACCCATCTGCATGAGCTGCTTTCCCCATGCTCTGGCTCTCCTAGAGTGAAGGAGCTCCCTGCCCCCTCTCTCCAGTTGCCCACAGGGACCTGACTGACTATTTTTTACCCAGGTCTCTCCTACACGGTTGGGTGATCACCACTGTGTTGCAAAGTTGGAACTGCGTCAAATCAACATGTCAGAGATCATATTAGACATTCCTTCGCTCAGCCTGTGAAATATTGGCCATTTTCTGCCACATGGAGAAAAGTAAGTTGCAAACCCAATGGGAAAGGCAGGAAAAACAGTCATTAATAACTGTACTTAATTACAACCTAATTTCTTGAAAAATGTGTTTGAAAGCAGCTGGCAACAAGTTGAACTGTGTGGAAAGTTTGAAGAACACCAGACCAGACATTAATTAGTCAACAGCCTCCAGAAAAGGTCAGGCTCTGGAAATATTTAAAGGCCTCTTAATAAAACGAAGTTTTAATTCCAATGCTGAATTAAAACTACATTGCAAATCCCCAGAAAGTAGACTCACTCCCCACAGACATGCTGCACGTGTTTGTGGGAGACTTGCTGTCCACACACCACAAGCTCCCTATGGGGTTTCCCAAACCGACTCTTCTAGTGACCTTCTGGTTGGAAATGCCACACAACACCTTCTTTCCATCAAGGACTATTAGTATGAGACCTCACACACCAGCCTCTCCAAATTACCAACTGGCCTCTAGTGCAGCAAGACCTGTCTAGAAGCCTGGTGCCATTGGTGAAATCTCATCTGAAACCCACCCTTGGGCATGGAGAGAGACGATCTCTTGGGAAGACCTGCAGAGATGCTGTGACCATATGCAGTGTGAACGATTATATTTTTTTGGAAGGGACCACACATTGCTTGCTTCCAGCAGCTCAACAGCATCGTTGTTACACTGTCCCTGTTGGTTTAACTGAACTCTGTCTGAAACACAAGGATATGGAGTGCTATGGCTTGTAGTGTGAGTCTCTGCAGTTCTGGCAGGAGCAAGGACCTTTCCCTTTGCCAGGAATCATGTCCTGGGGGTAGGAGCTGTTCACCAAACACAAAAATCCCAAGGAGAAAAAGAAAGAAAAATATCTATTTGTAAAGGGTGACACTCACCCAGGAGGTATTGGACAAAGCCACTCCCAGCAGACATATTCTATGCCTCTGTGTTTGCAATATTTCATTGTTCCTTGCTTGTTTGTTCTCCAACCCTGTCCTTATCCTGGCCTTCTTCAAGAGCACCCCTTGGCAGGTACCCTGCAGGAGAACCTGTGTGAGAACACTGGGAATGACTTGACACTCATATGAGGTCAGAGGGGCACATATACCAGTCACCTTCCTTGTGGGAAGCCAGACCACTGACTGTCATCCCATCACAGCCACTCTCACCTCCCAGACAAAGGTACCCCTGCTCAGGTTGTGTGGCATTACCCCGACAGCACAGATCCCAGGTGTGCATGGGAAGAGCATTCCTGGTCCTGCGGTGTGGGAGCCACATGCTGAGCCTTCAACTAACTGCCCACTGCTTACTGTGCTAGTTTGGAAACAAACCAGTGGGAGATGGCAGGTCAGAATTATCATTTAATAGTCAAATTAAAATAAATGCAATAATACAAGGGAAAAACAAAAAAAAAACCACTGACAGAGTCAGATACAACCTGACACCCTGTTAGTCAGGGTGGTGGTAGCAGTCCAAGTGAAGTGGTTCAGTTGAAGCAGTGATCCTGCAGAAGGGTCTGGTCTCCACCTGAAGGTCCAGTGGTAGCTCTTGTCCTCTGGGAATCCAGTAGGCAGGGGCTGCATGAGCTGTTCCAAAGCCCAGGTTATATCCAGGTGGCAATGCTTGCCTCCTCCCCTCGGGTGGAGCATCTCACAATGGGATGATGGAATTCCAGTGAGGTAATTCCAGGAGCCATGAGGTGGGTCCTTGATGGCCCATTAACAGAGAGAGCCCCGGAGGGAGTTATCAGGGGTGAGTCATGGCAGGAGATAACGAACAGTGCCCCACCTGCTTTAACAGCTTGTGGAGATGGTAATAGAATATATCTTACATTGCAACCTAGGACACTTACCCATGCTGGCTGCTACTCCTCTCTGCTGCAGTCTGCTAAATGACACAGATCTCCCTAGGAACTGGGACTGGGACAAGCCAGGAGCTCGCTGGTGGATGATTTTTGGCAGCACACGGTACCGCTGAACACACATCATGCACATTTGACTTGGTGTAAGCTGGTACCTCTGAGCTCTCCCACTTCTGCTGGCTCATCTGCCCACCTAACTCTGAGGCAGCTGCAAGTCCCAGACCTCCCATGCTCCTCAGCCACTTCCAGAGCTGCTGGCAGGAAGCAGCAGCTGGTCTGTTGGAAGTTGTGAATAGCTTGGTTTCAGAAATAGCAAAGTGTTTGGGCTGCAGGTGTTTCCAAAACAAAACATCTCAGGAGCTTGCCTTCTTTGAGAGGTTTCATGACGTTTGTCTCAGTCCAGCTCAGACAAAAGCTTTTTCCTAAGATTTCAAACTTTTCAGGGGAGGCACTTCTGCCATGTGATGACAAAACATTGCCAGTGCCAACAATCACAGAAACACAGAATGGCTTTGGTTGGAAGGTACTTTAAAGCTCATCACATTCCATCCCCCTGTCATGGGCAGGGACACCTTCCCCTAGAACAGAATGCTCCAAGCCCTGTCCAGCCTGGCCTAGAACATTTCCAGGAATGGGAAGACCACAACCTCTCTTCTCAAGATGTTGGCAAGGTTTTGGAGCCACATGTCTGACGACCAGAACATTGCTCTGTTCTCCTTTCCTCCTCCTGGCACATCTCCTGCAGGAGAGGGAGACAGATGCAGTCTGACATTTTATCACTAACACAGAGGTAGGAAGCAGCAAAACAAAATTTCCCAGCCTTTCCCACAAGTGGCAGTGTTTTTCAATAGAAATTGTGAGGTATCCTTTTCTAATCCCAACCTGGGACTGGTCTGCTGGAGCTGGGAGAGCTGTTTTTGTCCTCTACTTGCTATTCAAAGGTGCTTGGTCCATTTCCGAAGTATCTGTACAAGGTTACCAGAGAGGCCAAGCTGCAAATGCAGACCTGAAGGTTGCAAGGAGCAAACAGAGAGGATGGGTTTGTCTGGAGTTCATTTCAGAAGTTTCCTTTCCTTCTGCCCCACATCATCTCAGTGCTCCCCTTTCATCCAGGAGATGGCACAGCAGCTCCTGCTTCTGAGGAGACACCAAGACCAGCTAAGTGATCCATGTGCTTAGAAATCTTGCTTTCAGATCAACTATCCCCTTATGCCAGACAGAGTTTGATCAGCTCATTGATCCAAGAAAAGGGGGAGAGAGAGAGACAGAGAATGAGAAAATCTGCTGTAAGCCAAGGAAAGGAGATGCTGGAAATACACAGGAGAAATCCTGCAGGTAGTGAGAACGGGCTCAAGTCTCTGGGGATCCAAGGCAACAAAATAGTGACACAGTTTGTCCTTTTTGAGATAATTTCTTGGATCAGACAGAAACAGCACATTGGCATCTGGCCATCTTCAAACAGGCCCTGAGATCCAAGGGGCTGCACCAAAGCAGAGCACAGCACACCCACGGGAAAACCTTGTATCTGATGACAGAAGTGAAGGTGACTTCAGGAGAAACATGAAGTGTCTTTGCAGGAATTGCTGTAGACTCAGATCCTTGGCCTCCATCGTGTTTACAGCTAAGGTACATATCACATCTCACATCCACCTGGAGGAGAGCTGTACTGCTCCATGCCATGACTAGAGGCTGTATTGACATAAATGCCTACATTCCTCAGGCCAGAGGAGTCCTTCCTTGGTACAACCTTGTATCTTCATAGAAAATTACATCAGGAGAGGAGAGGAGAGGAGAGGAGAGGAGANCTTATCTTCAAAACCTCACAGATTTGCGCAGTGGTGGGAATAAAATCAACAAGGAGAATGGTTTGACCTGAGGTATCTGAAAGCAAATCAACTGCAATCCTGTCTTGGCATGGCCTTCAATGTGAAGTGTCAAGGCAGGGAGAGGAGAGGAGAGGAGAGGAGAGGAGAGGACCCCTGAATTAGCTGTTGCCATTCCAGGAGCAATATTGTGCACAAACTGTTGCCTGAGTGGCTGCACAACACACCACAAAAGCCACCAAGGATGTCCACCCCATAGGGATGTTCTGCTTTTCAGGTGCTCCAGGGCTCCAAGGGAAGTGTGACTGCTCTAACAGCCCACATCAGAGGCTTAATTCCTCTTAATGCTTTCCACTTGGAGAGACCAGGAGACAGCAGAGACCAGAAGGTCCTGGGAAATCACCTCCTTGTCTTCCTCTGGCCTCACTAGGGGATGGAGGCAGGAACGGGAAGGCAGGGGCTCACAGACAGAGGGCTCACAGACAGAGGCTATTTTTGTGAGTCTGTCCCTGACCCAGAAGCCAAGCACTGGTAGCCAGTGTTCTGCTGCCAGCCACTGTGCTTATGAATCAACAGTTCAGTATTTTACGACTTGGGCTGAGGTGATCAGCCCCCTGCAGCTGGACTGCCTGGCTGGGGTGTCACCTCCCTGCCCTTGGGTCCTGCTGGTTGCAAGGTGACAAATGGCAAAGATGGCCTGAGGTAACAGCTCTTGAGGGCTTTTCATGCAAAGCCAGCTTGCTCAAGCCTTACCCCAGAGTTCAAAACTCAGAACTAATGGGAAATGCTGCAGGCAGCCTGCAAGGAGCTCTGCAGTACCACAAACAGCCCAGGCTGCAGAAAGGCATCACTGACTCCAGCTGATGTCAGGCAGAAAACCTCCTGGGCCCCGCCTTCAGCAGTGGAAAGTGAATCCATTCTCTGGGAAAGGAGATGATCTCTGGGCTGTGTCAGGGAGCCTGCCCTTGACATCTTGGCATCAGCTGGGACAGTCCCAGCTCAGTTCTGTGGGCTGCCACCCAGAAAAGCCAGTGTGCAATGCCCCCACCTCCTGTGCACAGAGGCCAGTACAGAGCATCCATGGAGCTGCCAAATATGTCCTTCACCTTGACCCTGAAGCCCCTGTTCCCCCTTGGGCAGTGAATGCTCTCAGCTGTCAGTGTCGCAAAACTGGGTGAGGAGTAAGTCAAGGGCTTGGAATTTTTCCTGTGTGCAGTGATTCATGGCTCGTGTTTGTCAGTAGATGGGAGTGTTTGGAGAAGAGCCAAGTCATCATGAAACATTTACAAATCCCAGACGTTTTGTGGATTTCACCACAAATTATCTTCTGTCCAACACAGCCAACCCACACGTTCATCGACATTTCTGAGCTGCAGTTTATTAATCCTCTGTTTCCAGCAATGGTGTGAAGATAGCAATGGCCAGCAAGAGGGGACACGCCACTGGAGCTGTGCCAGCTGGATAGGAGAGGGGTAGTGGCTGAAAGCCCAATGACTCCTCTCTTTGCCATGGCTGCTTCACCTTGCCCAGCAGTCAAAGGAATATGGATCAAGACTTCCCTGGGGGAGAAGAAAGAAAAGGCTGTTTCTAAGAGGGCAAAGGGCATGCCAGCTCCTTCAAAAGACCTGTCTGAGGGCATTTATGGAGAGGTGTAGTAGAAACATAAAGTCTAAATGAGGGGTCAAAGCCCAGGAAAAAGTGTCAGAATGGGACAGAAGAGTATCAGGCGTTGATGGCACCAAGGCCATTCAGATTGCAGCACATCTGTGAGCAGCTTTTCAAGACCCACACACTGGGAAAATAAAGAGCAGCCCAAAACAAAGACCAGTATAAAATTAAGGACAGACTATGCCCAAGGAAAAGGAGTCTAAAGGAGTCTTTAAAAAATGAGGCAAAAGTTATGCCCATGGGACCTACATGAAAATACAGTTCAGCTCCTAAAGGAATCTAAAACCAGTGCATGGGCAGTAGCTGAGAGCCCAGGAGATCTGAGGACTCGCCAGCTGACATCCCTTCTCCTCTGTAGTCTGAGTGCTGGACATTTGTCCAGGTGGGTGTGAGACACTGAGTGTCTGGAAACAGTTTTGTTTGAAATAAAATGACCTTTTCCTTCACCTTCCTCTCTCACAGATATGGGAAAATATGTGAGAAGATCTCTGGAAACATTTGCATGTAGTGGGGGCAAGTCTCAGGTTGCTGTTCTGAAGAGGGCAAAACCCCATCCTTTTTAATGGCATTTTGGGCTGATCCCTCAAAGAAGGTACAGACCCCACTTAACCTGATGTTTTGGGATGTAACTGAGTAGATTTTTTTCTCCCCCTACTTTACCATGCAGGCTGTCCCTCCGTTACAAGGTGGGAAGGAAATCTGGCTGGAGAATTCCTTCATGGCCTCTCCTCTTACAGAGACTCTCTGGGACAGGACATGGCTCAGCTTTCCTGCTCGTTGAGCACAAGAGACAGAGATCCATGAAGGTCATGGAAAGCTCTTCATACCTCTCTGACAAAGTGAGGTTCTGGGGACATCTCTCATTATTCACCAGGCAATGAAGGCAACAAGGTGGACCCCTGAGGACTGGTCCTGGAAATGTTCATCTGAGAGGGACAATCCCTTTCAGGCTGATGCTGGGATGCTTCCCCGTAGTGTTCAGGGAACAGCAGTCTCCAGTCTTACTATACCCAGGTATGTCCAATTCGTTCATTATATCTGATTCAGATTTTCCCTCTTGCAACAGCCAATGCCTCTGGCAGCAGCTACAGCTGTCACTGCTGAGATATTCTGCTGTGCATCCTCGTGGAGTGGCTCTTGGCTGCCTCCAGCCTTCAGTTTTGGAGCCGAAAGTGCATTTGTGATATTTTAATGTCTGTCAGCTCCTACACCTCGCCAGCGTGGGTAGGTAGTGAAATACAGCAGGGAGAAATTAACTGCCCCCCTCCACGAGAGCCCATGGTGAAGCCTGAAGCCAGACAGTGCCACACATGGTGGCAGGTGCAAAGCCTGGCCCATATCTGGACAGGTGGGTGGTGTCTTGCTGTGGCCATCCCCACCCACCGTGGCGATGCCAGGTTTTACACCTGTGCTGCCAGGACCCAGCGAGTCGAGCCCAGGGTGACTCTTCATGCCATGAGCAGATCACATTGCACCTTTTGGTGCCAAACACTGAGCAATGTCCGTGCCAGTAAGTGACTGAGGTGTCCCAGGTGTTAAACAGACACTTACCAGGACTGGATCCCAGGGCTGCCATCCCACAGTTGAAAGCCAAGACCTCCAGACTCTGCCAGGATCCTCGTAAGGTCGTGCTGATTCCAGCTAATAAGACTGTGCAAATCATGAGAAAAATAGTAAATTACCTAATCCAACCTCCTGGGTATCTCAGGCCTTTGATATTTGCCTTGATTTTTCTATATTAGGGCTGATAATTTGGCTCAGGCTTCTCTTCCAGATAGCAACGCTACTGGATTGCACCAGCACTGCTTCATTGAAGAAAATCCTTGCCTCACTGCTCAGTCGGGATTTCATGGTGCTGACAGCAGGGCCATTAATAATGAACCCATTTTTTGATGTATTTTTTAACACAGAATGATTTTCCAGGACTTTCACAACTGTTTTGACAATCAGCTTCCCTTGGAGCAGCGTGGGAAGCTGCAGGCAGAAGCAAGTCCTAAAACTGGCAGGAGGACGAGATGGGACAACGTTGTCAAGCCCATTCAGGGCAGGGGACTGCCAGATTATGGGGGGACAGGGCCAAGTGGAATGCAGTCTCACCCCTCAAAAAAGGGACAGCGTGGTTGTGAGAGAAATTTAAATGGCTGTGTTCCCTCAGCACAAGTCCCAGGATGCCCTCACAGGATGAAGGACAGGAGCTGGATGTTTCTCTGGAGCACCACCACTTGTCGAGCAGAGTGATCACAGCAAAATGACATAAGAAGTGTTGGCCAGGGGATCAAACCTCCTGATCCAGGCTTTAAAATGGCTCTTTGGGGTTAGCAGGAAAGCAGCTTGCTTGCACCATCGATGGGTTTTCCTCAGCCTCCCTCCCACTGGCTGCTGCCTCACACGGCTGGGGGAATCTGAGGGCTGCATCATTCAGCCCCTCTGCCTCTCGCCCCCCACACCAGCACAAGGGTGAGCCCAGCCCCCACCTTCCCGGTGAATGAACTCAAAAAAACTTAAAGCTCAGTTATTTCTTTTCTCCCATTCTTAGAGTCCTTGTGAATATCTGCTCCAGCTCCTCGGGCTCCAGGGATTTGACTCTGGCAAATAAGCTCAGGCAAGCAGGAGCTGACTGTTACATGACCCTTCTTGTAATTTTCTGGAAATCTCGTCTGTAGGATAAACAGACCAATGTTAACCTTTATATAGTAAATAAAACTCCAGTGAATGTGGCCACTTAACATGTCTAAAAGATGCATTTTTACTTCTAATAGTAACACATTTTAAAAGAAATCTTTCTTTGGCAAAAGCCAAAAAAATATTTGTTTCCTGTTTCAGTAAATAGTCGCCATGGCAGAGCAATTCCATCTGATACTCACTCCCTGCTCCATACAGCTGATCCCCCTTTATCTCTGTTTACTGCAGAGATACTATTAAATACCTTCAGCCGCTCCTGCCTGCAGATTTCCAGAGAGCCCATATCCTGTTTATAGCATCTCTGCCAAGGCTGCTTATGGGGGAGCTCCAAACAGGAGAGAGAAAGAGTTGAGGGGAAGATGCTGAAAGAAGGAGGTGGAGAGATGTCTGCTGCCACCTCCAAACACATCCCACTGAGAGCAACAGCAACAGAGAATCTCAGAATCAGAAAGGTTTGGGTTGGAAGGAGCCTCAAAGCCCCTCCCATCCCACCCCCTGCCGTGGGCAGGGACACCTTCCACTATCCCAGGTTGCTCCAAGCCCTGTCTAACCTGGCCTTGGACACTTCCAGGGATGGGAAATCCACAACCTCTCTGGGCAACCTGTGCCAGGGTTTCATCACCCTCACAGGGAAGGATTTCTTCAGTCTTCAACATAGCCAAGTATCTCCCCCAGTCATCCCGAATGCATCCAGGGAATGTCTGGATGAGGTCTCCAGAGGAACTGGGCTGCATTGGTGATGGAGGAACCTGCCCCAGGCTGTGGCTGCTGCAGTGCTGTCCATTCCCACAGCCGTTCCTGCACTACTCACCAGCTTTCCCTGAGCATCAGAGGTTCCTGCAGCCCCTATGAAGCCCCTGATGCAACCCCTGCTTAGAGCTTGGAGCCTGGGGCCCTCAGCACATTCAGCAGACAAGCAGGGAAGCCTTTGGAGCCTGATTTATTTTGCTCTTCCCAGCTGTTGTGTTCAGATGGAGCAAGGAAGGCTCTTCCGTTCTGTTTGGAAAGGACTGCACCCACTCAGCAGCCTGCACGCTGCTGCTGGGCATCCACACGGCCACGAGCTGTGTGACCTGTGCCAGGGTACCTGCAGACACAGCTGTCCAACATCTGCACACCTCTGGGAAACGTCTCCCATGGTACCCACTGGGGACCTCAGCCCTTTATCCCTTCTTTAGACACAGTGACTTCTCACTGCCCCTCAACCTAGAATAGATCTGGGGTTTTTTTAAAGCCATGTGTTTTCTCTGCAAGAGAGTTTATGGGAGTGATAAAAGGCAGAATGATGATTAAGGGAGACAGGGAAGGGTTTGCACATCTTGCTGAGAGCAATCTTGGTTTTATTCTGGGGCCAATCTGCCTGACATGTGATGTTTCACGTCACATCTGGCTTGCATTCAGAAGGAATGCAAATGCACCCAGCATCAACTTGGTGTCCTGTAATGGGCTGAGCCTGATGGGCTCAGCCTCTTTGGGCACCACCAGGGGCTTGTGGGACACTACATATGAGGAGGATGACTTGTCCTTGTGCTTTTGCAGCAGGATAACACTGAGGGGCCTGAACCTCACAGAAAGGGTTGTCAGGAATTGGAAGAGGCTGCCCAGGACAGCTGTAGTTACTACCCCTGGAAGTGCTCAAAAATATGTGGATACGGCATCTGGGGCATGGTTTAGCAGTGGACCTGGCAGTGCTGGGTTAGTGGTTGGAATTGGTGATCTTTTCCAGCCTGAATGATTCCATGATTCTGTGAAGCCAGCCGAAGCCAACATGCACACTGGGTTTCACAGGATCAGGGCTAAGGAGGGGTTTGCTGCAATGCCCTGCACTGCACAGTCTGGGTTTAGGTGTCTGGATCAAGAGATGGATTTGTGAGGCTGGAATACCCCTGTGGTGGACAGGAAAGCTGGGGAGGGGGCCCAGGCAGCTTCCCAATATCCCGCACTGGGAGCTTTGGACCAGAGACCATTGATGAGCAGGGCAGAGCCCCCGAGGCACAGGCAGGGGAGTGGGCATGGAGGCCCTGGCTGCAGTCTGAGGCATGGAAGCCCTGATGTGTGTCCTGTCCTCCTGGCTGGATTGTGCACACCACATTTAACCATCCCTGGCTGAAAAGCAGAAATGGTTCAGGGTCTCTGAGCTGAGTAATTTGCCTCCTGTTGGGTCTGTGGCAGACGCTGTAGCCTGCATTCAGGCACTGCTGGGTGAGGGAACTTTTGTGGACTGCTTCCAACTTGGTCTCTCCTGGGGAAGGAAAGAGCAAAGATAATGTGAAGACTAACAGCCTCTCCAGTGCTCCCTCAGTGGATTGTCGCTGGCCGCTTGACCGCCCGGCTGGTCAATGGCCGACAGTGTCCTCGTGTGCCCGGGTCTCGCGTGGCACAAGCGCGTGTGCAGCAACACGGCAATGCTTTTAGCCTTCGCGCGACAGCTCCGAGGCTGGTTGATATTCCCAAAGCCCAGGCTGGGGCTAGCAGCAGCTGATGATGAGAATGCGACACAGAGGCAGCAAAAAGATCAAGGAGGACCCGCCCGTGGTGTAAATCCAAGAGTTTATTCCATGCCCTGGAGGGGGCAGGGGAACTCGCAGCAAGGACGGGAACCACAAAACGAGCCCCGAAATAACCGTTGCACCAGGTTTTAAGGGGGGGGGGAAAGGGGAGGAACAAGGGACAGGACAAATGAGGTACATAAAGGGAGATGACAGTATCCAATAAGCAGCAAACGTAGGAGGGACATATTTAAATGAGCCAATGGGAAGAACAGAACTTTAGAACCTTCCAGCTTTGTATGAATATTAAACCAACTATATGAATATCTAAACCCTCTATGAGGAGAAAGGGGAGGGGGCGGTACCTAGCTGGACAGCAACCCACGGCGGGAGACTACCTCAACCTGCCTACCTCTCAGGGCTCACTGTCCCAAGAGGTGTCATCTACCCAATCTGCAATCCCCACTGAAAAGGCAGGCTGAGCTGCAGCCTCGAACGCCACGGGTGACTCAGCCGGTGGATCCCCCACCGGCTGGGTGATCGCAACAGTGGATACCTCCCAAAATGGGTTATCCTCCATCCCTCACAAACCCTGTTTCAGTGCTGAGATTACCACTCACCTCCCAGCCCAACATCTCTGACCCACAAGTTAGTCTTGGAGTGACCATCCACTCCATCCGAGCTCAGGGCTTGCTGTGGAGGAGCGCAGAGATGTGGGAACACCGGTCACCCCAGCGGGCCTGGCCAGGAGGAGCCCAGATGCAGAGCTTGTCCTAAAGCTTCACAGTTCAAGCCTCACCATCCCACTGACCTGAGCAAGGCTTACAGACTTGGGAGAACCATCCCATCCAGAAGTTTGGCAGACCTGGAGCCACAAGCCCGGCTGGCAGCCACCTGCCCGGAGTTATGTTCTCCTCTGTCCCCCAAGACAAGCGGGTTTTGTGCAGGGTGTGTGCAGGATGTGGCTCGGTGACCCCTCCGGGCGAGAGGCAGCTGCCGTGCCACGGCTTCCCCAGCCACGGCGAGGCAGAAAGCCCTCTTTGTGCTGGGGAAGGTGTCAGGTACTCGCCGTGCAGGACCTGAATCGGGGCTTTTCATCAGCGAGAGCCTTGCCAGCTGAGGAATGCTGGCTCCTGCCTGGAGCTGGCCGGGAGCTGCCTGTGCTGGGTCCGCGGTGAAGCCCACAGCCTGCCCACCCTGCCCAGGGGCTATTTGGGGCTGAGGGCAGCAGGAGCGGTGTCCCCTCCATGGGCACACAGGGATGGAGTTATTTTTAAATGAGCGGGTGTGCAGAACCCTCAAGGGGGAGAAGTTGCCCTGCTGTTGCAGGAGGCTTGTCCTGATCATCTCCAAAGGTGCCAGCCCAGGCCTCACCCGAGCTGGGGGTGCACCAGAGGTGCAAGGTGCTTGCAAGTCCTCAGCAGAAGGCCTGCAGCATCCAGGCAGCCCGAGGGGACAGCCCAGAGAGAAGTGCTTTAGGGAATAGTTTCTCACCACAGCACGCACAGGATACTTTTGCAAGGGATGCTTTTAAGACACATTTCAGCCCAGGAGGATCACTGTGCCTTCAAGTTTACTCTGGGTTGAAAAGCTGGGGAACCTGCCGTGTTTGGGGGAATGTTTGCGGCTTCAAGCCTCATTTTCATGTCTATTTTGGAGGCAAGGAATCCATAACCCATCTGACAAAACAGCTTTGATTTCTGAATTAAGCTTCTGTGCACCTCAAAACTGACTGTAATGTCTGTTATCAAAATTGACATTTCCCCCACAATAACTGCAACTGCTGGATGGAGGATTTGGGTTCTGGTTCAGGCAGAGATGACTGATATGAACCAGAAAGCAACACACACAATTATGGCTACTGCCTGAGTTGTTTATTTGGGGTTTTTTAACAGATATTTTGCCGTTTCTGCCCCAAAGTCACATGGAGATTTTACTTCAAGAAGCTGCCAGTGATGAGCCATTAACTTCCAGTGATCACCACGCAATTAGCCAGAGTCGCTGGGGGAAATGCTGCCTCCAAAACTGCTGGAGGCTGCTCAGTGTTAGAAAGTGGGAACTTACTTCAAAATAAATAAATGAGGAGAGTTCATTTAAAGGGCCCTAAAGGCAAATTCATTTTAGGCCATAGCTTTGATATGGAAGCTGTGGATGTGCCCATCAGTGAGGCTCTGAAGGCTGCACAACATAAGAGAAAAAGCAGAAAGGCCCATGTGGGAAAGAAAATCAACATTTGCTGAAATTACAGGGTTTCATAGCGTATTTGAGCTGAACAGGGCACTTCAGAAAAAGGAAATCTAGCCTTAGTACAAGCAATAGAGGCAATATAAAGCATGCCAGGGATTACCTAACAAGGGAATTAAGATGGGATTTAATCAGAGCAAATAGCAAAAAATGTTATAAAATAAAAAGGTACAAAAATAAGCAATGAAAAGACATAAGAATACATAAAATGTGATGTTTGTGAGTAGGTGGAATCCTGGGAGGGAAGCAGAGGGTGATGGCAAAAAGTAGGAATAGGAAGTTGAGGGGTTTCTTTGGGTTGTTCAGGCCCACAGAGGGTGGGGGTAGAAAGCTACTCTGGATCAGCTCGTATCAGGTTTTAAAATGAGCAATGGGGGTATCAGAAGAAGATGCTGGAATAAATTGACATGCTGAAGAGCAATAAGTCACTGAGCGCCAACGAGGCATCCAAGACTTGTGTAGGAACATAAGAATGAAATGACTGAACTCCTGACAGAAATATGCACACGAAGATCTGTGCTCAGCAGCGATCAAAAATAGCCAGGGAAATGATAGGATGCAGCAGGGATGGGAATGAGTGGAATCTGGAATACATTATAAAGCCGTCTCAGAGCCAGCAGGGTGCCCTCCTCCCAAGCTGCGCCCCCCTCTGCAGTTCTGTCCTGCCCCACCCCGTGGGATTTGGGGGAGCAGAGGGGCAGAAAGGCTGGGGGGCAACAGTGGAGAGCACCAGGGACACCAGGAGGCAGGGTGGTTTGGTGGGGTGAGTAGTCAAGGAGGAGATGTTGGGATGGGGATACCCACACAGCTGGGTATCCTCCACCTCACCCTCTTCTGCTGCCCAAAAATGAGGTGTCAGGGAGTAACTCACACACGATGCTGTGGGACTCACTGATGAGCTGCAGTGCAGCTGTTCTTACCTTAGCAGCAATCTGTGCAACATGTAACAGCTCAGGTGGCCTCACATGGACACCCACGGCTTGTCCAGTGTTCCAAGTGCCAGGTCACAAACCATCTGACGTCCCTCCCATCAGATGTCCTCCCCACGTGCCAGCTGCAAGGCCCTGGAACATCTCTTTGAGACATCTCTAGGGGCCAGGGGTGCAGGAGGAGGGGTGCAGGCAGCAGCGGAGGGGAACCTGTGGGTCAGGGTGCTGAGGAAACATTTCCCTCCCAGGGGGCAGAGACAGATGGGAAGGCAGTAGGAGACAGCAGAGGAATTCCATTTGGGTGTGTCTTTTTTGATGAGTGTTTTTCCTTTTACAGCCTTTTCCAGTCCTAGAAGGCCTGTTCCATCACATACCCCATCATTGTCCATTCTCTGTCTTGTGAGACAAACCATTTTGTGTCCCCAGAGAGAAGCAGCAGGGGACAAAACAAGTAGATGAGCATAATTCCTCCCACCTGTCTCACATGGAGACTGGCCGTGTCAGGGCAGGAGGTGTCTTACATCACCCTCTGCTCTGGCCTTGGAGGCAATTCCTGCTCATGGACCAGCCAGGACAGCTTCCCTGGGAGTCAAGGCTCAGGGAAGGAGAGGGCCTCCAGCAGATGATGATTCATGGTTGATCACTTTTAGCCAGAGCTGGATTGAATCAGCTCCTCTCTCCCATGGCTCTGCCAGGTCTCATGGCCCAGGGAGGGGAGGAGAGAGGAGAAATAATGAGATTTCCCATCCAGAATCAAGGGGGATTTATAGCTGTTGTGATAACCTCAGCCATTAGCAAGGCTCACACAAGAAACCACGCTGATTTCCAAGTTCCTGATTTACTAAACAACAAAATGAAAAGTCAGCATAAATCACTTCTGCTCACACAAGTGGCAGCTGTGGGGAGCCTGCCACAGGGATATACGAGGGCTGGTGCCCAGTTGTCTTGGCTCTGGGGTCTCCTCTGAGCTCTGCCCAGCCCGGGCACTGGCTGGCAGCCTGGGCACAGCCACCTCGCCCTGCCATGACGTGCAGCAGCCACTCCTGGGGCAGGAGCACACAGCCAAACTGATGGTATCAGGGCAGTGGCTCCATACTGGGGCTGTGGCTCCAGTAGGTCCAGGCAGGGCTTAGGGAAACTCTGGGGCAGGTCTCCAGAGAGGGACAGGATGGGATTTCCCAGGGCTCATCTAGGCAAAGCCATGGCCACACCAAGCCAGTGCTGGAGACAGTCCTGCTGCTGCTGGGAGGCTGGTCTGGAGACCCTGAATCCCCTTCCATGACCCTGTTGAGATTCTGGATTTACAGCAGAACATTTCCAGGCATTGCTGTACCAGCCCAGGATGTTTCTGCTTTCCCTTGCATGCAGCCACTTTAGTCCGAGGATGCTATCAGCATCCTTCCCAAGATACACCTGCCTTCCCAAACCAGATGGCAATGTCCTCATTCTACAGAAATATCTGTGTTTTCCAGTGCTACTACTAAATGTGAAACAGGAGTTTATACAAAGAAAAAAGTGAAAACCCCAAGAACTTACATGGCAACAGGGTGTGTGACAGTGTGTCCTACGGCAGCGGGGCGTGGAGGGTGCTGGGTGCACCAAACCAGTGTCAGGCTCCTGAGAACCTGAACAGCTCTCAGGACATGCACTGAGTGAGTCAGGACAATGCTTGGTGTAACTGTACATTTCAGGATCACCTTCCAAGTGAAGGGAAACAGTGGAGCAGGTCATGAAAGATCATCACTACTACAATGGCAGTGAAGCACATCCAATATCCTCGGGCTTCTGTTAGGGAAACCTGGACATGTACTGCTCTGTCTTACCATAAAACACAACAGAAGGGCCTAAGTGGTTTGAGCAACAACCCTGAAAGTACCCTTGAGGTTAGAAGCAAATTAAATTGGTGAGAAACAGGCAAGTTGAACACAGTGATATCTATATATGGACATATCATGTCATAGCAGAGAGAAGTTACTGTCCTGATAGGATAAAGTGAAGAGAACCTGACATGCTGTCAACATGAAATGGTACAGGGGAAGTTTCAAATAGCTGAATGTGCTCAGTACTAAGGGCAGGAAGAAATAATATTCATTTGCAAAATGAAAACATGCAGCAAGCCTCTACAGAAATCCAAGGTTTCAGGAAAATGCAGCTCAGGAAAATGCAGCATCTAAGGCAGAGAAGTAAATCGAAGGTGCTTGGACTCAGTACAATTCACTGACCTCTTGAAGATCCATCACTGCTGCAGGCAGCAGGAAGGGAGACTGGACATGGCTCCAGGGGGATTTGGTGTCCCAGGTCTGTGACTCCCTGAACTCCACAGCTGGGTCATGTTCCCAGCATCAGCCTCAACCTGGGAAACAAGTAAAAACTCTGGACAAAACCCCTAAAATAGGACTTAATAATTTCTTTCCTCATTCATCTACCTGCAACTGTTCCTGGAAGAAGCCCATTCCCTAGGTTTGCCAGGATCCTTTATATATGCCTGTGATGGGAGAGTGACATCTGTAAGATGAAAAACTGCAGAAAAATTGCACTAAGAGATTAGCTAGGCTGTTCTTACTGGTTTCTCCTCCTGAGCAAACTAGCCTGCAGACCCCAGTATCATACTGGATCTGGTCCCACAAGTTGTCTCCTGACCTACGGAGACTTCCATAAAATTCAAATATTTCATCCTTGTTCACAGGTTAGGCTGGAGGATGTGTTGCTCTTTGCTGAGCAGGGGAGTGCACACTGCACAGTGATGATTGCTTTGAGGCTTGCACAGAAGAAAATGTTGTTTCTGGATAAATAATCCCGTCACATAACCCACAGCACTGTTCAGCATCCACTGAGCAGAGTTCCAGCAGCCAGCTCATTTTCATCAGTGTTGTTTCATTCAAAGCACAATCCTGGCTCTTGAGACTCAGGAGACATCGCAGTGCAGGCCCTGGATTATTGGACCAGGCTTACTGGTGTTGATTTCAGGGTTCATCTTGCAGAGTCCTCAGCCTTCAAGGTGCTGAAGAACTCAGCATGACAAAATGTATGGGGCAAAGCACTGCCCTAAGGCTTAGGCACTGTGTTTGATACCACATGTGCAGGGGCTTCTCTTCAGGACCCTCTGGTGGTCCCTTGTCTGTGCTCCAGTGCAGGTTTCACCTTTATCCCCAGAGTCTGCCTGGACTGGTACCAGTCCAGCCTTGCTGTCATCACAGGAAGAAAATTCCCCTGAGATAGAAAAAAAGAACTTTCAGCATTAAATTCTGCCCAGTTCATCACTGCCTAGGACACAGAAACACAGAGGTGCTGCAGAGTCCTCCAGACATCCAGGTCATCTGGGGGTCTGGCTGTGCCTCGCCTGGCCTGACAGGAGTGGATAGTCTGCCCCAGAATAAGCCCCATCTTCCTGCCTGATAATTAAAGTCTGGTCAAAACAATCAAGACATTTTTGTCTCTCAGGCAAATCCTCCTGCAACAGTTTCCCATGGTAGGGACTCCTCAACCCTAATGACAAAGCCCCATGGCAGAAGGACTTTCCAAACCTGTATCCTTACCATTCTTTGCAAAATCCCTGAAATTTCTTCAATAAATAGCTAAACTGGACACAGGATTTCTGTGACCTGGGTCACAATTACCCTCTGTCCACATGGACACTGCACTGAGACCACCTTGTTAGTGTACAGTCCACATCAGCTGTGAGGATTTCACATTCTTCAGAGAGTCACAGAGTGGTTTGTGTTGAAGGGACCTTAAAGTTCATCCCATCCCCCTCCCCTGCCATGGGCAGCGACACTTTCCACTGTCCCAGGTTGCTCCAAGCCCTGTCCAACCTGGCCTTGGACACTGCCAGGGAAGTGGCAACCACAACTTCTCTGGGCACCCTGTGCCAGGGCACAGGGAAGAATTTCTTCATTCACTTCTCCATTCACATCTAATCTAAATCTCTCCTCTAGTAGTTTTAAACTGTTCACCCTTGTTCTATCACTGTCTGCTCATGTAAAAACTCTCTCTTTTTTATAACCCTCTTTCTCAATTTTCATTGTAAAAATTTAGACCAAGATACTTTTTGACTGCACAGGATGCATTCTCCATGCAAGAGTCCCTGCACTGACCTTAGAAACTAACTGCAAGCAGGGAATGAGGAGGCCAATGCTGAGAACTCAGTGATGGATAAGATAGGGCAGGATGGTGTGGCATGGCATGAAATTACATGGCACAGTGAAGGGATGGCCAGGGATGGAGGCTAGAGGTGTCATGCTGGTGAGGTGACCTGCATGTGCCATCCTCACCTGGGGGAGCTTCTTACAGCAGATACCAACAGGGACAATTTTTTGTGCGGTGTTTTTCTTTCCTTCTAGTATGTGCTAGGATGCAATGTAAGATATATTCTATTACCATCTCCACAAGCTGTTAAAACAGGTGGGGCACTGTTTGATATCTCCTGTCATGACTCACCCCTGATAACTCCCTCCCGGGGCTCTCTCTGTTAATGGGCCATCAAGAACCCACCTCATGGCTCATGGAATTCCCTCATCCCATTGTGAGATGCTCCGCCCAGGGGGGAGGAGCCAAGCATTCCCACCTGGATATAACCTGGGCTTTGGAACTGCACAAGCCAGCCCTGCCTACTGGATTCCCAGAGGACAAGAGCTACCACGGGACCTTCAGGTGGAGACTAGACCCTTCTACAGGATCCCCACTTCAACAGAACCACTTTACTTGGACTGCTACCACCGCCCTGACTAACAGGGTGTCAGGTTGTATCCCGACTCTGTCAGGTTTTTTTCTTGTATTATTGCATTTATTTTAAGTGGACTATTAAATTATAATTCTGACCTGCAATCTCCCACTGGTTTGTTTTCAAACTAGTACATAGTAAAAGGAAAATGGTTTAACAGTTCTTGTACCTCACTGCCTCTTTGCTGCCATTTTCAGTCCACATTTTTGCACTGAAATACCCCAAGCAACTGGATACAACTGCTCCTCTAGGTTTCCCCTGCTTGACATGACGCTGCTGAGAAATCTCAGATTCTCATTAAGGCTGCCTGTTTGTGGGGGCAAAATAAGGGAAAAGAGTCACAAAAAACCACACAAAAGCTCTGGAGATGGAGCAGGGCCCATGCAGGGTCCCAAGTCCCACTGAGAAACCCTTGTTTGGTAATAAAAATATTCCAAGCCATTTAATAAAACTTGACAAATGGCATGAAACTGTTTCACAGCTCTGGTCATTTTCCCATCTGTGACGACCCAGGAACCAAACAGAGCTGAGTTTGTAAAGGACTGTGGGGGAGCAGTGCTTATTAGATTACAAAGAACAAGACTTGTTGTGAGAAAACCCAAAAAGTCATGGTTTTTGTCATGAAAGTCTAGGCTGTGACATTCAATGTGTTAATCATGATGAATTTTTACTGGAAATCCTCAGCACAGAGCAGGGTCATTACAGCACTTGAGCCTCATGCCCGACTGGAGCCCTCCTGCCTTGGCTGCGGCTGAGCAGTGATAAAGCCTCACCCTGGGATTATCCTTCCATGGGCCAAGGAGACAAACTGGGACAATCATCCCCCCAAAAAAGGGGCTGCAGACTCCTCCATCCCACAACAGCCTCCCTTGTTGTGTCGAGGGCTGGCTGGACCGTTCTCTCTAACCAAATCTGTGTTTCATGTCTCTGCCTGCCTGACCCATCCCTTGTTCCTGCAGATAAATCACCCTCTTGTCCTCCTCTGTGATCACAAATGAACCTTTCTCCACAGGTCATGCTGATGTCGATCCACAGCTTTATTTTTTCACTTTTTCCATTTTTTCCCCCCTTTCTCCTCCCTTTGAGAGGCTCTTTCAAACAGGTCCCCTTTCCTTTTGACCCAGAGGTTCCTTTCCTGAACTTGCAAGCCTTTCCATCCTGCACTGCTGCTTTCCCATCAGACAGCACACCTCATGCTGGGCTGCTTCCTCGTGGGGTGGAGTGGGAAATAACTGCAAGGGAGGCCCGTGGAGTGTGTGTGGGAGACACAATTCTAGCTTCTGGTCCCCCCACTGCCGAGACAGTGCTTCAGCTGCAGCAATAGCTTTGGAGGAGGTGATGCCATGGGAAAAAGAGGCCAGGGTGATGAGCTGGTGTGCTCAGTGATGGGGATGGGGAATGGGAATGGGAGAGGGAGAAAGAGTGGAAAGAGAAGGTCAGTGGTCAGTTGGGAGGAGAGTGAAGGTCTTTGATGGGCTGGTGTGCAGGAGGCTGGACCTTGCCAGAGGAGTATGAGGAACAAAAGGGAGGGAATCACAACTAAGATGAAAAAAAAGAGGTGGCTAGGGTTGGAAGGGGAGAGAGAACAGTGAAGAAGGGCTGCATCAGCAGACACAAGTTTGAAGAAGAAGACAGCTCAGCTGAGAAAAGCCCCTGCCACAGTCCTGCAGGGAAAGCATCTTTCCCTGTTGTTCCACACCCCTGAGCCCCTTCCAACAGCAGCCCTGGTCTCCAAGCTGTGGTGGAGTTAACACCACTGCAAGGCTCTGGGAGCTGCCCCATCTCGCAGAGGACGTGGTGGTGTGCAGGTCTCACTGTGGTCCCCAGGGAAAGGGTGGAGAACAGCCCTGGGCATCCCCAGAGACATCCATTTCCAGGCTGTGCACTGCTGGGTGGATGGGAGCCACTTCTCATTCCCTCCAGCTGGGTTCCAGGGTTGCCCAGCACATCCTCCAGCCTTCATGTCAGCATTTTCCCTGTTTCATCTTCATGGTGGGTGCTGCAGGGAGAAGGGAGGCAAAGAGCAGCCCACGGCAGTAGGATATGACTGTTTTAAGCCAGCAAAGGAGAATGCTCAGGCAAGCAAACCTGCAAACCAGAGCCACATTACCTACCCACAGGAAAGTGTCCAGAGCTTCAGGGCTGTTCCACAGACTCCTTTAGAGCCTGTTGCCTGCCATGGTGGAGCAATCCACAGCCCCTTTCCCTGCAGAAGCATCCCAGAGTCCTGCTGCCCAACAGAGGGTGTCACATAACCCAAAAAAAGGGCAATGGGAACCCTCCCTCCTTCGCCACAGCTCCCTCCTCTTTCTCTCTGACTCTCCCCATCCTGGTTTTTCTCCCTTGCTCCCTTTCATGCTTGCTGGTCCCTTCCTGCTTATTAACTCTCCAACCTGCCTGAGGAAAGTGCCCCCCACTACAGACCTGCACAGAGGATTTATGAGCCCAGCTCTCAGGGGAAGGAGTCTGGGCATAAATCACAGAATATTTAAGAAAGTGATCTGCATTTATTACACTTAATACTATATTTAGCATGTCCAAGAGGGCCTTATAAATCAGAGACAGTGCAGATCTCAGTCCAGGGTCCTGCGGGAACCCATCTGCTCGGTGAACGTGTGCGAAGCCCGAAATCAGCAAGAGCAAATTTATGTTTGAATTCTTTGCTAAGTTTATTCGCCTAATTAGGGCTGCATATCATGCTGGTGGTTTCCTGAATTGGGCTGGGAATTCAGGGCCCAGGCTCACTGCCTCTCCACACACACACACAGACACACACAGACACACACAGACACACNCTCCACACACACACACAGACACACACAGACACACACAGACACACACAGACACACACACACACACTGGTCCATCCTTCAGGACCGTGCCAGCACAATCTGTGAGCATCTGTCACACTGAGGGATGACAGCACTGGTGGGTGATCATTAGCCTTCTCCTAATCCAAGGTTAATACACTGTGCTCCAGCTCACCCTCAGCCTGCTGCTTCAGGCTCCAAAAAGAGACAGAAAGTCCTCTTGTACTTCATAGAGAGTCCCATCTCTGCTTGGGCCTGTCTCCTCTCCTGTTCACTGCTATTTAATGCTCCATCATCCCAGGCCAGATCTGTGCCTTCCCACCAGCTGTGCTGGACCAGCAATTTGCCTTCTATAAAATAGGCAGCTTGCTGGTCTCTTTTGTGGATCTCAGAGCCTTTGCCAGAAGTTTGGACTCGGGCAAGGAGTGACTTGATAGCCTGGTGATGGAGTGCAGGGGAAAAGGGGCACGAAATGAGGACTTTGGTCCATAGAGCCTTGTTGTTGTCCAAAACTGTTGGCAATGGAGGTCGGTCAGGAAGTGGGAGTCTGGTCCCTTCAGCAGGAGGACAGACCTTCTTCCAGCCGTGCTGGAACAGTCATTCCCATCCTGCTTCCATTCCCGTGTGCCAGTGGATAAAAATAAGAGAGCTTGATGCTTTTCTCCAGCTGAAGTGTGCCTGGACAAGCGAGCACTTGGCAGGGCAAAACCCTGAACCACTTCTCTGCAGCCCCAGCCGATCAGGACAGCCAGTCCCACAGGGTACATCCGTGCCTGCACAGCTCCAGGATTGGTGGTGGCAACTCACCACAGTGACCAGGTCACCCCCCGCCAGCTCCCACCTCAATCTGGCTGAGCATCATTCCCAAAACAACTGAGGGAGAGGAATGGGCTGCTAACAGGAGCAGCTGTCTGTCCTCTTGGCACACTGTTTAAACACAGGTGAATGGAGAAAAACCTCATGCTTTGTTCTCCTGGTGCTCAGAGGCTTATGCAGTAACCCCACCAAGCATCCCCACACCCAGGGGATCAGCTCTGTCTCCCAAAAGGGGCACTTCCAACCTCAGGCACATCAGAGATGCCATGAGGCCAAGTGATGCAGGGTCTTGTGCAGTGCTGGGGTCAACAGAGACGTTTCCTCACCTTGCTGAGGTCCTCGTGCCCCATCCTGGCATGCTCACCTCAGCAGCCAAAGGTTCCCTCCTTCCCGGAAAGCCCTGCTGTCCGTGGCGCCTGCCCGGGAGCCGTGGGACCCCACGTGCGTGTCGGTCCGTCTGTCTTCCCTCACGATTTTCCAGGAAAGTTGCTGTGATTTACGAGCCGTGGACAGTGCTAGCTGAGTGCTCAGGAGGGCTTGATTACAGTTTCCCAGAGGAAGCTGTCTGTTTGGAGATGGCAAGGTGACAGGGTTTATACAGCACAGCACAATGTGTCTAAGCAAAGCTGTCAGCCGGAGACGGATGAAGTGACTGAGAAAGCCCATTACTTCATTCACACCTCAACAGGCAAACAATAAAACACTTAGACACAGCCGAGGTGCAGGGGGAGCGGTCCACCAGCCCCCGAAGAAATGCATCAAGCTGCTGAGGAGGCATTTGCTGCACTCCTGGCTCAGCAGGATGAGGCCAGGGAGGGAAAATGCGTCACTCCTCGCATTTGTCCCCAAGGTGATGTGCCACTTTGTTGTGTTGGGTGATAACAAACCCTTGACTTGTGCTTCCACTGCAGCAGCCACAGCAAAAGGCCAGCTCTGAGCAAGGCACCCATCCTGCGTCATGCTCGAGGCCCCCAGCCCATGCAAGGTGCTCACACTCCTGGGGCCAAGAGGTGGCACGGTCCTGAGTGGGGCACCCTCAGGAGAGTGTGCTGGGCAGGCATGGCCTGGTCCCTGACCTGAGTGGCCCATTGAGCCCAGCTGACCTGGGAGCAGTGCCTGGGTTTGCACAGAAGCCACGACCAGCTGCCCCTGAACCCAGAGCTCCTGCCCTCCGCGTGCAGCAGCCCCTCCATGGTGACCTGCTGCCACCAGCCAACCCACAAGGAGCTGGTTGGGGCACAGGTGGCAGTTGTCAGTGAAGAGCAAACAGCACAAAAAGACTTGGCAAAATGTGTGTTTTCCTTTCATCAAATCACCTCGCACAGAACTGCAGGTCAGTGATCCTAGCACGTGGGGAAAGCTGTAACTCCGCTCCCTCAGGATGACTACTGCAACAAGGAGAGGGGCAGAAACAACCCCCAGCCTCCCCCCCACGCCCCCCAGGCAGCAACCTCGTGCACAGTGCAATGACAGGACAATAAAATCAACAGGGCTCACACTGGGACACGCTCCCTGTATGTCCTTGGCTGACACTCAAGTGTCTGAAAGTAGTGACTCAGGATGCAATTCCTGTTAGGAAGCCTGTTTTGCTTTTACTGCTGCCTCCCAGCTGAGTGGGCCCCTAGGAGAAGGTACATCCATCTCTCCTAGGGTTCAGCGGAAGCTGAGCTCTGCTAATGCTCCTGCCTTGAACTCTTTGCCAGACTAAGCTCTCCTCAAAAGCAGAAAATTAATTACCTGGCTGGTTTATGGGCTTTTCACAGGAAAGAGAAACCCCTGATGTTCTCACTCGCAGCGTTGGGGATGGAAAGCACCAGCACTGAGCTGCTTTATCGCTGTGAGGTGCCAACGCTGAGTCACATGGGAAAATCTTCTAGGGAACTTTGTAATGCCCAGTCAAACAGCTTTGAAGTTCAGCCTGCAAACTATGCCATGTGAAGGACAGGCTGTCAATTTTAATGCCACAGAGACCCTGGCCATTGTCATGTGGTTGGGAAAGCAATCCCATGTCAGTTTAAGGATCCCTCCTCCCTGTGTGGGAGAAGCTAGCCCAGGAGAAAGAGGTTTCCTTACTTTCCTTTCCTGGGAGATATTCCTAATCCAGTTTCTGTACATTAGGCAAGAGTGCCGGACATGCTGTGGGTGCTGATGCTTTGGCTCTGATGGATTCTGCTTTTTCATGTGGTTTTTCCCTGCTCTATTACAGCATTACTGACTGTATAGAATTATGGAATGGTTTGGGCTGGAAGGAATGTTAAAACTCACTTCATTCCACCCCCTGCCATGGGCAGGGACACCTTCCATTATCCCAGGTTGCTCCAAGCCCTGTCCAACCTGGCCTTGAACACTTCCAGGGATAGGGCAGTCACAGCTTCTCTGGGCAACCTGTGGTAAATGAACCAAGGTTATACATCTCACCAAGCCTGAGTGAACTCTAGCAGAAAACACATTGCTCTTTCCATGCTCTTCCCATTCTCTCTGATGGAGTTTTCTGGGAAAGTTTCAGATTAAAGAAAAAAAAACTTAGAAAAAAATCTTTTTTTTTTTTTTTTTGGAAATAATCCTAATCAAACTTGGCCACAGAAAAAACAATATTTCATAAAAATGGGATCTTTTGAAAGAAGGCCTTTTATTTCCAAGGAAAACAGCACTTGTTCATAATAATTGTGTGGGATTGCTCCTGGCCACACTGGACCAGGACAGCCCTGCCTGGGGATAGGAGCTGGCACAGCCACCCAGCACAGCACAGCCCCCACTCCCCGTCGCAGCAGGGCCTGATGTGCCCTCACACGGGTGCTTTATTAATGAAAAGTGTATTGAAAAATGAAAAATGATCCCTTCCCTCCCCATCCCTCCCTCTGCGTGCCAGCACCCAGCACTTTGCATGTGCATTGACATCCACAATACTGGGGGCATTGCAGCAGCTGCAGGTTTTGTCCAGTTCCAGTAGGAAATAAGGACTTTCCCAATTTACCACTTGCTAAAACCCTTGTTATCAGCATCTTGTTATCAGCTTTTGGGAAGCCTGGCAGCCCTGGCAGAGGAGGTCAGCTCTGGAGCGTGAGTGCCGTGGGCAGCTTTGCATTTTGCAACCCCACAGCCAGAGCTGCCAAGCAGGATTGTGCAACCTGTGTCCCAGCCACAGGCATCCCTGTGCAGCAAAGCAGCCTCCCCAGAGCAGCCAGCACACTCCTTCTGGGCAAGGCTGAGTCACCTGGGACCTGCTGGGACCAGATAAAAAGGTGCCTTTGCCTCATGCGGCTTTGCTGAAGGGTTTTTGAATTCAGAGGGAGGGGTGACAGCTTCCAATCAGTTATTTCTCTAAGTCAGTGTCATGTTCTTAAAGAGTAATGTGTCACATGCAGAAACCCACAGAGGAAGAAACCCACTCAAGAAACCCACTTTTTGACACCTCAGAAGCCCTTTACAAACAAACCCCTCAACTGCAGACAGTGCTGTTTTGCAGACGTGCAGAAATCCTCTCCTTAGGTGGCAGTTACTGCCCAGCTCTTCTACCTGCAAATGTTGCAGGAAAACCTACATGGCCTTTTCCTGACCAGCCAGGTGGGGTTTTTTTCACACCCAGCCAGGCCAGAGGTGCTTTGCAGAGCAACCCTCTGTGCCCCCAGTGGAAAGGGGTCCTGCTCTAAGTCATGCAGCAGAACCACAGCATTAGGGAAACACGTCACACCTCTGCCTTTAGCTCAAATGCAAGTGGGGGTTGACCCTTTGCTAGCCACTCTGACTCAATTTGCCCCAAGGTGAGATGTTTCTAATGTCTCTCACCGTAGCAGCTTTAATTTTGGGGCAAATGGGTGGAAATTTGCCTTATTTCATAGTTTGTGCCTAGATCCTGGCTCCCTGCTGGAGAAATATTTCTGGAGAGGCAAGGAAAAACTTTCACGGAGGTGAAGGGCAGAGTTGTAGTCAGGGTCAAATCACACTGCCCGACCCAAACATAAACCCTAGGAAAAAAGAATGAAGCTGGGACACATCCCCTCTTCCAGGGTCAGCATCCCACTATCTCTCACCTCTCAGTGACACTGGAGGGGAGCTTCCATTTGTCTTGGGCATGAATATCTGGGGTGCTGCAGGACAGGCAAGACCCCTTTGGCCTCATCTGATGCTTTGGCTGAGGCAGAAAGCTGGGTGGGTGTAGGATGTGCGGGCTCCATGCACTGCCGTAGAAAATAGAGTTACAAAACTCCCAGCACCGTGTTCTGGTGCTGTTCCAGCAGGACATTTGGATAATGGGAAACTGCAGAAATAAATCTGTCTTGGCTCTCCACAGCCTGGGATCTGCCCAGCTGGATCCAAGACACGGGCTGGCCTTACGGCACCCGCAGCCCAACGGGACCAGAAGCAGGGGCCATCTGCTGCTTTTTGCTTCTCTGCCCCATGTGTCTTCCCAAAAATAATCCCAGATTCTTGGAAGATAAAGCCCTTCAAGATCCCTTGATCTTTAGTTTTAGGGTTGGGGTTTTTTTCTCCTTTTAAGTTTGCTGTTTCCAGAGGTTTCAGCTGTTTCTTTGGATCTGAAAGTGATGAAAGAGAAGAAGCAAACACCAGACAGCACTTCCAGCCACTCTGAAACACCAGTCTGGGTGTACACTGTAATCCAGCCCCCTCAAACCCTCCAGCCACAGTATCCTGTATACACACACACTCACCTGCAGCTCCCTGCCTCAGTCATCCAGCTGGAGCTGAGCATGGGATGAAGCTCCTTTCTTGGAAAATTTACTATCTCTCTGATCCACCAGGCAGAACTCACGGGGAGGTCTTAGGCCCCTCTAAATCCTGTGCATGACACATGGGACTGGACTCAGGTTGGTAGCATGCTGTGCTGGGGCACAGTTGGAAACACCAGAGGCAGGACAGTGCTGGAGTTGTTTCTCTGCTGGTCCCAGAACCATCAGCAAAACCATGAGGAGACTGATCAGACCTGAGACACAGGGACCTATCCTTTCCCTTCCAGTCAGGAAGGGCTGCATCCTTTTGGAGCACCTCTCCAGCACACAGGTTCTCACTTAGGGGTCAGTCAAGTTGCTTGACCTCCTTAGGCGAGGGTCCTCATTTTTCATAGAATCAGAGAATCTTAGAATGGTTCAGGTTGGAAGGGGCCTTAAAGCCCATCTTGTCCCACCCCCTTCCACTGTCCCAGGCTGCTCCAAGCCCTGTCCAACCTGGCCTTGGACACTCTCAGGGATGGGGCAGCCACAGCTTCTCTGGGCACTGTGTGCCAGGGTGTCACCACTATCACAGGGAAGAATTTCTTTCTAATAGTCAATCTAAATCTGCCCTCCATCCACTTCATCATCTACCCTGCATCTATATTCATCAATCTACCCTTCATCAGCCTCCATCAGTTTTTGCTTCTCTTCAGCAAGGAAGTTTCCCAAAGAGCTCTACAGGAAGCCCTTTCAAAGCATTTCTTCTGCTGCCATCAGCCTGGAAACACAACTTCTGGTGACAGGCCAATGGCTCTCATGCACAAATTGAGCAGTGTCACCACCACTCACTGGTGGGTAAGACAGAGTTTCTGTGGCCTTTGACCAAGCTGACCTGTGGTGAGACACTCAACTGCAGATGTTCAGGTGCTGGGTACCCAACAGAGCAGATGGGGACACCACAAACACACATCCACCAACCCAGCCTTTTGTTGAATCCAACCCTCATGACCACCAGATGACAAAAAGTTCCCAGAGGCAAAGAGCACCATGGTGTGCTGGCAGTCCCCAGACAAGTGGGGTTTTGGAGGACAGACAACCAACACTTGACCAGGGTGTCACTCCACATGCAGGAAAGATGTAGCTCCGTCTTTGAAAACCAACCATGTTTAGTTATTTTTGGCTGGCTTAGGCCAAAGAGCTTAAATGAAGCTGCAGCCCAGCAATAAGTGCTGTATTTCCCATAAAGATGAAACAGAGAGATGTTTTTAATCAGAAACTACAAAGGAAGACATTTCATGAGTAACAGAAGGCTAACAAGCCCATCCATCAAAGCTGGGAACTAATAATATAGCTAGAGTAGAAATGGGATTAAGGCCCCAATGAATCACCTACCACGAGACCAGATGTTGTCATGCACTGGGCATCCAAACTGGCACATCCAAACAATGGTGGCCCAGTGAGCCAGCATCAATAGGGTCAGGCACAGGGGGACAGATGTGGGCAGAAAGTGGCAGGAGCTGGAAGGTCTCATCAGGTCTCTGCCGTGTGCCAGGGCCTGAATTTTTCAGGTCAAATTCAGCAGCTCAAGGAAATGCACTTTTAAATTTGAACAGAGTTGCATTCCAAATCCTTGATACACTTGTAAGATACCTGACGTTTTGCAGGAGGGGCTGGGGAACAAGGTGTATTCCCCATGGAGCTGTTACGTGACCTTTTCCTGGCGCACAATCTTGAATGGGTGACGGTTGGTCGGAAAGCCACAAAAGCCACACTGTTGGAGATGATCCATGGCTGCAGCTGTATATCAGACACCTCCAATGACATATCCCTGGAAACAAACAGAACAGAAACATTTGGGAAAAGTGTGGGGTATTTACCCAGTCAAACCACTGCAGAGTGTACTAGTTTGAAAACAAACCAGTAGGAAATTGCAAGTCAGAATTATAATTTAACAGAAAAAAAAATTAAATAAATGCAATAGTACAAGGAAAAACACTGACAAAGCTGGATACAACCTGACACCCTGTTAGTCAGGGTGGTGGTAGCAGTCCAAGTAAAGTGGTTCTGTTGAAGTGGTGATCCTGTAGAAAAATCTGGTCTCCACCTGAAGGTCCAGTGGTAGCTCTTGTCCTCTGGGAATCCAGTAGGCAGGGCTGACTTATGCAGTTCCAAAGCCCAGGTTATATCCAGGTGGGAACGCTTGACTCCTCCCCGCTGGGCGGAGCATCTCACAATGGGATGAGGTAATTCCATGAGTCATGCGGTGGTTTCTTGACGGCCCATTAACAGAGATAGCACCCAGAGGGAGTTATCAGGGGTGAGTCATGACAGGAGATAACAAACAGTGCCCCACCTGCTTTAACAGCTTGTGGAGATGGTAATGGAATATATCTTACATTGCAACCTAGGACACAGAGGCAGACCATCTCCATGCAGAGCAGGCCTGGAGAACAGGGACATGTGACAACTCTCCTGACTTGTCCCTATGCAATAGCAGACAAATGCAGGAGGTTTTGGGGCCAAAACATGCAGGTTTTTAGGATACCTGTGGGAGCATGATGCTGGGTTAGGAGCATCGGGGAACAGAGCTGAACAGGGTGTGAAATGCTGCTTTTGGCAGCAGCAGGGACGGAGACTCCCCAAAGAGTGAGAGAATGGAATGTTAATGGTTAATGACTCAAAAAAATTGGCCATTTGCAAAAGCAGCAGGTGCTTTGCCCAAAGTAGCTGCCCAGGGGCAGAGGGGATGCACACACACACATAAACACACTCCGAGGGGACAAGCTGGGCTCTGAGACAGATAAGGGAAGAGGCCAATAAGAAGCAGATCCTGCAAGGTGGGATATTTCTTTTTATCATGTCCTCCCTTACATAATCGGCTCAGGTGTGAAAACTCCCGTCCAGGGAAGTACTGGGGACATTCACATATAAACCTGCAGTTATTAAGCCTTTTCTGATGGGCCATAATTGGCTCAGCTAAGATGACAAGAGCTGTAATGTCTTAAAAGGTGTCATAAACCATCAGAGACCCCCAAAGTTCCTGTGATCCACCTGTTAAATCATACAGTGTAGAACTCTCTGCCCCCAAGGGAGGTACCTGGGTGTTCCCACCGAGCCTGAGCATATATTAACCCATTGAATGTTGCATTTTGCTGGCTTCCTCCATTCTTGATGGAGGAGATCGAGACTGTGAACATCACTTTGACCAATTTACATTGAAATTGCAACAACCATGTTTTGTTGCTGAACCCACTGGTGGGTGATAACTATTTAACAGGTCTGTTCTTATCCATTTGTTCTCCTTCTTTTCCCTTATACATCTTCTTAAGTTATTTTTATGCTTTTGTATTACTATAGATAATAACCAAATCAGCAACTTACCCATTTTCCATTGAAATCAAACTGTTCTAAAATAAGCCCTGCATAAATATATATGTATTTATAAGCACTGATCATTCAGTGTTATTTCACTCTAATTAGCCCCAAGCAATCTATTAATCTGGGTTACCTTCTCCTTCTGGGTTGGGTTGTAACAGAGCCGACATTCTGCCTATGAGAATGGGATGAAGGAAGAGGCAAATAAATCCCTTTTCCTCCAGCCAGCTGGTTTCCTTTTGACAAATGATGGCTGTGGTTCAAGTAGATCTGGTTTTACAGCCCCCTCTGCCAGCCTGACATGCCCATAACTCTGCTCTGGCAGATCACTGAAACAATTGCTCATTCCATGAGCAAAGCCAGAGGCTAATTACAGTGAGGCATGTAACACAATTCGAGCAAAGGAAGAGCTCTCCAGGGCTGGCATTCCACACACTGCCCAAGGGTGCACCTCAGTGCCCTCTCTTACATGCACACACTCCCCTTTGCACATCCCAGGTGGCCTAGGAAGAGCCTGAGACTCACCCAGCATCCCTGCACTCACCGTCTCTTGGGACACACACATACTTGACAGTGAGACCATGGAAAATGCTGATGACAGGGAAAACTGCCCAGGTGATGGGGGCAAGAGGGCTATGGTGAGAGGTGACCAAGAAGGAGTGAGCAAGACATTCACTCAGTACTGAAGCATCTCCCAGCAGCACCACAATTCTCCGGTGCATCACAGCAAGGGCCAGAGCAGAGCTCCTCATGCAAAGGTGAGCTCTGGAGTGTGATTGAGGTACTGGTAAAGGACTGATGGATGGAAAGCACCTGGGGAGTTGCAGATCCTAGTCTGTGAGAGAAATGTTGAATGATGGGCATGCAGAGCTGTCCCAGCCAGGCTGCCCCAGCCCAGTCACCTGCCTGTTTCTTGCCAGCTGATCCTTTGGATGCAGCTGGGGCTCTGCCCACCTGCAGATCAAGGTGGCCTGTGCAGGGCAGGGGGGAGAGATCCTCTATGTCATGAATCACAGATTGTTTCTTGGGATCTGGGTGCTCCCTATGGCAGCAACAAGTTCTCCTAAGCCCCAGATGAGAGGCACAGAGAGACCAACGCCAAAGGAGGAAGGAGAGTCCCATGGAATGGCCTGGGCTGTGCTCCACACCGTACTCCCAGCTGAGCCAGGGAAGTTCCCCAGGAATCGATGCTGAACAGGACATTCAGCACCCACAAGTTTTCCCTGGCCCATCTGTCCAAGAAGGAGCAGTGAAGGATGGTCTACAGAGTCCTGACCCTAACAGGGGCTCAGCCAGGCTCTCCAGCACTGAAACTGATGGATGGCTGGAAAGAATGGGCTTCTGTGGGAGCAGGGAGAGCACCAGCACCTACTCCCTGCCTTGCTGCAGAGGGGTGGGGGTGAGCAGGGCCAGCTCAGAGGCCACAGCATCCCTGGTTGGTGGAGACAGACCCGTTCTCCACCACTGCTCAGGAATGTGGCTCGAGGTGGAGCAGCAGGTGCTAGAAGGAGGGTTGCAACCAGTCTCACCCTCCAAGAAAAATACCAGCCCTGCTCACCAAGGGAAAGGAGCAGAAGCAGCCCCTGCACAGCCAGATTTATGGGCCCCAGCAGGCTGGAAAAAATCCAGTGAACATTTCAGCAAATCCAGCCTCCGTCAGAAGTTACAGAGTGATAGGTGTAAGTTCCAGCCAGACCCGCAGCTGCTGCCTCTCCTGAGCCAGCCCCAGGCCGCCAGTGAAGTCACCCTCGCACCTCAGGTTGTGGGGATGGCAGTGGGGTCGGCGCAGGTGGCGATGGGCACACCACTGGCACCACCCTGGATGCGTTTCTGCGACAGGACAAGCAGCTGGGGGTCTGGCTTGGGGCTGCACTGGAGGAAACATCACCCTGAATGGATGGGGCAGTTTTTAGAGGAGCTCTGATGAGCACAGGGCTCATTTACAGAAAAAGTTGGAGATGGGTCAGGGTTGATGCCAGCATCCCCTTTCCAAGCTGGGTCACCTCCTCTGGTATCATCTCCCAGGGCTCACACCCTGTTTGCAAATATTTCCTGTTGCCCATCAAGGGTGCCCACAAGGACCATGTCCACAAACCCCACACAGACAGCTTTCCCCTTCATGCAGGAGATTTCTGCCCCTTCTGAAGATCTCACAAGGGCACATGGTCACCAAGCCTCGAACAGATGAGCAAGAGGAGGAACAAGACAGAGACGATTCTCTTAGAAGTCATTAATATCTCCATTAGTATTGACTAATGGCAGATCTCAGCCCTCACCATCCTCTTGTCCTCACCTGCAGGCTTTTTAGGACAAGGCCAGTCTCCTTGACTTTGGAAAATACATGCCATACTGAGGGTGATAAAATCATCCATTTTCTGCTGTTGGGAAGTGCCAATGTTTCCCATCCATCCTTTCATCAGCCCCATTCACTTTCTTCCTGCTGTATCCCAGGGAAACTCTCCACCCTACCTTCACCCCCCTCTCCAAATTTCCAGGGCTTTTTGCACAGCAAAACCAGTCCTGATCTTGAGATAATGCCTCTATCCCAGTATCCACGTGGGAAGAGATCAGAGACAAGCCTCTTTTGCAGAACCAAAACTGCTGTGTGCCATTCACACCCGTTCTGCTGCAGGGGAGGTGTCCGAACCCCCCAGAGCCTCAGTGGTCTCCAGTGAGGGGATGAGTGAGGACCCTCCTGCCAGATCTTTGTTATCTGAGACACATAATGATCCAGCTGCTGCCCCCAGCTCCACAGAAACTCCAGCACCTGTCTGGAGACAAGGCTCAGCATACCAGGTTTTTGCCTGTTCTTCCCATCGCCTGATTCTCCCTCCCAAAGGACACAATTTGAGGGTCACTCGTGTGTCGCTGTTGAGCCGATGTTGAAACAAGAAGCACCCAAGAGAGTTTGCTAAGAAGAGATAATTATTTATTTAATACAGCTTTTATATACAACATGACTGCTCACTGGGATTGGCCACAGCCGTCCGCCCCCCTAGCTGATTGGACGGAACTCTGACTGTCTGTTTTAAAAACAATTCAGGCAAAAACATGGACTTATCTTCATATTTACAGTTCTCAAAGAAGAATTTCTCATGAGAAAGCAGACTATGCTGTCACACTCGTGGTCCTTTAGCTCCATGGAAAAGTCAGCTTCTCCCTCCAGGATCTCTGAAGCTGGGCAAGCCAAGGTGCTGGGGCTGTGGTACCTTTGGGATAGAGAGCATAGGCAGAAGCACATAGACACTCTTTTCAGGACTGTGCCTTGCATGCTGAGCTCTGTTAAGGGGGCACAAAGAAGAGGCAGGACTCCACAGCAGTTTTTCTGCATCCCCATGTCTCTCCCACAGGGCCAAATCCTTCATGCAGTGTCCCAGGTTAGTGCCCACCCCCAGTGCAGGACCAGAGCTCAGACCTCCTTCATCCCATCCCTCCATCCTCATACCTGGAGCCATGCAGGACCTGGCACGTGTCACCCCTGGGTCCTGTGCGAGGTGGCTGAGCCTGGAGACACCAGGTCCATGGAGGCTCCCAAATAGCCCCCTCTGAGGTAAGCATGCCTTGTGCTGTGGCTGCTCCCAGCTGCAGTTCTGTGTTCCCACTGGAGCCACCAGCTCTCTGACCTGGAGCACAGGGTGGGACTCAGCAACTCAGTTCAGGGGCTTTTGCAGATTTTTATGGTGCCTTTTTTCATAGCTCCAAAAGCAGGACTGCACTCAGCCAGGCCAGCCCCTTCGGAAAGAGTTCCTGCTTCACTTTCCAAGTGCATCCATCCATTTTCCTAATGCAGCAGAGGTCATGGGATAGCACTCTGTGCCTCTGTGTATCTCACTTGGCCCTCTGTAAGCTTGTCCAGCTTCATCTCCAAACATTTAGTGCAGTTCCTGGGTTGATGGTCCTGAGATATTTTTGGGAGGAGGGTGAAGGATCTTGCTTCACATATGCCTGTAGGCTGCCTGGGGAAGTTTCATGAGTAACCAACAAAGGATCTTAACCTCCCCACAGAGGCTGTTCCTCCAGGCACAAATGACCAGGAATTCCATCTCTAGTTTTCTGCTCTTCCTAAACGAACGGTTCTTCACCCAGATTTCTCAAACTACCCCTGCGGAGAGCCCTGCTTCAGCTTCTTGCTGTGGGAGCAGCAGAGATTCAGGAGCTGCCAGGAATGGAGATACAGCTTCTGTGAAGTTCAGCATGGGACTGTCCTTCCCTCCGTGTGAGACCTGCTCATGAGCCTCTTCAGAGCCAGCAGCCAGCCCCAGCCCCAGATTTTGGAGACACTTCCACTGTAACTGGGCATCTCTTTCCACCCACCCCTCTGCAGCATCCCCCGTCTGTCTCCCTCTCTGTCTGTCCCACCCCTTCTTAGAAAGAAGCACTGGATCAGGAGCTCTGAGAACTCATCTTTGCCCCATGGTCTGAAACCTCTCCTCTGCCCTGGGGGGCTCACTCATGCAACCACCTCTGAGCATCCCCTCCCTGCTTGTGTCCCCGAGATAGAGACAGCAGCCACAGGCAAACCCTGGCATTAACAGGGGTCACTCTGGGGGGCTGACCTCACCTGCTTTGGGGTGTCACCCTAACACCCAGATGATCCAGCCTCGGGAGAGCTTCTGCCTGGATGAGGTGGTGTGTTGGTGTCTCTTGGGTCACAATGTAAGGTGCAACCAAAAGAACTGCCCTACTACCATCTACATGAGCCGTTAAAACCGGTGGAGCAGTGTTCTTATCCTCTCCATGCCCAGCCCTGGTAACTCCCTCCGGAGAAGCCACAGCCACCCTGGGGGAGCCATCTCCCAGGCTAATGGGGCCATCAAGGTCTCACAGCACTGAGACTGATGTAAAATATGATGTAATAATAATCTCATAGAGTTACATCATCCCATTGTGAGATGCTCCGCCCTAGGGGAGGAACCAAACATTCCTACCTGTGTAAATATAGATATATATATATATATATATATATATATATACTTGTTCCAGTCTGAGGCTTGGAACACCATGAGGGCACCACCACAGGATTCACAGAGGACAAGAGCTGATAACGACCACCAGACCTCCAGAGAAGGACCAGATCTTTCTACAGAATCACCACTTCAACAGAACCACATCCATCCCTCCAACAGGACTGTAGCCACTGTTTAATCAGACTGCTGCCACCACCCTGATCAACAGGGTGTCAGGTCATGTTCTGACTGTCTGTTTAAGCCACTGTTTCTGTACTGTTGCCTTTATTTTAATTTTCCTACTAAATTGTAGTTCTGACTTGAAATCTCTCGCAAGATTTTTGCTGCTGGTTTGCCTTCAAACCACTACATGGTGGCAATTCCTCCTGCTGGTTTGCCTTCAAACCACTACGTGGTGGCAAGTACGAACAGTAGGAACAGAGACAAGAGGGTCACTCTGTCCTAGGAAGGGACAGCTGCTGGGATAGGTGGTGTAGACATCAATGCTTCCCTAGGAAGGGAACCTGCTGCCTGGAGCTGTGTGTGACCAAGGCAACAGGCCTGAAATTGATCATGGAAACATATTACAAGTGTAAAAAGCCCCCTGGTTTTCTACATCCTGAAACTTTCCACAAACACAATCTGAATATCTGTAGTATTTTTTCTCTGGGAAAACACATTTCAGAACAACTAAGCAAAGAGGGAGAGTCATAACACTGATGGGAGATTGGGCCCATCTCACTGTTTGCCTACTGATATTTCCCTGAGATCAGGGAATCCCAGAGCATTCCCCAAGAGGAACATGGATACGCTCACGCAGTCCATGTCCAAGGGTCAGTGTTTAGTGGGATGTGGAGGTGAGGTAGTGACAGGAGCAATGTGGGGACTTGCAGGTGATGGAGGGCTGTCAGGCCAAGGTTGCACACTTCAAGGTCTGAGCATCATTTGAATCAGTGAAGCAGCCAGATAAAACAGCAAGGCCTTGTTCTTTTTTTTTTTTCCTTAAAAAAATCTAATTTAAAGGCTCGTTACCTTCTGTTAAAAAAAAGGGGTTTGAAGTCTTTGATTTCTCCCCCTGGGCAATCTGTAATCCCTCAGCTAAGTCCCGAGCCCTTTAATTAAGACCTCAGTCTTTTGAATTGTTAATGAAGATCCATTGGAGAACCATCATTCTCATTCCTGATTTCATCTTGTGCTCGTTAGGGACTCCTGATTAAAATTCATCATCTCAGAAGATATTTATAACTCTCTAACTATCCCTAGACCTCATTAATTCAAAGCCACCTGTTTGGAAAGAGATGGGGGGGACCTAAAAGGCACCAGGCGGGATCTGGAGCTGAGGGAACACTGGTGACTGACAGCTGACAGCGTTGGCCTCGCTGCACGGTGTGAGCAGGGACATCAGGGGTGTAAGGGATACCATTGGGGCAAGGGATGCCATGGGAGTAAGACATGATCCAGACTGTATTTAGTGGGATGAGGGGAAAGAAAGCCAAGCAGCCACTGGCCAGATGTGCCCAAGAGGAGAGAGACCCCTCCTGTATCAGTGTCCTGGAGCGTACAAGGGTGTGAAGACTTGGGAAAGTTGAAGCTTAGGAAGAGACCACCCCATGACTGTCCCAGTGGACAGGCAGGTCAGACAGGGCCTGCCTGCCTCAACAACCCACCAGGGACACAGCCACTGGCTCATGCAGTCTGGCTGTTCCCTCCACAGTGTGCCCAACACCGAATTCCTGTCCTGAATTCCAGTGAAGCTGAACCAGCCTCATGGACCTCACCCCTGGGTGGGCCATGGGGTCCTTTTCCCAGCAAAACCCCCAGTAATAGAGAGGGAACCCCAAAGCATCCAGCTCCCCTTCCAACCCATGTCTCAGTTTGCCTTACTCTGGGCTTTGCCTTTTGCTCTCCCACCCTGTCCTCCCTTGCACCACTGGAAGCTAAACAGAAGCTCTGCCTCTTCTCCTTCTTGTCCTCTGCCATCACCCACCTGCTGCCCTCCCTTTTCCTCTCCCCCATCCATGTTCTCTCTCTCTGTCCCATGGCTCCCTCTTCTCACCAGCTGTCCAGTGCTGAAGTTTGCCATGACTCTGCTGATTTTCTGCATCACTTGCTTCTCCCCAAGTTCAGCCTAAATCGGGGTCAGGCTCCCTGGGGCTAGGGACCAAGCCCAGGGATCACAAGAGGTTTTCCTGGAGTCGTTTGTCCCCCTGGTGCAGAAAGAACCCTTTCCTTTGGGACACTCAATGTTTTTGCTTCACCTCATGTTCTCCTGCTTTGGGTCAGGCTTTAAATAAAAATGCCCAATGAAAATAGGAAAAGAGTTTTGTTTCAAGGCTGTCTAATGAAATACTCCAGCACTTCTGAAATGAGACATTTTACATTGGAAACATCTAGCAGGACTATGTTGACACTTTCACATACATCCAAATGACTGAAACCTGAACTTACAGCTCCTTTTGGTCCTGTTGAAACCCCATTTTTGGTGAATTACTACTCGTAAAAGTTCCAGCTGGCTGCTGCCATCCCTGCCCAGGTTTCACTGCCCTGCAGCCCAGGTGACTTTTGGGACAGGTCATCCCAGGCCCCTTTCTCCTTGCGTGTCACCATCAATGCTGTGACTGCAGTGTGCAGCTCTTCAGGCATATTCTGGTGTGTGAGGTCAAGGAGATCCCTCCTTCCTCACACAATGGCTGAGCCCTGCCGTGTTTGTACCAGTCTCCACAACACAAAGCAGGACAAAATCCCTGGATGACAAAGGAGGTGAATAAGAAGGATGATAAGTGCACTTTGAATCTCTTTGCCCCTAGACAGACATATTTAAAAGTGACCTGCAAGGGACCTTCCCCTTTTGGTTCCAAATAATAGAAGCTCTGAATGAATTTTAACACTGGGTTTATTACCCTTACGCTTTTTTTGTTCCTGTTAGAAATTCGGGTTCCTGTGCAAGCCCTTGAATGAGTGAGTGCAATGAGAATGCAACAGGAGGCAAGAGTGAATGAAAAATGGTTTTTAAACACTTTCCAAAGTGCCCAGCTTTTCTCCTGCTGGAGTGGGAGAGGACATTGTTTAACGCAGTTTGCTTTGTGCTTGACAGATTTATTTAACTCCAACAATTGTCTGGCGGTTCAGAGAAAGGAAGCCTTTGTTGGAGTTACAGCTCTCCGTGGCAAGCAGTTTCCATGCCCTTGCTGGAGTGAGGCCACTTTGCATGGAAGAATGAGCTGCTTATTTGGGATGGGTGACCCCAGAGCCCACCGCCTGCTGGGAGGAACAATCTGGGATGGGATGGTCCCTCTGACAGCAGCTTCGAGCCTCGGCTCTGTCCGTGGTGGCAGCCAGGAAAGCATCCCAGCTGTGTGAGTCCAGCCCAAAGAGCAGGGGGTGTTCTGAGCAACAAAAAGATTCAGGGTGTGGGACAAGAATCCCTGGCTGCTATGAACTTCTCTTGAACTTCCCAAAGGGACTTGCTTACGTTTGAAGTTTCCCAGGTAGCATTTGAGTAAATGATGTGTGATGAACCTGTTATTTTGATCTCAGAGCAAAGGATGATCTGCCTGGGTTGAACAGAGATAACCACGCTACCTCAACAGGCTCTCCGTGTGGGAGAGGTCTTGGCAAGTTTCATGGGGGCAAAGCTGTCACTGGAGCCTGTCTGCCTGGAGGAGTATTTGGAAACAGAATTACTGTCTTGGATCCATGACTGTGGAGCAGGGTTTCTGCACCTACAGGATTCTTCCACCTTCCATAGGTTCATGGAAAGGCATCAGTTGTAAGGATCAGCTTGTACCAAGGAGCCCCTCAGCCTTTCCCTTTGGGCCCCTTTGCTCCACAATAGGCATTTTGTTTGGGAAGATTTGGAGATTTGGAGAGATACAGAACCACAGGTTGGGTCAGGTTGAAAGGGATCGCAGGGGGATCGTGGGGGCCCACCTCCTCTGTCATCCTAGAGCACATGGCAGAGGAATGTGTCCAGATGGTTCTGGAATATCCCCAGTGAGAGAGACTCCACACCCTTTCTAGACCAAGGGAAAGGGAAAAGGATTGTCAAGGACAGCACCTTCCAGCTCCCACCTTCTGCTGGCAACAGGACCAGCTGTGTCACAGGGAAGGAGCAGTCTTCTGCTAACAGGCACAGCACTATGATAAGTCTCTCCCAGCCCTAGCAGAGGACAGAAATGTCACTCAGGTCAAAAATATCTTTCACCAACATCTTCCCACTTTTTGACACAAATAAAATCCATCAAGGCAAGACCATGCTGTCCTTTGGCTCTTCCCTCGCAGAACAAGATGTGCCATGAAAGTGCTTCAGCCATCCCATCCCATCCCATCCCATCCCATCCCATCCCATCCCATTCCATCCCATCCCCTGGGTTCCAGTGATGCAGGTGTGTGGTGCAGGGTGCACGTGGCCCCCACGGGCCCCTACGTAGCCCAGGCTTTGTCTGGACCCCCACAACCCCCCATGACCCCCACATTACTGGGAGCTGCCACCACAAGCCACTGCCTCCTTCTTGTGGGTGAATTTGGGGAAGTACGACGGGGAGCACCCAGGAAGCTCTGGCAAGGCTGACACCTACAAAAACACCCCTCTCACCTCACCAAATGGGGAAGACCCAGCAAGAATGCCACACTCTCCAGCTTCTGGGAAGACAAACCTGTTCTGGGAAAACAAACCTGTTCTGGGAAAACAAACCCCCAAAGGATCATGCTGCTCCAGAGCCTCTTGGTGGGCTCGTACAGCCAAACAGAGCCTTCCCAGTGGGCTCACACAGCCAGATCCTGCTCCCTGTGTGACTGCAGAGACTGGGACTGAGGTAAATGAGGGGAGAAAAGGACGTGCAGTGGTACCAGAACCACAATCTCAACAGCCACCTGTAACAGGCTGCCTGACTCTTGGGTTGGAGAATCCCCGGCAGGCAGAGCAAGACCAGAGAATCAGAATATTCTGAGCTGGAAGGGACCCACAAGGACCATCGAGTCCAACTCCTGGCCCTGCACAGACACCCCAACAATCCCACTCTGTGCCTAAGAACAGTGTCCAAATGCTCCTGGAGCTCTGGCAGCCTCGGGGCCATGACCGTTCCCTGGGGAGCCTGGGCAGTGCCCAGCACCCTCTGGGGGAAGAACCTTTTCCTGTAATCCAGCCAAGTCTCCCCTGACACAAATTCATACCATTCCCTGCCACTGGGCACCAGAGAGCAGAGATCGGTGCCTGCCCCTTCACTGCCTTGTGAGGAAGCTGTGAACCACTTCAGTAGACCCTTGGGATGGTCAGTGTTGGCCAGAGTACAGGAGAAGAAACCAGCACTGGAATAACCAACCCACAGGGCATTTGGGAGCAGACAGCAGCATCTCCACAGGATCCACTCAGGACTATGGTTCCCATCTGAAAAACCCAGGTTTCTCCAAGCCCTGGAAGCTCCCAAGCCTTTGGGAGGCTGAGTCCCCACATGGAACTGGAAGGAAAAAGGGAATGGAGGGCCAAGGGAACTACTAAATTCCCCTTCATGGGCATGATGGGTGGCAGGATAATCCCAGCTGCTCCCAGAGAAACTGAGATAGCCCCAAGGGATGTTTTAAGAGGCCTGAAGATAAAAAGAAAAAGGCTGAAAAGAAATAGTCGGGGGAACTGAACAAGAATATGCAAACTCAGCTAAGACCTGCAAGGAAATGATAAAGGCCAGGGAAAAACAGAGAAAAATAACACTGCCAAGAGGGCTACTGGGAATAAGAAGGAATTTTGCAAATTGCAGCAAAGGGAAAGCAAATACAGTGTGAGTCAGCCCATTAATAAATGAGAAGGGAATGCAAATTAATGAGAATTCAGAAGCAGCTGAGGTACTGACCTGCTTTCAGATTTTCTATTTCATTCCCAACACAACTGAGTTCTGGGAGGCGTTAACCCTTTCATCTGTACCCTGCAGGACTGGGCATGACACTGTCAGCTCAGAAAGTCTGAGGCACTACAGGGACCTCCTTCAAACTCCTTCATGCCCTTGTGTAAAACTTCACCACAGCTGAATCACAACAGCCTGTGATGGATACGTCAGCCACCAGGCACCCTTTTCCTGCAAGTCCTCATTCCCATGTGGCTGGGCTCGTACAAGAGCCTGCAGAAGGTCTTCTCTCCACATCCCACCCTTCTTCTTCATTCTCCTGTTTCTTTTATTGATCCTAGTTGATTTGAACTAGTTTTTAGAAGGTTTTTCCCAGCCAGCTAGAGTCGAGACCACCTTCTCTTTTCACTCCTGCTGGGAACTGTGGATCTTAACCAGTATAAACCAGTGTAGCTCCATTGTGGCCATCAGAGGGTTCTCTGATACACCAGCATCCTTTGGCCAAAAGCGAGAGGGTCAAGGCACTGGTTGTTCATACCACAGACTGCTCAGATGTCTGCTCCACTCTTCACTGCCTCTTTGGGAGGTCCCAGCACAACCTCTCTGCTGAGCAGTAACAGTTTGTTTTATGGATCAGCTCCTGTTTGATGATGTATTCATTGATCTTTGACACCACCAACCTCTGAATTACTCATCTTCAAACTGAACTGCATCACTCCAGGATCCACCAGTGCCTCAATCTGAACCTTCCCCTCCTGCTCCCAGCAGCATTATTTGCAGGGCAAGGTCCTGCAGCCTCTGAGTCACATTGATTTTCACAGCAATCATCCTGCCAGGAGACACTTAAGGACTTTCATGTCCTGATTTTGCAAGGAGAAGCAAAATCCAGAGGGAACAGAGTTAGGGAAGCCTGTAGTTTAAAGCTGTTCTAGCTCCTGACAGACATTCACTGTCCTAGCTGCACTTTCCCAGGCTGGAACACTGAGTAGCTGAAGAACATTTTCAGTTAAACCAGCACTGCTGTCAGGGAATGAAAATCTGGCTTTGGAAACCATTGGAAGGCTCTACAATTGATGCAAGAGTCAGAGATACCATGGAGATGTGCATGGACTTCCATGGGAGTTTTTTTCTCTTTTTCCTTGACTGAGTCCTTAAATAAATGTGTCCTGAAGGACCTGGAACTTGCACTTTCAAATGGCTTTTATAGTTCCCTACTCCAATCCTCTCCAGATGGAATATGGGCAGGCAGATGGTCACACACCGCGTTCTCTGAGGGTCCCTCTTGTCATGTGCATTTTTACAAACTCTTGACCTGCTGTAGGAATTAGTTGCCACTGGCTTAAGCCCTTCTTCAGAGTCTGAGCTCTGAGTAAATACTAAATGTCAAGGATCATGACCTAAAAAAGGGGTAGAGAGGTATAAGACGGGGACATTGAACTCAGTCCTCATCTGTGACAGCACAGAACCTCTTTCTCATGAGAAAATCTTTCTGTTTATGGCAAACACAAGATAAGGTGTTCAGAGCTCCTTTGGGAACAGGCGGGAATGCCTGTGGCCAATCAGCCCCAGGGGGCGGAGGGCTGTGGCCAATCCCAGTTAGCATTCATTTTGTATATAAAAGCTGCATTTAAATAAATAATTCCCTTTTCTCGGCAATCTCTCTCGTGTGCCTCTTGTTTTGACATCGGCTCAACAGCAACACTCATCCACTCTTCACTCAAGTCTTTCTAGTCCAAAGTACCCAGGAGAGTGTTATGCCAACTTCTCCCCATGGTTCGTTTGTCCTGGATGTCCTACTTCAGCTCCTCATCACCTCAGCATCAAAGATCTTCCTGTGCTGTCCACATGGCAGCTCCCAGAACTGCTGTTCTTTCTGCTGAGCCCTTCACCTCCCTCTCTTCCTCACTGGGTTTCCACTGGGCCTTCACGTAAAAGTGTCTGCGGGGGCACTGGTGGGGCAATGGAGGCAAATACCTGGTCTGGGGGTGTTAAGAGATCTCCTCGGGGCCAAACTGAGCAGTCAGACTCACAGCATGGCACCAGAGGCAGCAGTGGCCCTCATGTGTGCCCACCACGTATCTGGAGGAGGTCAGGTGCCTGTGTGCAGCCAATTCCTCCCGAGTGTCAGATGGAGCCTGGCTGGGCCGTGCACTTGGATCCTGTATTTTTAACCTGACCTCCTCTTGACCCGAATGTCTGCAACTCCAATTGGAGTCTGAGAGCCAAAAGCCTCCCAGAAGCATCACTGGGGTTCCAGTAAGCCCCTCCAAAGTGTTTCCAAACACCTATTGTAACCTGCACTGCCATTCAGAGCCAGCGATCATCTCTGCCCTGGTGTCAGGCCAAGAAGACACAGAGCAGGAGGGGCAGGATGTGAATGCAGAACCTCAGAGAAGCCAGAGGACCTGCTCAGTCACATGGAATCATTAAGGCTGGAAAGGCTTTCAAAGATCCT
>VZTJ01003870.1:187487-210313 GCA_013397795.1 Orthonyx spaldingii | reverse complement strand
GGCTGCCCCCTCCTGTCAGGGAGTTGTGCAGAGCCAGAAGGTCCCCCCTGAACCTCCTTTTCTCCAGGCTGAGCCCCCCCAGCTCCCTCAGCTGCTCCTCATCAGACTTGTGCTCCAGACCTTTTCCCAGGTCTTGGCAAATGCTTGGTCCCTTTTGTTCCTTTAGAGTTTGCCTTACACCAGGTAACCTCTCCATCCACACCTTTTACCTTGTGCATTTCACTCAATCCTATCACTTCCTATCAATCATACCCAAATTAAAATTTCCCTGCCCTTTCCTAGAACGCATTTGGCCCCCAATCCTGTAAAGCCCTTTAGAAAGGTGCCTCAAAGGTGGTTTTTAAATGAACAAGATGCAGAAGCAGAGTTAAGCTGCAGAGCAAATTATGGCTTTTGCTTTGCTCACATCACCTTCACCCAAGCCATAACCAAGCTAAACACAGAGCGTGGTTAGACTTCAAAATACTTGCAATCTTGTTTAAATATTACATTTGTTAATCTGGTTTATAGGCCTTCTGCTTTTGGGGTGCTTGAATTGCTTTCAAAACAGTCTGTCAACCCTCTTTCTCTGCAACTGAGGGGATTAGAAAAGGAGTTTTATTTGCAACAAAAGCTCAGAGTTGTAGGTATTCACAAAACTCCAGCATCTCAGGTTATTGGGGAAACAGCTCCTGGCTGAAATAATGTCCATTGGCAGCACCTCAACACACCCAACACTCATGTGTGCTCATGCTTGGGGGTTTTTGTGAGGTCCCAGCTGTATTCTGGCACCTACAGGATTGCCAAAGAAGGGAGACAATTCAACCATCTTTAAAACATCAGGCTCCAGAAAAACATCAGAAATCATGAGACTGGTTTAATAATCATGATTCTGTAATAGGTGCTTTTTCTTTGGCTGCAGCAGGCAAAGCTTTAAGAAAAATACCAATTTTAGAGACACTTGCAATGCTATCACCCAGGCTGGCAGTGTTACACCTAATAGAGCCAGAAAGGCAGTCACGGCTTCATTCTTGGGTTTTAACATTTTTCACAGCCTCCAGAAAATTTCATCTTTGGATAAAAACTTTCCAGTTTTGTCACATCTGCTGTTGTTGATGTTTCTCCTTAATGCTGATGCAAAATTTCTCTGGACAAAGCTAATTTTCTCCCATTCTTCTCATTTTCTTCTATTTTCTTCAATTCTGGCAATTTTATCCCATTTTCCCACACTAAGCAATGGCATGCAGTTTTCCAACAGAATTCTGCACTCACCCAGGCACTCTTGGGGGATAGGAATACTAAGATGTCCCCCACGGACATCTCAGTGTGGCCCAGGACACACCTTGCTTTTCCATTCTCCGAAATCCCATTTGTCACTACCAGGGCATTTGGGAAATGAGTGTAAAACTGCAGCTGAACACCCAGCCTGGCACAGAAGTGCCCCGGAGGCAGGATGGAACTGAGACCTGGCTCTGCCTGCCTCGTTCCTGCACTGTCACAGGTGGGTCTCACAGCAAACACTGGTGTTAAGGCAGTGTTTCCTCCTATAAAACGCTGTTTTCAGTACTTACATTTCACCAGACTTTAACCACTGGGCAATTTTCCACCTCAGCCAGCCTCTGCCTGCCTTTATAGCCACCAGAGGTAACAGAGGGCTTCTAGGGAAAAAAAATCACATCATCCCGAGGCAAGTAGTGCAGGTAGGACAGTTTCTTGGCATTAAGGGACACTGGAGAGGGTGTCCACACAATTGTCTCTCCCACAGATATCTGGTGCCTGCAGATGATCCAATGCATCCCACCACCAGTTTGAGCTGGATTGCCTGAAGGGAAATCAAAGCCAGAAGGGTTGGGCCAAGGAGAAACAGTGCTTGGTCTTTGCTTAAAGAATTTGTCTGTGTGTATGTGAGTGCCTGTATTTCAATGTCACCATGACTTTTGCCAACTAATGAGCATCATAAAAACTCATGTTCACACATAACTAGAGGACACCCAAGGATCCAGTCTTTCTAACAATCTTTCCTCTCCATTCTTCTTGTACAGTTCAAGGAGATGGGATTTTAGCTATTTAAGGGCATCTTAGAGCATTTTCAACCACTGGCACTATGCCCTCAAGGGTAATAGACATGATACTCTAGAAGAATTCATCCCAGGTTTATGTAAATGCTCTGCTTGCTCCACATAGTCCAACAACGGAAGAGTGGGAGAAGAAGCTGAAAGAAATGAACCAGAATAAAAAAAGCGACGTGAGGTGGGAGTCAAATTAATGTAGGTGACACCACATGGTGATCCAGGGCCTTGCTGTCAGCACTGGGGTTTGGGAAGGGCCACAACTGCAGGTTAAGTAGCAAAGGGTGGGAGGCAAAGGAGACTTCTGAAAGGCAAGGTGTTCTGTGGGTGTTCCTGGATGGTAAAGGCAGCTGGAATTGAGATTTAGCTGAACATGGCTGCCAGGCATCTATAGCTGTACTAGGGCCTGACAGAGGACTGAAGTCCTGGTGAAATCCTAGTCCAGCCAGATCAGGCCTTAAATGCCAGGTGAGAGGGTAAGTGCACATTTCTCTCTCCATCCCATCCTCTGCAGAGGGAAGGAAAAACGGTAGAGGGGAAGAAAGGAGAAATGGATGGAGAACAGCACAGTCTAAGCCTTGTTAATTCCAGCTGTGAAATTTCCAAAAGACAGAACTTGCCCATCATGGGCACCAAGGACCAACATGCAGCACCAACAATACACAAAATTTCCTCACAAATTAAATGTCACAGCATGAAAGGGGACCCTGACTGAAGCCAAGTGGAGGGCACAGCCTCTGACACCTGATGTAGATGTTTATGAGCATGGCTGTGCTGGAATAGAGGAGCTCAGCATGTTCCTACATGGAGTCTAAAGCCACCCCAGGCTCTCCAGCTGACCTGACAACTCTGATCTTTCTCCAGATTTGGATGCCAGGGCTGGCACTGAGATCTACCAGGTGGAGAAGGGAAATAACGGCCAGGATCAGAAGAAATTACTTGTGAAAATGTCTAAAACTACAAGCACCTCTCTGTGCTTCTCACATCCACTGAGTGCAGAAAAGGGAACAGTAGCAGAGGGGAAAACCCAGCACACCAGCACCAAATGGGAGGGAGACACCAGGAGACAAAGCCACCACCCTGGGGGAGACAGTGAAAAAATAGGACCAACTAGTTCAAGCCCTAGTTTTCACTAAAGATCACTGTTTCAGCTGAGTTGGGTTGCTCAGGTATAAGCCTCATCATGAGCTAAAACCAAAGGTCTGAAATGAGCACTCCTGGTGCTGGCGACCTCAGTCAGCCAGCAGCTGCTCTGGAGGTGATGGACAAGGGGTGCCAAGGCTTCTGGAGGTGGGCTTTGGGATGGGGAAGCTGGCTGATGGGCTCTGTACTTCGGACCAGCACGGCTAGATGGCACTGTGTACTCTTCCAGGAGTGGCACATCCCACCACAGCTCCCATGCCCGGGAATTTAACGTGCCCATTGTTTCCAGCGGCTGTTGAAGCTCTCCTCTGAAAGACAGCTTATCTGAGGGATGGCGTGGGCTGTTGGGAGTTTTGTCGCCGCCAGAGCACAGGTGACCTTCTCAGGGAGGAAACCGGCAGAATTTTCTGTTTCGGGGTTTTTTCAACAAAGGCAAGTGTGTGTTTGACACAAGGAAAAAAATGTCATTTCCATACAGCTGTGAACAGCAAAGACAGACCTTGAGGAGTCAGGCCTAGAGTGGACTTACACCATCACACCTGTGGAGATCCCCATGTTCGTGTCCTGTTTATTCACACCCCGGCAGGAAGATGAACACGATGGAGCACTGGAACAGGGTGTCCCCATGCTGTTATGCCAATGCTGGTGTAGAAGATAGGGACCTGGGTTTGGGGCTGCCAGATTCTGGGAGACCAGTCTCAGTTTCCTCTGTCCAGGAGCAAATCTAGACATACACCAGCTCTGCCTGCTGGAGGGCCAGCAAGGAACCCACTGGGACCTTCTGCAACCAGAAGATGCAAGAAAGAGATGCAGAAAGACGCAGAAATGCAAGACATTTGATCACCCAGACAATGGGCAAAGATCAGAAAAAGGTGGGGGAGGAGTGAGGGGCATTAGCCGTGAATGGAGGAGTGGATGAGCAGGGTCAGGCAGCACAGAAGAGGAACATGAAGCCTACCACTGCCTTTTAGTGTCTCGGGATTTATTTGTGGGTCAGTTTGAGATGAGAACCCAGAAGCAACCTTTACAAAAGGCAGAGCAGTCTGGCCCTCTCTCCCCTTTTTCCCCAGCTGGTGGACTCAAGCTGGAAGGCTTGAAGACACCACCAGGCCATGGTCCCCCAGCTGGGAGCCCACCGTGCCTTGCTCAGCTGTCTGCACAGGAGTTGGGAGAGTTTAACATCTCAGGAGCCGGGCTCCCATGTTCTCCTCTTGCTACCAGCTGGTCAGGCGGGCTGCCAAGGGTATGCTGGCAGGAAACTGGGCAGCTTTCCATCAGGATCTCATCCGCAGTGACGGATCTCCGGGGAATATTTCCGTCCTGATGAATCAGCAGTCTTAGGTGGGAGACGGGCTGCCCGCTGGAGGGGTTTATGTGCAGCACTCAGGAAAGGTGCGAGTCCCCACAGCAGGCAGGTGTCAGCTAACCCAAATCCATCCCCTGCTGGAGGCCTCTCCTTAATCTGTTACAGTCGGTGTTTGCCCTGGGGCCGCGGATCTGATGTCTCTTCCGAGCAGGGTGTCAGTATTAACTATTATAATTCTGGATATTCTTGTTAGCCATGCAAATGTCCAACCCCGGGCTGGAATCTCACTTCACTCTTCGGCTTCAGCAACATCCTGTGGCAAATTGCTCTGTGCAGAGACACTTCTGTTTATCATCCCCAGCCACCACCTGTTCTTCTCGCCACGTTCCTGGGTTATCCCAGAGGCACTGCAGCTCTTCCCTGCCCTGTTCCCTGCTTGACACCACGAAATTTTGGCCTGGCCCTTTATTGCAAAAATCTGTCTTTCATGGTGAGCTGGGAAAAGTGTAGTGGGATGTTGATTCCCTTCCCAAGTCACCCTGGTGAGACACTCCACTGTTTGCATCTGCTTGTGGCACAATCCACTGGTGTCCACAAAAAGCGCTTCCATGAAGAAAACCCATCCCATGTGAATCAGGACTGCAGCCCAAGTTCCTCGAAGTCAGCACAGCACTGGGGTCTAAAGACCCCCTCCAATAGGAAGGCAAAAGGCAAATGTGCTGGGACAGGGTAAGAGGTGGTTTTCTGCTACTACTCTGCATGAGGTTCCAATTTATCACGTGGGAAGCAGGTGTAGAGCTCAAATGGAGACCAAATGGCAATGGTACAGAAAAATGTTAACAAGTCAAAAATCAGCAAGTGCTGCGCTGAGTTCTGTAGTGTGATTAATAAAACAAACAGGTGAAAAAAAATCTCCGTTTCAACACATGGCCAGAAATGCAGAGTGTTGTGCTATCAGGGCTGTACTGCCCTCTGAATACCCGCCTCTCTGTTTGGGTTCACACTAAAATACTCTAACATGCTTTCAATTTTTTATTTTTTTTTTAATTTTTATTTTATTTTTACAAATGCTCAAACTTTCCTGCCACAAATTATTCTTGGCTGGGTTACAAGTAAAATGGCCATGTATAGCTATTTCTTTAAAGAAAAAAAAAAAAAAAAAAACAACCAAAAACCGGTTTATGAGATATTTTGGTTGAGTGTTTTTATTCTATGCGAACATGTGCTGAAAGTTCAGGAGTTTTCACTTTTTTCCATCCGAAAGCTCCTCTTAAGCTGCAGCTCAACCTCCAGCATCTTTAACATGATCTCACCTTTACAGACCATCCACTTGGAAAGAACATTGCTGCTATCAAAGCCTGGGACCATCTCCCTCTGTGCCCTCTTTCACCCCAAAAAGGCTGTCTGGGACTGCTGTAAGGACTGGCTGTCACTGACAGCTTCAGCCATGATAAGTCACAACCCATCCCACTGCAAAATTATGACTTTGGCATGAAAATCATTATTAAACCAGTAATAGACAAGTAAATCCTATTTGCCTGTGGTCCCAGGTGCTCCCAGGCTGTAGGTTTGAACCATGAAGGAGAGAAATTTTTTGGGGACAGGCTGTGAAAGAAAAGTTTCATGCAAGCACACAGTGCCACTAAGCTGATAATTTAAGGAAAATAATGAACATAATCAAGAGTCATAAAGAGCCTTGCTGCAAGAACTGGCACCTCCAGGAGCTCCACAAAAATATCCCCACATCATGGGAGTTCATGGGCAGTTTTGGGATAATTAACCCCCAAGCACATTAAGTCCAAGAAAAACTAATTACTTTCACAGAACAAAACAGATTGTTTTACAGGCAATGTTGTTCTTTGGCCTGTCTCTTCTGGAAAATGGCACCAGTTAAACAAAATCAATTTTATTAACTGACAGTACTGTGAAAAGATTTATGAAAAAGGACTGCTTGATGGGCTTTTAATAACAGACCTAATGCCCATTACCAGGGCTGACAAAGTGCACATGCTGGACAAGAGAGAACATCTGAGCTGGAGACCTTTCACAGTCTGGTCAGAAAGAGTTTATTCTGTGTTTCTTCCTCTAGTGAGTCCTAAATCAAACATTTAGCATTAGTCATAGGACTCCCTTAATGGCAGTGTTACCCAGAGAGGTGGTTTTCATCCTGTTGGATGCCATTGTGCTGGTCTTCTCCATTCAATCAAAGCTTGCACCAGGCCTCAATCCACACCATTTGTTTGCAGTGCCTCAGTGTTGCCCTGGAACCTGCCATCCCTCGCCACACTGGAAGGGAACAAGCAATGGACAGCCCATAGTAGCCTGTGGTCTTGGGCTGAGTTGCCCCAGAAGCTGTGCTGAGTCCTGCAGGGACAGATTTTCTCTCTGCCCCGGAGATGGGGAGGTCTCGCCTTGCTGGAGATTGTTTGGGTAAGTCATGATGGATCGTGCCCCAATGTCGAGAGTCGAGGTGCAGCGGGAGGCTGAGAAACTTAACAATGAAAATGTTTTCAAGCAAAAAGGGAACATCAAAAGATCTCCAGGAAATGGCAAACACCCAGAGTTCAGCAATCTCTGAAACCGATCCCCTCCTCCCATCTCCATGCCTGGATAAAAGAGACTCCCAAGAAAAAGGGCGATGAAGATCAGAGAAGATGGTAAGCTATAAATCAACCACCTCTCTCTTTTCACCTCCCTCCCTGTGCTCTACAGTCTCAGGAAACCCCTGGAGCCGCAAGACACCAGTTCAAACAGCAGGATGACTCCTCCTGTCTCCTCCTCAAGGGACTTGCCCCAGCGCAGCCCCCAAGCCTTCCTCCCAATGCCGCCCAGCTCACGGAGGTGCTGGGTGGGGAGCACGAACATTCTCCTCAGCACTGCAGATTTTATCTCACATGCCAGATTTAGACTCTTACAGGAAAGTCAAATCAGCCTAAGATTCGCTGTCTACCACTGGGACAACATTTTTCTATAAATCTGAGAGGCTGAACACAAGATTAGGAGGCTTTGAGCCCAGCAGAGCTCAGCTCTGGGCACATGGGCCTGGTCATTAGGAACACATCTCACAGGACCATGTACCCCACAGCACTTCAGGAGCTGCTCCCTGGCATGGGGCAGCCTCCTCTTCTCCTGATGGCCAGGCAGGTGGGGGTGAGCCAGCCCTGGGTTTTAACACCAAGGTGCACCTTTCAGGTGGGTGGATTTGGGGCATTCCTGATAGTGGATGTGCCTCTTGGTGGTAACAAGGCCCAGCTGAGCCCCTTCCCCTTCATATTCAGAGCTTACTTCACCTCTGAGCATCCCACTGCAATATGGAGATGGGTGAGGAGAGGATATGTCTGGAATAAGACAGAAACCTGGGCCGGGTTTTGCCCTTCAGCACGGCCCACGGTGAAGCAGCAACACAGAGAGTGCAGCATGTCTCTGGTGAAAGGGGATATGGCCCTCAGTGGGTGCTGGCTCTGCTTCAGGGGGATGTTTTATGCACACACATGCATTAGTGCAGTTGCCAGGTTACTGGGCAGACAAACTATGTTCAGCCTTTCTGAGGGAGGTCTCCTGCCCGTGAGGCGGGGTCAGGAGCAGAAGTGGCAGCAGGCCCGGTCTGTGTGTCAGCATTCAGGGGTTGTGAGATGGCCTCGAGCCACGGAGCAGGAGCCCAAAGACAAAAAGATGAAGAAAAGGAAAGAAGGGATGCTGGAGGGACACTGAGTAACAATCCCTGTTATTTCCACCTCTGGGGCACCCCTGACCTGAGCAGGTGGCCGTAGCAGATGCTGGAGACATGATGAAGCTGGGGAGGGTCAAAGACAAGCTTCCACAGGGAGGGAAGGGACACGTATAATTTTTGGCATTGACTTGCTGCACAAATCAGTTCTCACATTCACCTGCTTCTCCTGCTTGTCCTCATCCAGGGGAAAGCAAAAGCTTTGCCCTGCTCCATCTCCCCACTTCCAGGCAGCACAGGTGGCTCCTGACTTGGACGTTCTTGGTTTTATGACCTGGAGAGCCCCTGCTGCTTGGGACAATCTGCACTTTGTGACCCTCCTTATTTAAAGTGAATATTCTGGACCTGGCTCCCAGGTCCCATTGGTGAGATGCAGCTCCTAAATCCCATTAACTTCCTCCTCTTTCCATCACCTGCAGTTAGTTGCAGGAGATGCAATAGCCACACTATTGGGGTGTGTGAGTGTAAACATTTTTAGGGAATTGGTACAGATGATACCCAGCAAACAGTCCCTGGAGCTTGCCTGGAGTATACACTTATGGGGAAATTTCTGAAGTAACATGAACCCCCACACTCTCAGAAGGTCACATTTGATGGTGGATAAACCAGGGAGCACAGGGGGAGATGGAGGAGAGGGAGTTATTGGGAGAAAGGTGTGGGATGGGTTGGTTTCAACATGGCCATGGTGGGAGAAATGTCTGCTGAGCTAGAGAAGGAGCAAACAAGGTCAGGATTTGGGGCAGGGATGGCAGCAGGAGGGATTAAGCCCTGCAAGGAGGCTGGACTGGGGGGCAAAACTCATGCTGAGGGGGGCTAGCAGAGAAAGGTTTGGGGCAGGCAGGGAAAAGCTCTGGACAGAGTCCATTACATGTGTCAGAGAGATTTTGGGGGGGATACATACAGCATAAAGGTGTCCAGGGTCAAAGTCTGACGTAAGGTCCCTGAAGCACGGGGGGAAATTTGGAAGCAGGTGTTCCTCGTGGGAGAGGGGATCCTGGGGCTGTGCCGCAGAGTGGGTGCACAGGGGCAGCCGAGCCATGGACACGAGCTCCCAGCCAGGCAGGTGTGGGGCTGGTGGACCCCCTGCATGCCCAGCTCCTGCATGGAGAGGGGGCTGACTCAGAGGTGTTTCACGGGCACCAAGCCACCAGGGAGTCCCCTGGGGGCTGTAACTCCAGCTCAGCCTCCATCCTGCTGTCAGGCCCTGTGCCCAGAGCTTGTTATTGCAGGTGCAGGGCAGCATTCCCCACCCCCAGGCTGTCCCTGTCCCCTCCACTGTGTACCCTCTCCCCTCCACACACCAGCCAACCTGCAAGAAGCAGTTTGGGGTGCCCTGGGTCTGCCCCATGCTGCCAGGGCCCCTGCTTCTTTTCCCCTGCATCCTTCTTCCCTCCCCAGCTGATTTCCATGTCCTAGTCCAGGGGTTGTGTTCATCACACCAAGTCCATCCTGCACAGACAGGTCACCCCACAGGGTCCACGGTCAAAAGCCTGGGTGGCTTTGGCCACCAAGGATCACCACCAGCATTCTGATGTCCTCCCACTGGGATCCACGGGGCAGGAGGAATGACCCCTCCCATGGTCCTCTCCCGTCTGCCTTCCCCTCTGCTCTCCACCATCTCCCCGTGGTCTCCAGACCAGCCTTCTCCAGAGGCCACCCAGTACCCTCCCATCTCCCTCGGCCTCCCCAAGACCCCTCTGCTGCACTTGAGGGCTGCCTGGAGCTCTCCAGGTTCCAGACCCTCTGAGCTGCAGCCAAAGCTGCTCCAAACCCACGTCTGGTCACCTTCCACCTTGCAGCATGACCCTGGGTCTACGGGAACCCCAGTGGGCTGCAAAAATTCAGGGACTGCAAAACACCTCTGCCAGGACTGTCATACCCCCAGCACCTGGTGCTGGACACTGCAGCTGCACATGGAGCACACAGGGAGCTTGTGATTTTATTCCCTTTGGAGCAGAGCCAGGCATAGAGCCAAACATCCCCTCCTGTTAAAAACAGCTCTTTGACATCTTTCATGACCTCAGCCCAAAGGTGGCTGCACCTTCTGAGAGTGGAGTGCCACCGGTAGGAGCTCAGCATCTCAGCCAAGCAATACCTGGTCCTCTCCAGGCTCTGTAAACCCCTCTTCAGGCTCTTCTCTGCTGGGTTTGCCTGTGAGGATAACCAGGGATTGCTTCCGTGCATCAGTGCCACATCTTATCACGCACCAAGTGTTTGCAAAGCCCTCTACCCTTTGTCCTGCTTTTCCCAGGGCTGGAGCTCAGTTCCTCCCCTTCACCTCTCTCCTTGGCCGTCTGCACAGCTCCCATCTCTCCACTTTGCGGGGGCAGAGGAGTGCAGGCATGGAGGCAATTAAAGGCAAAGCGTGGTAAAGACCAGCATTCCCATGCCCTGGCCTTGGCCTTGCTTAAACACCTTGAAGCATTCCAGCACTGAACTTAAAAGGACAAATAGTCCCATGGTGAGTTAAGGGTTTGCAAACCTGAACCTCTTCTGAGCTGCACTGGCTGCTCCTGAGAGTCCCTGCAGGTATTTCAAGCACAGGTCTACAAATGTTTTAAAATATGGGAACAGCTGTGAGCAGTTTCAAAATAAAAAGTGAAAATTAGAAAAAAACCAAGAGCAGTAGCATCTGCATCTACTGATGAGGAGCAGGACCCCTGCCCAGGCATGGGTGCTTCCAGCACAGCTCCGAAATAAGGTGATACTCTGGCCATATCAGGCAGGCACAGAATGACTGAGAGAGGTTTTTGAAGTAGGAAATTCATAAAGCCCCTCTGAGGGCTTGGTGTCCAGATCCCCTTCAGCTGGGTGGTGAGGAATAGGGTGAAAGCTGATGAGCACACGTGGTACAGGAGTGGTGGAAGGTGCTGAATTGACTGAAGAAATCTGGGAAGGGCAGAAACGTTTGGGTTTGAATTCATGCCCTGATGTACATATACTGGAGTCTGGGGATGCAGGAAGCCAAGAAAAGAGAGTCATGGTGACCACGGCTCTCTTCTTCATCCAGCCCCCCTGGACATATGCACTGTGCCCTTCATGCTGGGGGTGCTCAGAGGTTTCATGGGCAGAGCTCCTCTCCATTGCCCTCCAGCACCCCTAAAGCTCACAGAGACATTGGGGTGATGTTGGCTGCTGGGGTCACTCTCCTGCTCCTCGCAGGGTCCTGTACCAGCTCCGAGGTATCTGAGATGCCCTTCCACACTCAAGAGAGCCCCACCTCCCCCAGCCTGCTGAAGGCTCTGGTATCTACTCCAGCTGGTGCAGGCAGCATGTCCCCCTGCACTTACATCTCTTTGGATCACTGTGTCCACACCAAAGGCAGCAGGTCTTGAAAGCTCCCTCTTCCTTTCCCAGCTTTAACCATCTCCAGAGACCTGCTGGTGCTCATCTGTGATGGAGGGGATCTGTTGTGCTTCTTTGCCCTCATGTTACTTGAAAAAGGGAAAGACAAGAGCAGATTTGTCCTCCCCTGGGAGAACATGGGACACTGATCCTAAGGGAGTAACACAGAGTTGAAGGCTGGAGAAAAACATGATTGGGACCAAAATATTGCCAGGAAAGGAAACTATGGCTGAGAAAAGGCTGTGAATATGCTGAGAGAAGCAGGCAACAGACTGATTGCCTGACCTCAGAGGTGACAGCAGAGCAAGACTTCTTAGGGGCACAGAGAAGGATTGTCACAATGTGACTGAGTGCTAAAGGAAGAGCAGAGAGGGCAAGGAGAGATGGGCTTACAGACGTAATTTTTTGGGGTTTATCTTCTTTAACTTAATATTCTGCATTTTCTTTCTCTAACTCTTCCAATGTATGTCCTAAAAACACCTTGTGATTCAACCTGGAAAAGGCCTGGCTTGATAGGAGAGATCTGGTCAGGGCATGGTCCCATCTTTGCACAGTACTGCCGGCCTTGTGCTTTCTGAAGCTACTGAAAAAACAGCCCTGGAACCTCACCAGCCTTATTTCTCCAACCTTTTACCACTTGATTCATGTCTGAGCAAAGATGTAGGAGAAAGAGCATCTGAGTGTCATCTGAACCTTTTGGTCAAGGCCCAAAATGGAGCACTGACCTTTGGTACGTGAACCTTGTGAAAAAGCCCCGTGAGATTTCCCAGTGCTCCTGAGGTGCTTTCCACCTCCTGGTCCAACAGAACTGATGCACAGTGCAGTCCAGCCCGGCAGCTCATGGCCTGAGGGAGAAAGTACCTCAATTCGTTGTTCAGAAGCAGTGCAATAGCTGCTTGGCATTGCCACAGTGCAGTGTGCTCAGTGAAACAGCTACAGCCTGGAGAGCAGCGGCAGCAGCGAAAACCCGAAACCACGAGAAAAGCCCAAAGTTGCGCGGAGCCTCCTGGAACCGCCAGCGCTGCCGGGGCCACGTGGAATTGAACCGTGGGACGCGTGGAGCTCCTGAAATGGGCAGCAGAGACACAATAAACAGCTCCCCAACAGCTTCCCCATGGAATTTGGACTGAATTATCTTTTCAGCCCTGCAAAACCCCGCGAAAGTTTTGAACTGGTAAAAAACTTATTAACAACGGTGTTGTGGGCAATGCCTGTCAGGGAAAAGAAGGAAAGAGTTATTCTGCAGAAATACCTTATGACCCATCTCAGACCTCTCCCAACGTTGTGTCAGTTCCAATGCCAGGCAGCTCCCTGTGTTCTTTGGCTGTGGTCTTCCTGGCTGCAACCCTGGCACAGCTTGGTTGTTCTTGCTGAGTCTTCATCATGGGCCATGCTATCACTGCCTTTATTTGCAAGTAGGCATCAATCTTCCTGTGGTTTTGTGGTGGTTATTCAGCAGCAGGATTATTTTTTGACACATAATGGATGGCTGCATCTGGAGGCCATCCAGACCAACACTTTGTCATGCAAGGAGCTGTATGAACACCTCCACGGGAGAGATTGACATTTGTGCAGATGAGTCACCAATGCAGGCAATAGACTGTGGTTACCAAACAGCTGGAGGTCTTTAGAGAAGGGGTGCAGCTTGTGGACACTCCCTCAACAGACTGGCTGATTTTAAAGCACTGTTTTGTGGGGCAAAGAGAGGCTGATATGCTGGGAGTTGTTTCATTTTCTGCCCTTTTTTTGCTACCAAACTTCAGAGAAGGAACATTTCAGAGGGTCACCACCCTTGTCCTGTCACACTCTGCTTCCCAACCCCTATAAAGCAGCAGGATTTCAGCTATGTCTTTCTGCCTTCATGTTTCAGTGTTGGAGAAAGAAAAGAGCATGGAAAGAAGGGCAAAGAATAGAATTTTAAAGGAATGACAAATGCAGGGCTCAGCTTGCCCTGCCAGGAGATTTCATGTAAAAGATGCAGTGAAATCTCTGCTTTGTGGTGTTTGTAGGAAGACTTCATCTCTGTGACCAGTAGATCCCAGTGTCCCCTCTGCCCACCTTGCCAGAATTGGATTTGCTCTGTGTTTTTTTGCCTTTCACCCTCCTGCCCAGTTTCCCAGTCATCACATTTTTTCCAATCCCTTGTCTGTATGACCTGTTCCATAACAAGCTCCAGTCTCGCGCCAATAATCTTCAGCTCAAGGTTTTTAGGGCCACAGAGACCAGTCCCAGCAAACCTCTCCTTCACCTTCCATACCTCATTCACCCCCCCAGGCCTTGGCTGTCCAAGCATCCCTTGCCCTGGTTTGCATTGGGGTTTACAGCCCAGCTGTTCCCTCCAGCTGAGAGCAGCTGTGCAGTGAGAGGGGACGTGTCACTGGCCCCTTGTGTGCTGTGTTTGGCATGAACAGAAAAGTTTTGCCCCCAATCTGCAAACACGGTGAAATAATTACAAATAAGGCATAAGTGACTGAGCCAGTGGGAACAGTGTGAGTGCAGATGGTGGCAGATTTAGAAAGACAAATATCTCCTATCTGGTCCTAGAAGAATGTCTTCAGCCAAGGCTTCCAGGAACCTCAGTGTCCAACAAGCAGAGGCCCCAGCCTTGGTGTATCTTAGCAAACTCAGATCTTGGGTTTGCAAAACAAGCCCAGGAGCTTTCAGAGGGCTCAGAATGCTTTGTCAGAAAGGAGTCTCCCAGGTTTGCAATGAAACATTATCCCAGGAGAGGAACTTATGCAGAGTGCTTCCAACGTGAACTCCAGCAGGGTGTCATCTGGGGCTTCAGGCACAGAATCTCATGGATCAAGTAAGGCAATGACTTTGGAGAGCAAGGCAGGCTGCAGAGCCTGGTAGAGAAGAGAATTGCCAGGAGCAGGGCTGAATCCACCCCAGTGGTGCTGCATGAACATTGCCCAGCTCAGGAGAAATGGGCACTTCACCTTCTGCTCCCTGGGAGCCATCCCAGCTCACTACTAACAGCTGTGTAGGAGTGAGGAGAGCTCTGCAGAGGCAGCAGATCCCCTCCCTGGGGCACTGGCATATGCCAGTATTGGTTTCACCATGATTTGGACCCAGACCTAGAAATCTCCAAGTTTCCCGTGATGGAGCCAGGCTCTGGCACGCAGCCCTCAGCAAGGTGGGCGGCTGGAAGAGTTCAGGCATATCTCCTTTGGCCCTCTGGCTGCTTCCCATCAGAAATGCAGAAAACTGAACTCCCTCCTCAAAACCTTTTCAATTTTGATGAGTCAGTGAAGGTGTTGGCAGGTTTTGTGACTCGCCTGCAAGTGAATGCTTGTTGATTCTCACCCTCCTCCAGAAGGTCCAAGCTGACCTCGGGCTCTGCTTTCCCCATAAACACGTTACATCGTGCAGGTGCTGGCCCAGTGTCAGGCCTGGATGAGGGCTGGAGCTTTACAGCAGAAAGTCTAGAGTTAAAATAGATTTCATGCTAATATTGTCTATAAACTCATGTGAGAGATGAAAGCAAGTGCTCCAGTGACAGGAAGCTGCCTTTATCACCCCATACTGACAGCGTGTGAGGAGCAGTCACTGTTCCTTTACCAGCCTGGGAAAAGAGGGAATTTCATAGCCTGCAGCCCGTGGGAGGTTGTGCTCGGGGGCTGTGCCCTGTGCTGCTGGTCTGAGAGTGCAGCCACCCAGTGCACAGAGCATGGCAGAGACAGGCTGGAGCCACCCAGGGCTGCACAGCTTGGACAGCATCCTCTGTGTGGGCAGTAGGGCCACCACCCTCTTGCTACAGCCACATCTGGAGAGCAGAGGAGGCTTCTTGTGTCAGTGACACCAACGGGCAGAGCTGTGCCCTTCAGCTTGTCCCGGCTTGTCCATCCCCAATGGAAAGCACTGTATGCTTTCCCAGGGAGGAGACCAGCCCCAGGCTGCTGCAAAGTCAGCTGGGCAGAACACAGGCCAGGCATGAAGTTCAGGCCCTGTGCTGGTGGAACCCTGTGTCCATCCTGCTGACACTGCCCTGGACATCAGCATTCCCTGCCAGAGGAGCACCCCTGGTGGTGCTGCCATCGTGCACGGAAGAGCTCTCTGTGGGGCAGAACAGGGGAAAGGGCAGAGCAGCCCATGTCCCCTTGTGCATATGCTCCCCTCATGGCCCCAGCACCCCAGCACAAGGTCATCAAGCCAGCGGATGAGCAGCCAGGCCAGGACCTTGCTTGACCAGTCACCCACAAAATGTCTGGGACCTTCCTGGGCCATCTTGGAATGCTGGGGTACAGGCTTGGTGCCCCTCCCCAAACTCAGCTGACTCCAAAGGAACTTCCTTCTGCTTGGAATCTGACACCCAGACTTCCCTATGGCCACCATGCCCAGCAAGGCCAGCATCTGCTCCCCTCCACATCTCTCCCCACACACAATCCTACATCGCATCCATTCCCAGGCTTATTCCCCCCTGCTTCCAGCACCAGCAGCCATCCCACCCAGCTCCCCAGCACATCCTGGATGATTAAACCCAGCTGGTGTTGCTGTCTTCCTCCCACACCCATCCCGGGCACACGCCTTCTGGGGCCAGTGTGGGCAGCCCAGCTCCCAGGGTTCTTGGAAAGGGTCTGTCATGGAAGATAAGCGGCTGTGTGCCACTGTGGTGGCAGGGAGGAGCCCTGCCAGACTGTGCTTTATCCCAAACCAAACAGCCTGGCTAGCTTCAGGAGTTATAAACAGATGCTGAGGCAAGGCTCTGACCCTGGGAGGGTCTGGGAAGAGAAGAGGATTTGGTATCTGGCTTCCTGGAGAGCCACAGCCCTGGGGAATTTGCTGAGCCTCCCACGGCAACACCCCAAATAGTCCTGGGAGGAAGCAGCTGCCCTGGGGCAGCTGCAGGGATGGGCACAGGGAGCACAAGGAGCCAGCTGGATGGTGGGCTCAGTGATACAGGGCCACTCACTCTGATACAGGGTTCTGCTGGTCAGGCCAGCGTGTGGTTCGGGCCACGGTGGCTATGCTGGAGCTGTCCAGGGGGGTGAAGACATGAAATGAGACCCCAACCACCCACCCCTGCCTTCAGGGGGCTGCTGCAACCCATTTTCTGGCCATCTCCATTGAGTTTGCAAACCAGGGGTGGGACAGCAGAGCAAGCAGCATTGCAAAGCTCCACACCAGAGACCACAGGCACAGTGAGAGAGGTTCCTGACTCCTCACTACAAACCAGCTATGCAGAAAAGCTGCCCTTTCACCTTTATTTTGTCCTCTTGCTTTTATTTCCAGACAACACAAGAACTTAAAAAACTCAAGATATTAAAGTGAGGTCTACACTACAAAAAAAACCCGTGTTCCCCTTGAGCCCTGCCTGAGGATCTTCTCTGCTGCTCCACACACCAGCCTCTGCCACCAAGTTGCTGAAGCAGAGGATAATTTAACAACACTTAATTAAAAGTGGGACAGGTAGGGGACTCACAAGGGATTTATGCCGTAGACTTATGCTTCCCCCTCCTTTCTGATACTTGCAAAAAGAGTGGCAGGAACTTGCAATTCATGGAGAGAGCATTATGCTCAGTTTTTCCACTAGAAATGTCAAGATGGTAGAAATGGGGCCATCAGGATAAGTCAAGCTGCCTCAGGGATTTAAAGAGGAATAAGGGGATGCTGCATGTTCTTCCTTCACAGCTCTGTGACGAGGAGGGAGAATCTGTCCTTCAAGGCTGCCTTTAGTCAAAATATTAATTAGGCCACTGCAGTTCACAGAAACCTCAGATAAAGGAGTCTTGAAAAGTCCAGTTCCTTATGGGTACCTTAGATTTCATCCCCTTCTGCTCAGCAGTGTCAGTGTTTCACTTCCCTTGTCATCACCCAGTCTCCCAGTCTAAACAAGGACTGAGATGTGAATGCAAACATCCAGTTGTTGGGGGAAAACAGCCCAAGACAACAGAGCAGAGCAGCAGCTCTCAGACCAACTGCGACTGCGATAACAGACCAGGGAGGGATGGCAGCCAAGGCTGTTTTGTTCCCTTTGCAGGTTGTCTCCAGATGGCCCTTCACCTACCCCCCCAGGCTGGGTTCTCCTCAGTCCTTCCTTTCCAGTCTTGCTCTGGCAATGTGGCATCCAGAAGCCACCACACTGGTCCCTCCTGAGATTTTTCAGCACAGTGGGCCATGAGTTTTCCATCTGGATCCCTGCACATACCATTGTCTCCTACCCTGTTGCCAGATCACATTGCAGATTTGTTCTCTGTCTTCAGTTTTTTGTATTCCAGCTCCTTCTGCTTCCAGGTTTCTGTCTCTGCATCCCACAAGTGGTCCCATACTGCCCTACCAGAACCCGGTTGCATTGTCAGTCTGTATGAGCTTCTCTGCACTTCTAAAATAGGAACTTGTGTGCCTTATCTAGAGAACAAAAACCACACCTTTGGAGAGCTGGTGTTTAGGAATTGACCAGACAAACCTGGGCAGGAAATACACAGCCAAGCCATGCACCCTTGTGGGCAGCCACTGTGGGCTTTACTCGTGATCAAGGCAGGTTAAAATGGCACAGAGGGAGACCCACCTTAGAGAGAGCCTCCAATATTGCTGAAAAAACCAGAATAACAGAATAAGCTGAGTTGGAAGGGATCCACAAGGACCATTGAGTCCATAGTTTCAGAAAGCTTCACTTTTCTGTTCACTGGTGGTTTCCCAAGTTCTTCTGGACTCAAGGTAGATGTGGGATCCTGGTTCGGTCACCACGTGGGATGGGGCACTCGTTCATGTATCCCTCTGACAATCTCTCCCAGACACCAGGGATGGCCCCGTCCCAGGGGCTCTGTGGTGGGACACAGCTGCTGCTCCATCCCTCCACACCTCTCCTGCAAGCAGGCTGCACACTCAGCTGCAGCGGCCAGCGAGAAGTGGAGCCTTAAAGTTTTAACAAGAGCTCCGGGCTCCGTAAGGAGAGCTTTACACTCTGTGCTGGTCAGCCGGTGCTCGTAGCTTTCCCTGGCTGCACACACGCTGGATAATCGGGTCCTGCTCTCTGCCACTAACAAAAGAGGTGAATTACCAGCCAGGCTGCACCCGCCCAGCCCAGCCCTGCACTGCAGCCTCCGGGCGCTAACCCTGCCTCACTCCCCACACACACAGACCACCCCATGGAGCTCCTGGAGGCAATAGGGCAGTATCTGTCAGCCCTGCTCCAAACAAGCAGCTTTTATCATCATGTGTGAGGAATGAGAGCTCCCTGCAGCAGGATTGATAGAGGGCTTTCCAGCTGCAAGGCAGTGACCCCAGCACAAGAACCACAAACCTGTCCTGGACATAGGGAGTTGCAAGAGACTTCCAGGGACCCTGGTGTCAGCCCAGCCTGTCCTAACCTTGGCACCAGCATTGCTCTCCACTATCCTCAGTTAACCCTGCACATGCCAGCAAACGCCCTGTAGAACCCCAGCATTCCCAAGCCCTCCAGCACCTTCTCTCCTTTTACAAAAGTATCCATGCCTGGGTTTCATTTTGGAAGGGTCCCCAGATCCCTGGGGAGACTGTGGGACACCCCTTAGTGTGGGTGGAAGTGTTGGCAGAGGTCCCTTTGCTCCCACAGGGGCCCAGGGATCCAGAGGAGCCCAAGCCTGATCCACTGGTGTCAGTTTGTGTCCTTGGGGCTCTGGCAGGGAAGGAATCTGCTGCAGTAATTGAGGCAGCAGGAATGAGAGGTATGTTCTGAAACAGTGGCGGGTGGGGGGTGCCGGGGGCTGCACTGGGATCAGTCTGATCCAGGGCCCACAGTGATTTCCCAAACGCACCCTCCGTCCGAGCCCACCCCGAGCCTCGCAGACCCTAGGAAGAACCTCCCAAGAACAACCAGCCCTTTGAGAAACTTAAACCACTTTCTCCAACACCTCTGAACTCTGTCAGGAACATCCTTCGTCAGAAAGCTACAAGTGCCAAGCTGTTTTCCCTCGAGGGCAAATCTCCCTCGTGCTGTCAGGAGCAAAGCTGCCTGGGTTCACATTGCTGCTTAAGGTGAATGCACAGTGTGTTTTACCAACTAATTGTGAAATTGCAGACTGCTTCAGAGGCAAAGGAGAAGCATTTTATTGTGAGCAGGAGAATTAATCATACCTGGGGCAGTACAGATGTCAGCAAAAAACAATGCAGAAAGGATTTCTCAGGAAGACTTCTTGACATGAATAGGAAGGTCTTTTTCAGGTCTTTCTAGGTAAGAATGAAAGATTCTCAGTGGTTGTTGTGACCCCGGTTTTTACCCTTGCTGTCTAGATCCAAGAGAGGGATGTGCGTGCTAAAGCTACAGAACTATAAGGGGAAGGAGTTTTATTCAAGAAATGGAAACTTCCCAAGCCAAGGCATCTGCTGCAGCGCTAATTTATGACGTGTCCCATATAGTTTATGGCAGAGATTAAACAATACAAAGGATAAAACATTTCAAAAATGGCATTTAACTGGGAGAACAAGAACAGACTAGACTCCAACCCATCCGTTGTGCAATGCTGAGTTGTTGAGCTCTCGGTACCAGCATTCAGGTCCTGCTCAAGGAAATACCACTGGTTGCTGTTTGCATGTGTGCAACCCAGCGTTTTGCCACACCTTTTTGTTTGTTGTGGAGTCAATCCCCTTGGTAACACAGTCACCCCCTTTTCCTCCCTTTGTGCATTTTTCTCTGCCTGGGACTCGTTATCCTGGTTCCAAGGGATACATTTTCCATGGCTGTTTCCCATTTGGAAGCTGTGTATGTGCACACTGGTGGAAGAAGAGAGTGACTCGGTCTTCTGATTCACTGCAGCCTTTCCCTGTATTTTTAAAAGATATTGGTTATGATCAGCCAAGCTCTGCTGACTACAGATTTATATCCTGGCTCTGAGTTTGGCTCTACCAGCTTGGCCCATTCTGTAAGGCAGAGGAGGCAGTGGCAGGTCTGGGATGCAGCACTAGGGATGCAGTGTCCTCCTGGCAGTGCTGGAACTGTTGCTACAGCCAGGTAGGGAAAGAAGAAATATTGATATGTGCAAAGACAGGCATTAAAAAAAAATGAAGAAGAAAGTCTGAAATGTCTTATGTGAAACTAAGCAACATATGGGGAAGGTGAGGAGGAAAAGAGAGATGATACAGGCAACACTGAGTGGGCTGTATAAAAAACTGGGATAACAGCACTTCCTAATCCTAGTTGGTGATAGATTCCCAAAGTTTGCCATGAAACCTCTCCTCACAGTTCCGTTTAGGCTCAGGTGGCCACAAACTTGTTGCTGAAAAAAACAGGCGTCCCCCATCTTCCTCACGACTTCCTCATCTGTGCCCCCAAATATGCCAAACATCAGGGTTACCCTGCACGTTAGACTTGACCTGAAATCAGTAAAACTTGTCCAAGTAAAAAGCAGTAACAAAGTGAAGAGGATGGGAAACAGAGCCAAGAGCAATGGCAGGACATGTTAGGGATACAAGACCGCCCCAGAGATAGGCCCTGACCAGCAGATGAAGATGCACGTTGACAACATAGCATTTTCTCCTCCAAGTTTTCTTACCAAGCATCACTTTTGCTTTTTTGGAGGCTCTGCCCATGCTCTGTGGCATGGCATAGGGATGCCAAAGTCAGTCCAAACTACAAATGAGACATGATCATGAGAAATCTGACCTTTCCCTCTTTATCATCCTTATTTGCCACATCCAGATGACACTGGACATGACACAAGTTCACAGTGATGTCGTTTACCTGCACGTGCTTCCATACCAATGCCAATGACATCAGTCTTGGGATTTGCTCAGGGGACCCACTACCAGGAAATGACTTCTCTTAAAACACAAGGAAAGCTCGGTGCAGCCTTCATAGCTTCTAGTCCAGCAAGCCTGTAATATTCACAGGAATGAGACTCGAATTTCTAATTATTGGCTGAGTTATTTGTAGCTTCATATGTTGTAGGGCCAGAAGGGACCATCATCTAGTCTGGCCTCCTTAAATGGAAAGCTCCATAAGCAACAAGCAATTCCCCGAGCTTCATTACAGTAATGAGTCCAGGAGTCCTGCCGTCTCGTCTCCGGCTCTAACCACTAGACCCCGCCATGCCAAACACAGCTGCTCAGATCTGCCTCCAGCTCCAAAGGGAAGTCTAGGAGTTCCTCCTGAAGAGGCAATAAATCAAACACCAATGTCCACAGCGATGGGGAAGGGTGAGTGCCTGCGTACGCTGGCTCAGCCTGCCCAACAGGGAGCTCAGGGAGCTCCAGGGGCAAGCACCTGCAAAGGCATTCACCCAGCCAGCAGCCTGGGAGGGAGTGGATAGCTTTGCCATAACGTTGTTTCCCCTTTGGGAGCATTATTTTGGGGTAGGGAGAGGGAACCACTGACACTTGCCTGGTTCCACACTCTGGCCAATGCGTTTCACCCTACTGGGATTGTGTCAAGGTAACCAGAGAGCCAGTGGGCCTATGTAGCAGCTCTGGCAGGCTTTGTCCCTCCCTGGGCTCTTTGGATCAAATGGCATTAGGAACAATGTGGCAATTGCTCCCTTCTGTGCCATGTGTCAGAGGCACGTGCTGAAAAACCACCCAGGACCTCCCAGTACAGGCTTCACTAACCACCTCCCTCCATGGGACAAGGGACAGTAGCCTCCCACTGCTGCCACAGAACCCTGGGAGGAACAGCCCAGCTCTCTGTGGACTCATAGGAAACCACCTGGCTCTGACACAGGAAGAGGTCTCTGAATTAGGACATGGCCAGGAAATGGGTTGGGACCTTTCAGGGGTGAGCCACTCTTGTCCTGCTGCACCTTGTCCAGCTCCAAGCTAGGACCCCCTGGCCAGCGGGTGCTCACCTTCAGGCACCAGGTTGAACATCTGAACGAGAGAAGCCCTGGAATGGAGAGGTGTTGGTGCAGGAACTCAGGGGCTGGGGGGGGCAGGATTTGGAGCTCATCCACCTGAACAACACGCAGTGGGAAGGCAGCCCTACACCCACACCCTCAGGGTGCTCCAGGAGCCACCAGCCAAGGGCAGAAGCTCATGCTTGCACTGGGGAGGGACAGCTTGGCAGAGAGGACACTACCAGTCATGCTAGGCTGGTGGCTGCACCTTCTTCCAGATGTCCTCTCCTGCCACTATCACAATTTGCCTTTGCAGAGCCATTAGTGGCTCAGGAGAATAACTCAGGGTCTTCTCTGCTTCCCATTCAAGCCTCCCCCTTATAGGATCAAGTAAGTGTCACTGCCACAGCCAATAGCCACCAGTAGCAACCACAGCTATGGGGGGATGGGATGGCATGGCATGGCATGGCATGGCATGGGGAGGGATGGGATGGGGTGGGGTGGGATGG
>VZTJ01003870.1:176049-187399 GCA_013397795.1 Orthonyx spaldingii | reverse complement strand
GGGGTGGGACACACACCACTTCATGAAAAGAGAAGGCCATTCACCTCATGACCAGTTCATGGAGGAAGCAGAAGGAAGGAGGTGCTCCAAGTTCTTGGTCAAGACACTAACCACCGAGTGTGTCTGCAACATGACAGCAGGGAAGAGGCAGGGAAACAGCAAGCCAGAAAAACCAGAGCTTTGGACATGTTCCCTGGAGGCAGCCATAAATACAATCAGCAGAAGAGCACTCATCCCATCAATCAGCAAGGCTTCTCCAAGCACCATGGGCAATTCCCACACACAGACTTGGACCATGCTGGCTGTGACACCCTGTGAGTCAGTGCCCCGGGGTCTACCTGGTGGGGTGAGTTGGCTGCTGGTCACACTGCACAGCACAAGTTGCTTACTGGCATTGTCAGGGTTACCACACATCCTGCCCTGCTGCCATGGTGTTTGTGGTGATAACAGAGGCAGCTCAAGGCTTCTCCTTCCTGCAGGCAAGAGGTAAGTTAGTGGCTGCAGAGGAGCAGGCTCTGGGGAGGAGGAGGGCTGGGCTAGAGGTATGGCAGAGAAAGCATGGAATTTTGGAGAGCTCTGCTTATCCATGCCCTGAGCTGGATCAGACAACACCCTGCATGCCCTTGGATGTGCCCATCACCGCTTTGGGGCTGAGGCACAGAGATGGGCCATGCCAGGTGACTGGCATGAAGTACAGTGAGACTTCTGCTGCACATCCCATTCCTGCTGAGATGACTCAGCTCCTGCCTCAGGAACCTGAACAGGAAGGCTCATGTGGTATGCAGAGCCCTGCAAAACCCAGCCCAGTCCCTTCAGGGCCCATAAGAAGCATCCCCATGGACAGGGTTTCTGTGTGGAAATGGGAGGTACAGACAGGCAGAGCTTTCCCCCAGCTTGGTCCCCCTCGGAGGCTGGCAGAGCACATGATAAGGGCTGGAGGGTCTGTAGCAGCCTGGGCATCCTTTACCCTCTCATCCAAGCTGCAACTGGCAGCTGTGCAAGGTGTAAAGTTCTGCTGCTCTCAGCAGCACTATGTAAAAGCCTGGGCAGGGGGGTGGGGAGGGGTGGAGAGGAGAACAGCAAGTTTAAGCCTGCCTCCCCATGCTCTCTACTGCCTGAGCAAATCATCCTCCCTTCATCATCCATACCTCAGACAAGGTGTCCAAAGGGAATACACAGCACAGGACAAGGTGTGCAATAGAGATGCACAAACAGAGGTTTGCAAAAGCCTGGCTCCTGGAGCCCTGCTGAATGGACAGGGCAGCCTTTGCCAGTGCAGTTACCCTGAACTGGTTCTGTCAGGACCTGTTTCATCAGCCTCTATGCCCAGCTGGTGTTTTTCTATGGCAGGGAACATCAACAAAATGTGGAAAATAAGTCTCAGTGGCACACAAGGCTGGACTTTGAGGGCATCTCATCACAGCCTCACTTTGCACCAGCATCCTCATTGAGCCCAGCTGTCCTCACATGAATCATGGCTTCACCATGAGGCTCAGCCAGATGATCTCTCTCTGTATGATGGGAAGACAGATATTTGTCCAAGACCCTCATCTTGAGTCCAAGAGCACGAAACAAGTTGGGTAAAACGGTGGAGAGAGGAGCAGAGTGAGCTTTGCACCCTGCCTGACAGGAGCCTGATTCTCCTGCAACGTACAATGAACCATTCATACCCCAGAGTGTCTGTTTCTCCTCCAAGACTGTGCAAAGGCCTCTTTGCCAACCAGGGTGTGCTGCCCAGCAGGGCAGTGCCAAGCAGTGCCAGTGCCCAGCAGGACAATCAGGGCAATGAGGACAGCTGGTCTCGCCTGGCCTGAGAGCCCAGGATGGCGAGGAAGGAGCAGCCTCCTCCACCTTGAGTCCACACAAAGGGTAGGCGGCCACCTAATCGCCTACCCATGGGAAAGACGAGACTTACTCTCCGGAGACACAGGGGCTAGGCAGTCTCAGGCAGCTGATTGACTTATTGCAGCCTCCTGGGGTGATAAATCGTGGCTAATTGTGGGCAGGTGACAAAGCACACTAAGGGAAAAGGAGCGGGGCACATTCACTCCCTGGCAGCTGCTGCCCAGCCCTGCCCCTTTCTTTCACTGCTCTTTTCAGGCCAGTTGAATTGTGCAAATGCAGTGCTTTCCAAAACCTGCCAAAGCTCCCTCACAAGGCTCCTGCCCCCTCCTCTTCCACTCCCTTTCAGGGCTCCTTTCCTCTCCCTTCCCACTTCCTCACTTGCTGCCTCTTCTCATTCCTGTCTCTGGGATAGGAGCTCCACAGGAAGGCAGGAGGAGCAGCCCTGCCACCCACGGGCTCATGCCATCAAGCAACCCTTCTGATGCCACAGCACAGGACTCTGAGGATGCTTTTCCATCCCCATGAGATCCATGTGTCTTCTCCAGGTCCTGCTCCCAGCCCTGATGCAGGTGGCTCACCCAGACAGAAGAAGCAGTACCATGTTCTGGATATGGATATCTTCAACATCCCACTTAAGGAGACACCACGTTAAGCAGCCCCAGTGTGGCTCTGATTTGGTCCCCAATGAAGGCAAAAAGGCACTTGGATCTCAGGTCACAGTAGGGCTAAGTTGAAAGCAGAGCCTGTGAGGGGAGGATCCAAGGGATCAACTTGAGGAAATGGGCTTTGCCCAGCACATGCTGAAAGGCCAGGAGGCAGCAGGTGCCCACCAGTCCCTGCTGGACTCTACATGGATGACTCAGGCTGCCTGGCCTTACCCCACACTTCTGTTAGCTCTTTCCTCCTTGCTCCACCATGTGCCCTGGTGAGACAGAAAAACAGACACTAATGGGGACACACCAGCAGCAGAGTTTTCACTAAGCCCTGGCTTTCCAGAAACTCCTCTGGGAAGAGCCAGATCAGGGCTTGTTACAGCCTGGATGAAAACATCCCACAGGTGGGACAGGGAAGGTGATGACCCTTACAAGAGGCTGGATAACACGTAGGACAACATCAAGTAAGGTCCCCGGTTCAGCTGAGCCTACTCTAAGAGCCCAGTGCTCCTGTGAGGTCTGCAGTCCTGGACACATTTGGGACTGGATCTTTGAACAGGTTGGGTAGGTCAATCAGGGCAGACACTTCCTACCCAACTCACTTCAGGCTGCTTTCGTGAGGGGTGTTCTCAATTCCTCTGTGCTGTGTTTGAAGACAGTATTTGGCGATTCTCCACTTCTCACTTCCCCTGCTCACACTTGCCTGCTTCTTCACAGCTTGTCAGGAAATGATACCCGCTCTGGAAAAGTAGTTTAAAATCAAGTCTTAACAGGCAGCTGAAAATTAGCTAGAGATATGTTATGCAAAAGAGCTAAAATTAACTCTTTCCTTTACTCTAGAGGGTCTGCTCCACTCTGTGCACTCATCATCCACCCTAAGCCACTGACCATTTGGACTCACACCAATAGTCTGACAGCAATTAGTTGGAGAGAAGCAGCTGGCAACCACCAGCAACTTGTAACCATGCATTAACTGGATTTATCACAGGCTTGGAAATTATGAGTATTTGCCTGTAAATACACTATTTCCATTTCACTCAGCCACATATACCCAAAAGTTAAAAGCCCATATCTAAGTACATCCCTCAGCTCCCTTTATAGACAGTGTGATCTCTTTTAAGTATCTGCCTTGGGATGAGCTGGATCATCCTGTGGAGGGCTGTATTCCTTACTGCTGACTTACAGAAGTGTGCGGTGAATGCCTGAATTGTCACCAAATTGTCTCATGGAAAGCAAGCACTCTGCATGATGGAGCTTTTCCTCAAGTCCTTCCCAATGAGATTTCAACTTTTTGCAGCTGCTGGCTAGGAGTTGGGTGTGGACATGTTCCTGGGAAGATCAGACATGCATCCAGGTTTAATCCAACACACTAGGGTACACCACTAGTTACTGAGCTCCAACTAGACTTGACTCATGGGGCCGGCCATTCAGCCAGTTTTCAATCCACCTCTCTGCCTGTTCATTCAGCCTGTACATCCAGAGCTTGACTATATGGATCTTGTGGGAAAAAGAGCCACAGGTCTTGCTGAAGTCCAGGCAAAGTCCACTTCTCTCCCCACATTGACTAGGCCAGTCTTTCATCATTAATCATGTTGATCAAGCATGACTTCCTCTTGGTGACTACTCCTGATGATTTTCTTGTCTATCATGTGCCTGGTATGTGTCCTTTGTAACCTCAGCCTTGTTCATGTTGTCTTGGTTTGAAAGACAGGTGTATGGCAAGGAAGGTGGGAACCTCCCTTGGAAAGGAAAATATGACCCCCTTCCCTCCAAATTATTATAACTTTGAAGTTAAGGGGTTTTCGGGCAAAGAGATGGGAAAAGGAGTAGCAGTTCTTTACTAGTACGTATGTGCAAAACAAGGCAAATCAACAACAACAGTGGCAGCAACAACCAACAAAACCAGAAACACAACAACCAACAAAACCAGAAATGCAACAACCAACAAAACCAGAAACACAACAACCAACAAAACCAGAAACACAACAACCACCCTCTCCTGGCTGCTGGCACCTCCCCTGCGCTGCAGTTCCGGGCACGGCCAGCAGGGGCGCTGCGGGCTCCCGGCCGGGCAGGGCGGGTGCAGTGAGTCCCCCGCGCCTGCAGGGGGCGCTGTGGCGCGGCTCGGCCGCCTCTCCCCACACGGCGATGGCGGCTGGGGGAAGAGAGAAAGAGGGAAGGGCAAACTTCCTTGGCAAACTCACGGGAAGCAGCCGGTCTCAGCGCCCTCAGGAAACTGAATGGACTATGGCAGGAAACCTCGGAAGCAGCAAGCTGGAATGGCAGAGGCGGGCACATGCAGGATGACAAACAAAGTGTAGCAGAAAACTCCAGGCCCTGTCAGAAGCCGTGGGGCGGCCGGTTGTCAGGTTCCAGTGCAGCACGCAGCTCTGAAGCAGCGGCAGAGAACAGTGGGGCTGGGCAGGGAATTGCCCCCCTGGGCAGCTCACCCGTATTCCCGGGGTCAGGCTGCGCAGACGGGGCGGTCCCCGGCAGGGAACAGGGCACTCCCGGGTCCTGGCGTGGCGTACACTGGCTCTGGGCTCCCAAGCAGCAGAGAAGCAGAGAAGCAGCCAGTAAGCTCCAGTCACAGTGCCAAAGGAAAAGGCCAAAAAAAAAATTGGCAAAAACCATGCGGCAACAAGTCTCTCTCATCAGAGAGATCACGCTGCGTGCCTGTGGCGAGGCCTCACCTCACTGGAAGGAAGCAACCGCCCCTCGTCCCCCTTCACCTCTCACAGGAAATCCTGGGCTGGGTCTCACCCATTACGACACTCTCAGAGCCAGGGTCAGGGGAGATGGGGGGCAAAAGGAGGAGGGCAGGTGACAGCGACCACCCTGGACACAAAACAAAATCAAAAACAGGTATGGGATAAAAAACCATCCCCAAGACACGTGTCCTTTGCAAGCAGGTTCCCCAATGTTGAACAATGTTGACCACATTACATGCTCTTCCTTCTGTTGCCTACATACTTACAAGTCCATCCTGTTGGTTTTAAATCCCAACCAGATTCAATTTCACTTGTGTTTTGGCTCTTCTAACTTCAATCCTGGATGCTTTGACAATGTTTCTGTATTTGTCCCAGTTATCCAACCTTACTTCTACCCTCTGTATGCTTCTTTTCCATGTTTTAGGTTTGGCTAGCATCTCTTTATTCATTCATGCAGACTTCTTGGCATTTTTGCCTGACTTAGTATTTTTTGGAATGGAAGTCTCTTGAACTTGCAAAAGGAACTCAAAGAATCTTGTCCACATTTCTTAGCCCTGGTGTCTCCAGTCAATTTTGTTCCAAAGCTGGATGTGGTGGGATTAAGCAAAAACAAGATTTAAGCCTGCACAAAGTAACATGGTTGCAGGTAAGAATACATCCCCATGATACAACACATGGCAACAGGAGCTGAGCCATCTTCTTCTGCAGCCCAGTCTCTTCCAGGAGAAAGCCGCTCACATAAACGTGTCTCTGTGCAGCCCTCAAATGCTTCATGGGCAGCTGCAGTATAAGATGGGAAGACACTTAACCACCATCCTGTTATGGAAATTCAAGGGGTTTCCCATGGTCTGGTCCCTGCAGAAAATACGGACAGAGAAAGCCCTGCTCCTTGCCTCCCTTCTCTCATCCCACCTGGTCCCTCCTGCATCCATGCCAGCCAGCTGCAAACCCCACCAGGACTCTTTGCAGGGATCTTTCTGCCTGGACTGCAGATGCAGGGTGAAGCCTCTGTGGCAGAAACACGCTCCCCCAGCACAGCTCTACCTGCAGGGTGCTGGATAACCACCCTGGCACAGAGCATCCTTTCACCTCCTGGGATGGAGAGTGCCATGCACTAGGAAAAGAGACGTATCAGACCCTGCTTCCCAATCTTTCCTTGCTCTCTCTGGTATCCTGTGACTGCCTGCACAACTGTAGATGGCCAGACATCATCCCTCCTATTGCCACAGTGCTCCAATCCCTAATCCTGGGAGATGGCTGTGATCTGATGCCTCTCCTTCAATAGTTCATTTCCTTATTTAACTACCTTCATTGCTGCCCAAGATTGTGGGGATACAGCAAAAGTCCTTCCAGGGAGCTCAAGCACCACAGGAATCACTCCCTTGGCTGGCCGTGCTCTCCACAGCCTCACGCTGGGGTCACAGCAGCTGCTGCAACCAACCCAGCCAGCCCCAGGCCTGCAAGAGCATCCGGTTCCTGCCAGCACCCAGCATCACTGGGTGGGTGTTTGTCTGCCTTTCTCCTTGTAAAGGAGTTTCCATAGGAACAGGCAGGCCAGCAGCCCTCTGCAGTGTGGTTCCGGTGTATTACCCAGCGTGAAAGCACAGCTGCCCAGCATTGTCCAGCAGCTGTTCCCACATCCCCCAGCACTCGCTCGGCAGGGACATCGGAGCATTGAGGCCACTCAGCTGTGGAGATTGTGGGGCTCTGTCAGCTAAACACTGGGACTCAGAGCTGGAGATGTGCTTCCTCTCCAGGTCTGTTCCCACTCTTCCACCTGCAGCACCCGAGTGCTTCCCAGCAGTGCAACAGGGGACATGGTAGAAACCCATCTCATGTGCTCTTCCCACCCTGCTGCCCTGTTCAGGTCCTGGGCAAGGACAGCCACAAGCCCCTCAGCCCAGCTGGCTCCCCACCATGACCTCAAAAGCATTCCAGACCCCCCGGTGAGGGTGCAAGAACAGTGTCCATGCTCAGCATCCCCTCCCACTTGCAGGGACAGGGAGGTGGGTCACTGGGACCCATCTGTGCCTGTGGCATCAGTCCAGTGCTGCAGCTGCCTGGTGTGGGGTTGGCAGCACAGTAGCACAAGTAGCTGTGCGGGGGGCCTGGATCAGGCTGGATCTGGCTGGAGGAGGAGGCACAGTGCATTTCCCAGACCAGTGATGCCAGCAGAACTGCTGTTGAGGTCCAGCCAAAACCTAAAGCCTCCGTCCCCACCTGGGAGCTGCACAGCTCCCCTTCCTCCCTCCACCCCACCCCTGACACCCGGCTGCAGCCGCCTCTCCCGACACTGCAGGGCGCTCTCCAAAGCCCCGGCTGGTGCAGAGCTGCTGGAGGATGATGACCCAAGGGCTCAGAAGCGTCAGGCAGCTCTCACAGTGCCGTGTGTGTACCCGCACGTAGCTCATCTGGCACGGGGCTGGGATTGCCTTGGTGGAGGAAGTCTCCACTGGCCGTCTGTAGGATGGGGTCTTGTCTTCAGCTGGAAGGAAATGCCCTTTAGTGTTCAATTCCTTCCAAATCTCTCATTTGTGCTGGAAGCCAGAGGTTCCCCTGCAGCTTCTGAAGAGACAGGAGCTGCAGGTCTCTCTCATTTTTTCTTCCCCACCAGTTCAACCTGTTTCTCCCTTTCTTCCCTCATGTCACATCCCTGTGATGATGGGGGGGGAGAGGGTGGGGAGCAAGGAGACTGTGAGGGTGAGGGACAAGGTTTCATGAGAGAAGATAAAGTGTGGTGGACCACCCTGGGAAGACCCAAGGGATGGAGGGCATGGGGGAAGGACAGAGAGCAGGAGAGGAGGGGTAAGGGACAGGGTAAGGATGCATTTTACAACTCACTGCTCCACTAACCCCCTAACTACAGTCACCTTGGCCTGGACAGGACAGACAGCTGGGGGCTGGGAAGCTCTTTCTCCTCCCCCAGACAGGGGACAGCAGCAGGGAGGCAGCTGGGGGGCCGTGGCTGTCTGAAGCCCCAACTGCCCAATTGCCCCCACCCCATCAATCCTGGGAGCATCTCATGTGTGACTACGCTCTTGTCACATTTGTTCTGGGGCAAAGTCTGCAAGCCTCCAGCCCCCTGAGCTCAGCTTTTCACTAGTGTGGGTCAGGGGCACAGAGCATAGAGCAGGATCAGGCCCAAGCCCTGCTTTGCCTCATCTCTGCTGGACCAAGGTCCTGTTGTTTTAGACAGGCTGGGTTGCAGCATCACCCAAGCCATGGGGTGAGGGGGTGGGAAGTGAGGGTGCATCTACCTGCAGCAGATCATGGGGACTGTCCTGTGCATGGCCCAAGAGATCCCAGGTCTGTGGTTCTTTGCAGGTTGAGAGCTTCTCTCCATCCAGTCCCAGGCTTCTGGACTTGACATACCCACAGCGCTGTGGTGTCTCATCCGGGACAAGGTGCTTTCCTGGGTCAGAGATAGTGACATTCTGGATAATCCCAGGACTTATCCCCAACTGCAATGGGCTAGAAGGAGAGGAGAGATCAGGTTAAAGATCTCTCCATTCAGAGCTGGAGGGTCAGAATAGGACGTCCTCTTCCCCCTGACACCCAGAAGTGAACGTAAAAGGGCACTGGGTAACACTGCGACCACTGCTGTGACTTAAACTGAATTTTGAGCTTCATCTCAGCCCCAGAGATGTTGGAGCAAAGTCCTTCTGGACATCTCTGAAGGGGAAATTTTTTTAATTTATCTTGCAAACATGGCTGCTCTGGCTCATCCTCTGCATGACCACAGCACAGTTTGGGGCCAAAGCAGAGCTTCCCACCAGTGCTGGTCACAACAACCCTGCAGGCTGCAGCCTTTGGTAAACATGTGTCCATGAAACCTTTCTCTTTGCTCTTCTTGTTTTCAAACCCAAAATACTCGTTCCAAGGAGCAGCTGGGAACAGTGGAGTGGGCAGGCTTCTGTGGGGACCTTGTGTGGCATCCCCTTTCATGTGTACCATGCTTCTCTCCTACTCTCACACCCACTGGCCAGAATTTTGCAGAGGAGCTAATGCTGGTGCCCCAAAGCAGAGAAATAGCTGAAGGAATGAACAAGAGGGCAGTTTTTACCTTGTTCCTTGAATAGCTTATATAGAAAAACAGGTCAGAAATCATGCACCACAGGGAGGTTTTCAAGATGCAATCAGATTTTCACCTGAATGAGTTCCTTTCACTAAAACATCTGCTTTCAGAGAAAATTTTCAGCATTTCAGCTGAAAGAAAGAAAAAGCAACGAATTTGATAACACCACTGCAACATCTCCCCACAAAGAGAAAGCTGGGTTGATGCTGCCATGCATCAACCCAGATGAAGAGTGAAACCCAGAACACCTGGAGGGCCAAGGTCTGTGTGTAGCTGAAAGAAGTCTGCCCTCCCCAACAGTCAGATTGTCAATTTTTGCCAAATAGCTCAAACATCCCATAGGAACAAATGTCCTGGTTGTCCTCATGTGCCACTGGCCATTGAATTGTTGTGGACCAGGCAGAAGTGACAGATATTTGCAACCAGAATTCTGTTAGTTGTCCCTATACATGAGACCACTCAGCAAGAACCTTTTAAGGCATAGAAGCATGAAAATAAGCAAGGCCAGGGGCATCCAGGGAGAACAGCTCACTCATCATCCCAGCCTAACCATGGCACAAGGCACCTTGCCTTGCCCCTTCCATCCCAGCGCTGGGCTCCTACATCCTCTGCCCCTGAGCTCAGCCAAAGCTCAGTAACTGGCAGGTAACTCATTAGTGTGGCACAGCCCCAAAGGCTGGCAGGGAGGCAGGGCATAAAAGCAGAAGTCTGTGACATGGACCAGAAGGACAATCCTGGCAGACTGCTTCTGGCAGGCACCCAGAGATCCTGCTCCAGCCGACATCCCCAGCCGCCACCCCAGCAAGGCCAGGTTGGGCGCCAGGAGATGTGGTTTGCATGGAGTTATTGTTCCATGGGAAACTGGCTGTCTTCCTGCTCTTCATCTGTCAGCAGGATTTTCAGAGAATATGCTCCCAAATATGAAGTGAATGTGGCAGGCTGGGCTGGAGCCCTTTGCTAGAAAACCTGGACGTCAGAGTGTGTCCGGTTTAATCCCAGAGTCTGTGAGAATCAGTGTAAAGTAGCATATCAAGTGAACTTTTCACTCTGTGGCAGGAGGGATTACCACATCCCCTTTGTTTGTTGTGCACTGCGTAACTGAAAACACTTTAACCCTTTCTTGCAGCCCTGCGGCACTAAGTACCCATGAAAATTCCTAGGAAAACTGCAGCTGTTCCAGTCTCCACTGGCTGGGGGGTGATGGGTACACTCGTTTTCCATTGCTCCTAGGCTCCCTCTTGGCTAGGGAAATGGGTCCTGTTTCAAAATGCCTCACCACAGAGCTTCTTGGGAAGGTTTTGCATCAGGCAGTGCAGGCAGCACCAGGCACTCCCGACTTCTCATAGCCCTGGCCTGGCAAAACCTTGGAGGAGGCTGCACTGGTTCCATGCCCAAGTGAGTTTTGCAGCTACAGAGCAGCAGTTTCAGCCCTTTCAGCACCCACAAAACTCACCAGCCTATCATCTTTTACTGCCCTGCATGAGTGCAGTTCCAAGGAGAAAAAAATGCACAGGGAAATCCTGTCAAAATATTAAAGTGAGATCATTTCTATTAGAAAACGCACCCTGTGAAGAAGCAAATTTTGATGTGAAGCAAATAAAAAAAAAGTTATTTTGGTTCAAAAGATGAATGAAAATGCAAATGCTGGCCTCTGAGAATTTTATTTCTAATAAATTACCGGTTTCATTCCTTCCTTCTTCTTTCTTGGTTCTTTTCCAATTGAAATGTCTCAGAATTTCATCAGTGCTGGATAAGTCACCAGGTGACATGTTGTCATGGTTTTAATGCTCCTATTCGTGCTTGATAACTTTCCTACAGTTAGAGAAAACAAAGGGGAAATAAAATGGGGAAAAGGCAGAAAAGCCAGACCCCAGGACATGAGTCATCTCACTGCCCTCAGCAGGAAACTGAGATTAAAGAGAGAAAACTTCCTGTTCCAGTTTCAAAAGAAAGGCTCTGAAATGCAACCTGAAAAGCTGAGTTTAAAACTTTCCACTTTATCCTGTAAATTCCACTGGCTATTGGAGACAACAAAAAAATAACTTTTTTTTTTTTTTTTTTTGGGT
>VZTJ01003870.1:161352-176040 GCA_013397795.1 Orthonyx spaldingii | reverse complement strand
TGAAACAAAAAAAAAAATTTGTTTTTTTTTTTTTTTTTTTTTTTCGGTGAAAAGATGTGAAAAAAGAAAAGCATTAGAACAAAACTTTCTAGGCGGGGGACTTTCTCCTTTAGGAAGTTGGTGGTGTCACCTCTGCAGCAGCTTCTCATCAGGCTCGAGCTCACTGGGTAGGCCCCTCCATGCATCCATTTGCTCCTGAGGATGCAGTTTTTACTCTCTCCATTCTGCACTGTGTCCATCACCTCCAGTCACTCCCCACCCTATGCTCAACAATGACACACCTGCTTGGTCACAACAAGCCTTCCCTCCAACTCCCTCCTCTGGAAATGCCCAAGGGAAAGCAGCTGCGCAACCCTCCGCTCATCCACTGAAAAAGCTTTCTTTAGCTTCAGCTCAGGAGCTTCCTGGGAGCAATTTTAGTTATTCCATGTGTTTGCAGCACAAAGGCAGCAACATGATGTTCATGACCAGCACTAAAGGTGGGCAGTGCAGTACTTTCAGTCCAGACATCGACTCCAGCCCAGCACCCAAGATCTCTGGATAGACAGTGTGTGTTCATTAGGAGACAAGGACCAGGTCTGGATTCTGAACCCTCTTCATGATACTTTCTTGCTCTTCTTGCTCTTTGGGTGTTAGCAGCTAATGGGCTGAGTTAATGACTCCTTCAACCCTGGCACCAAAGGAAAGTTCCAGGTTTCCCACCCTCTTTGCCAGGTGCTAGAAACCACTGGCTTTTCTTGATGCTCTGCACCTTCCTGCAACCAAGGGGCTGCAAAGCATCCACATCTAAGCAAAATCTTCAGCACAGCTGGGACAGATGCTGGTCCTGGATCCCAAAGTGCCTTTGGGTGAGAATGAATGAACTCTCCTTGTGACTGCTGGGCAGGTACTGCCCAGACAATTGACCACAAATATTCAATTACACTTTGAAATGCATTTGTGCCAACCTGTTCTCTTGAGAATGCGCTTTCCTAGGCAAACACTCAGGAAAACCACATTTAAGGAACTTGATCATTCTTAGGAGGGTTCCAGTTCTCTCTCACTGGTCTCTCCCCTTCTCTCCTGGAGAAGAGCATGTTGTGTTTGCACATGTCAGGTGCTGTTGGTTAATAGCAACAGGCACAATAGTGAGATCTTCTGTGGATCTATCCTCAGTTAGCAGCAGGTCATTCCTCCCTGCCCATTCAGGGGACACCTCTCACAACCCTGTGATTCATGTTTTAACCAAATCCCATTACTTTTGTCTACTCCACACTTTTCTGCTTCCCTCATCCTAAGGGTGGCTGTGCTCCGGACCCTCTGGGTCTTCACATCTTCCTGTCTGGAGGGTGAAGCACCGGATACAAAGCAGGAATGGTGCTCAGGGGGACACTCAATCCATCCTTCCTCAACTCTCTGTTGTCTGGGACCTCAGCAGCCATGGCCAGGCACTGGAGCCAGTGACTCACTCAAGTGACCCAAAGTGTTCCCAGAGATGCCCAAGCCTGCTGGTTCACAGGGAGGCCCTCTGCTCCCAGCTACCCCAAGGGTTCTAAAAGGTGTGACAAACCACAACAGCCCTGGCAGATCTGTTGGTGGAAGCAGCACATGGTCACGGCTCACCCATTTCCATCAAAGGCTTCTTCGCACTGAGATGGTACCAAGCCCAAATGAGTCCTTGCACTTGGAACCTGCTCAAGCTGTGACAAAACTCCTTTTAATAAAGGGTTTGAACATCATATATTGACTCTGGAGCACCACTCTCGTGGTGTAGTTGTTCCTGGGTACCCAACATGTCCAACACTCTCCACAAGGAGTCATGGAATGGCCTAAGAGAAATGGTCTGAGCCCACAGACTACAGCACGAGCAGAGCTGAGACAGAATTTGGTGCAGAGCATGTGGTGAGACTGTGACTGGCAAACTGTGAGCCCGTGTGAGTATGCATGAGTGAGATGTGCATGTATGAGGATCAGATGCAGACATGCTCAAGCCCGGAAGAGTATTCGTGTGCACGTGAGAGTGCATCAATGGGTTGTACATAAAGTGTGTTGGGCTATAGGGACAGATATGCAAAAAGTGCATGGCCCCATAGTAATTTGGGTGGGCTCTGTGTGGGGCATTGCATATGCCACAGGATACAGGGGGTGGGATGTGCACGGAGGAACAAGGATGGTGCAAGTTCCTCAGGCAGGACGTGAGCACACACGAGTGAGCTGAGAATGGAAGCATACATGGAAGGGCAAGGGGGAGAGGAAGAGGATGCCGCACACAGATAATGCTCAGAGACAGTGTGGATTACTGCTGTTAATACCTCTGGTAAGAACAGAAGTCTGCTGGCTGGGAGCAGGAGCTGAAAGTTGAGCCCCTTGTTATATTTCCCTGTTCCCGCCTGCACTAATCCCTTTGAGCCCCAGGAAAAAACTGCAGAGAAATCAAACAGGCTGTTCATGCTGCCCCAGTGTCCCCGGGATTAATTAATTTGGGATTTGTGGGAGTCACAAGGTCACGCTCCCCCCACTGGCAGAGCCGGCTCTGCAAGGCAAAGGCAGGGCTGGGCTCTGAGCCTTTCCATCCAGGGAAAAGCCCCATCAGCCACGACCTGGAGTAGGTCCCTCAGGCAGCCACCCTGGGAAGGTTTTGGCTGACCCAGGGTGCCAGGGCATGGAAAGGCACCAGGCTGGGGGGACTGACAAGCAAGAAGTGTGTCCATGTCTCGGAGATCAGCCTCCAGCTAGAGGAAGCCACTTGGATGGATCCTGTCTGCATCTGGCCCTGTGCTCCTTGTCTCATCATCACTACACCTCCTGTCTGGGCCAGCATAGAAGCAGAAACACATCCAAAAAAGGACAGAGACTCCAAAGAAGTGGTTTCAGCTCAGGTGTGACCCTCACCATCCTGTGGGACAAGAGGATGGGGGGCAGGGGTTGAAGACCAGGCAAGCTGAGCTGTTTGACCCACTTATCCATTCCAAGAAGGGAAATCTGCCTTTTGAAAATTCTGTCTTGGGTGTCAGATCCCCAGGTCCCACCGCTCGTGCTTACTTAAATGATTCAGAAATTTGTTTTCAGGTAGCAATTGAGCTGATAATGTGGTTTTCCTGAGTGTTTGCCTAGGAAAGCGCATTCTCAAGAGAACAGGTTGGCACAAACGCATTTCAAAGTGTAATTGAATATTTGTGGTCAATTGTCTGGGCAGTACCTGCCCAGCAGTCACAAGGAGAGTTCATTCATTCTCACCCAAAGGCACTTTGGGATCCAGGACCAGCATCTGTCCCAGCTGTGCTGAAGATTTTGCTTAGATGTGGATGCTTTGCAGCCCCTTGGTTGCAGGAAGGTGCAGAGCTTCAGGGCACTGAGCCCAGGGCCATGAGGGGACCAAGAAGGAAGGAAAAGAAAAGCCAGTGATTTCTAGCACCTGGCAAAGAGGGTGGGAAACCTGGAACTTTCCTTTGGTGCCAGGGTTGAAGGAGTCATTAACTCAGCCCATTAGCTGCTAACACCCAAAGAGCAAGAAGAGCAAGACAGAGTATCATGAAGAGGGTCCAGAATCCAGGCCTGTTCCTCATCCCCTAGTGAATTGCTCCTAGCCACAGTAAAACTTAATCCCTTAAGTACAGACACTTTGTCCAAATCAAAGTGCAAGATCCCAGTTGCCCACCTGCCAGCCTGCTCCAGGAGATTCCTCCTGAAGCTTTCAAGATCTTAAAGGAAATAGGCTGCCCCAGTCACAGGCTCCTGCTGCCAGAATGAAGAACTCTGAACACAGCTGGAACTTATCCCACCAAACCAAGCTAGTCAGCCCTGCAATCACCCATTTCCCTGGCTCCTAGGTCTGTGCTTCCTTCTGTTCCATCTGTGCTCCAAGCCTCCATCAAGCAGCTGAAAACTCATTATCAGCCCAGTATGGACAGCCTGAGACTGGCTGTGTGGAGAGGATGGCAGCTCCCTGCCTACTTCCAAGGAGTTGAAAGTCAGAGATGGCTCTGGTAGCAGGGGAAAGCCCTCATCAAACAGTGGCAGAGTGCCTGATTGATGAGACCCTGGTCCCTGACCTTCAGTCCCTTGGCAGCATCCCAGGTTATCCCAAAGTGAAATGGTGCTGCACAGTGGGATTGGAAAAGTTAGCCAAGGCTTGGTGCAGACTGCCACTGTCCATAGAGTCCCTCCAGAGTGATAACCTCGGGGGACAGAGGCAGATCAGCATCCCTTAGCTGACTCTGCCTGCTTTGATGCAAACTGTCCTCTTAAAACCAAAAATTCTGCTTTCTAGTGGTCACAGAGATTTGTCTTTCCTGTAGTCTGGCTGAGGTGGTGTCCAAACTGAGAACACTGAGGCCACCAAAAAAGTGTTCCCCACACTTGGGTGGAGCAGGTGATATACAAAGTCTTTGTCTTCTCCTTGGCATGGGCAGCTCTCGTGGGAACAGCCTGCCAGGAGGCAGAGGCTTCCCCAGAGGCAGATGGACAGGCAGCAGCTCCCATCCTGCCAAAACCCAGAGCTCACTGAGCCACCAATTCAGTCCTTAGCTCAGTATCAGCATGTGTACATGACACTCTCCACCTCTGTGACCAGGTAACATAATTAATCATTGATGCAAATGGACAGGGGCTCAGACCCAGAGTGACTCCATCCCTGTGACTACATTGGGGTGGTGGAGAAACGCAGAGGTCTGAAGTAACAAAACACTCAGTTCTCCAAGGTACCAGATGCTGGCCAGCCCTTGGACCATCATAGCCTCATGCTGCTAGTCCACATCTCTGATCATACTCAGGACCTTTCTCCTAGCCCAGTTCTCCTCCTTCCTTTCTGACACTGAAAAATCCGCACCACACACAGCCACAGGGGATTTTCTGCAGGGCTGGAATACATCCCCTTTATTGTACTGCTTGTTGCATATTGTTTGGGTCATTCAAACCCAAATCCATCTCTCCTGAGCTTGCCAGGCCAAGGGTATGTTATATGAAGGGTCCTGTGCAGTATCAAAAGGTGAGGGAGTTACAAACCGTGTCACCAGCAGGTACCTTCCCCACTGCTCTGGACTCAATGGAAAGCTGGGCTTACAAGGGCTGTGCATTGAACGTGGCCAAATAACTCCAGGAAGGATGACTGGGGGTCACATGTACAAGGCTGGGTCTTTTCTCTTGGAAAGCAGCAGCACTGAAAGGGCCTTAGACAATTGTGGAAACAACTTGAGCTGAGCATAAGCTCCCAGGACAAAAGAGAGCTTAGCTGGCAAATGGTCTTAGGGGCTTTAGCAGAGGGACAGTGAATAGAGGGGAAGCAGCATATCCCTGAGAATGGCATGAGCAAGTCCAGCACTGCCACATGGGCACAGCCCCATTGTTGGCACTTCAAAGAATTTGTTGACAACATGAAGGAAAGGAAGGAGAGGGCACAAGCACAAGTCAAGGTCTAGAAAAGCTGCCTCCAAGCAAGAGGCAGCAGCAGCTTTGGGTTATCAGAGACATGCTGAAGGTGTGGCTCAGCTGCACACCTGCAAGGAGGTGTTTGAGAGCAAATGGGGTTTGGTTCTGCAGAGAACAGGTGCAGCAGACACACGCTCTTTGCAGCAGGGAAAGCAATAAAATATGGGAACAAGTGACTTGGGGACCTGGTGGAGCGCTGCTTCTCGGGGCTCAAGGCTGACTATCCTGCTTTCAAAGCCCTGACCTGGGTTTGGCCATAGATCTGAGCTTGGGGCAGGAGATGCACCACCACAATCCTACAGCAAGTTCCTCACAGAAGGACAGACCAGTGCATCAGAGCTGTCCCTCTGTGCCACAGTCTCCACCTTGCACAGAGCAGGGAACAAATAGCTCAGGAGGGTGTACAAGGCACACACTTTTTTTTTTTCCCCCAGACAGAGCCTTAGATAAAGAACAGGGTCAGGATTAATGCAGCTGCTGCCCCCAGGCCAACTGCACTACAGGCTTGTCTCCTGGAGTAAAGCACTCAAGCCTGCCCACCTTTGTCTGGCAACTGATCTAAAGGCTTGTCCCTCCCCAAATACGTGGCCCCCTGGCCTGGCCTGAACGCGTGTCTTCTCCAGCGCCTGCTGTTCAGCTGAGCGTGTCTCTGACAGCTGGTTTTGAGTGTCTGGAAGCCCTGGTGGCATGGCAGGGTCTGGGGCTGGTGTTCTGTACCCTACAGCCATCTCCCTGATGCTGTTGTCAACCCACTGTGGCCTCGGGTTTGGCAGAGGCCGGTGCTGTCCCTCAGGGTTTGCTAAGCGAAGAAACTGCTGGGGCAGCAGCACTGCCACTGCTCAAGGGGCATCCGTCTTCCTGGGAATCCTTCCTCATCCCCATGGTATCCCCAGCTCTTCAGGGCCTGAGCCACTGGACTGTCATGCCTGAGATGTTCAGGAGGTTCCCTGAGTATCAGACCAGACAGCTCCCTCCAATTCCTCATGAACATGCGGAAACCCACAGTCTGCCCCAGCCCCAGCAGCGTTCAGGAGCACTTCAGCAGCACAGGGATGCCTCTGCATCCAGCCCTGAGATCAGCCATAAGCAAAATGGGTCTTTGAGAAACAAATGCCAAGACAATCCCAAGTAACATCAGAATACAACTGGTGGAGTTATGCGGCACAAAGAAAAATTGAGGTTGCTCATCCCACGTCCTCCTCACAACCAGCAGGACATTACATGGGTCAGCACAAACCACAGAAGCTGAAATGCATGTCCCAGCTGTGTTTTGGACACCTCCCAGCTGACAGACTGTGGATGTTGGATGAATTTGTTGGATGCCTTTATCTGCTTGCTTTTCAGAGCCTTTAATGCGCCCGGCTTTCACCAACCCTGCATGGCAGTGAGTGCTACTGTTTAGTTACACACAGAAGAAAGACCCTTCCTTTAGCTGGATTTACACCTGCTGGCATTTCCCCTTGGCAAATCAGCTTCTTCACCTATTCTAACTTACAAAATTACATTCTTGCTCAGGCTGTGACAAAATAAAACCTTTCAGTGATGGAGCTTTTGGAAACCCAAGGATACATTTCTAAGTGACTCTCCCTGATTTACATACCTCTCTTCCTTCAGCTTGCTGCTCTGGAGTTGCAGCACCTCAGCAGCACGTAGTCATCACAACCTTCTTCCAGGTGAACATGCACATGTCTATTAACATAAGTTTATATTATATTATTGATAATTTGCTCAGTGACCTTTAGTTCCCTAGATCTTTATTTCAAAAACCTGGTACCATATTTACCTGCCTTCTGGGATAGAAATTTAGACAGCAGGGCCCACTGAACACCTAACCTGGCTCCAGCCTTGGTGAGTTCCTTATGCTCTGGTGACTTCCTGTACAGTTTATCAGCTTGTTTTGAAACTTTCTCACTCCACTCCTTGGCACCAGGCAATTTCTCGTCTCTGTTTTCCTGGGAGGCAGTGCTGCAAACTCCAGAGACAGGCAGGGGTTTCCCACACATCTGTGATCACCTCTTCTAGTGGTGGGCACAGGGCATCTCCCTGCCCAGGCAGCATCACTGCTGGGACACCTCCCTTGAGAAAGGAGCTCCATCATCTCCTGGGATTGGCTGTGGGAACAGGTGCCATCCCCCAGGGCAGGAACAGGTCTCTACCCAGTCTGGAGGAGCAGGATACACCTCAGCAAAGAAAAGGACAATTTCCAGGAGCAGATATCAGCATTTCCCCTGCTCCAGAGGCCAGTCTGTTCATATACCCTGTTCACCCAATCCCACCCCAGCTTTTCACATCTCTGCTGCCTGCAATATTTCAGGGTGGTAAGGCAAGAGCACACCCATGCACACGGCTGACCCTGCAGACAAGTCTGGGTGTGCAAGGTGTGCGTGTGACCCATCACTTGTGGATTCCATAGCCCTCAGTGATCCAGGCAGGGAATTATCCAGGTGCAGCCCCTGCTCACACCTCTCCATGCCTATTACCAGAGCACAGTGAGTTTCTCCCATGCCAGAACCAACATTAGCCTGCAGAAAACCCTCCCTCTCCTTCCCCATGGACAGGGGTTTAGCACTGGCCCACCAGCTCCCTAGGAGTAGGGCAGGTGAAGCCAAATACTTTTACTAATCCTAGCTCCGAAGAGCTGCTCTCAGGTTACAGATGATGTGAATAGGATCTATGTTCCAGGGTGATCAGACTTCCTGGAATTTCTGCAGGACCAGTTATCTGTTCCTGTAACCATCTGCAGCTGAATGTGCTGGTATGGCTCAAGTCCAAAATGCCCCCATCTCCTCAGAGCCCGATCCGAGCTCTTTGCATGAAGCACGGCTGGCAGCAGAAAAGCTACCCTGCAGTTTCACACACGGGGCAGTTCCCCAACTGGACAGCCCAGAGCACCTCAGAAACCTGATCTCTGCAGCCTTCCACAGCCCAGACGAGAAGAGACAAAGAGCTCTCGGCCACCGGACGTGCCGAGTGTGACTCCCTCATTTATACCCAGCCACAACCTGACACTGACAGCGTGGATTCATTTAGGGTTGACTCAGCCCTGCAGCACCACTAAGAGCTTGCAGCACTCCTGAAATGTCCCTGAGCTGTCCTGTCCCTGGAGGAGTGTCTCAGGTGAGGAGGAATCCTCACATTGCAGCCTGTTCTTCCCTAGGTCTGATGACACCTTTGGGATGTCATGAGGCCCTCTGAGCTGGGCTGATGGTGGAAGCTTGTCTGTTCATGAAGGCAAAGGGAACTGCAGTGAGCAAACAGCTCAAGCCATGTGAATCCAGACAATTAATATCTCTCCACACCCCTTGCAGAAGATACTGCAGGCTCCACTGCAGCGCAGACTACAGTGTTTTCTCCCCATCACTGCTAATGCTGGCTTCCTGAAAAAAGTCTTAGGGCTTGCAGGCATCACTGCAGGACTTGGGGAGCATTCAGGCTGGCATATGCACCCTGTCCACAGGCTCCTCTGCTGCCCCAAAGGCAGCTTTCAAGCCTCTGAGTACCTCCCTCTTCCACGGCCACCCATGTTACGGCAGCAGAGACGAGCAGAGGTGCTGTCTGTCACCCAGCTGTGCCTGTCAGGGACCAGCAGATGCAGTTCTGCCAGCTGAATGACACCGCTGCATATGCATGAGAAATGCTTCACGCAGCACCTGTGTCCAGGCTTGGGCCTGGCTGGAAGAGCAGCTCACAGGCAGGAGGATGGAGCTAAGCAGCCGTGACCCCTTCCCTGCTCCCCACTGCAGTCACCAACACCAGTAGCACTGCACTGCTGATCCCAGCCTGGGGACCTGCTGTGTGTCCATTCTGCCATCAGACACCTCCATGAGGGCCACAGTGCTTCTCCATTCCCTGCCCAGCTCATACCTGGCCATTCATAGTCTGGTAGTTGCTTCCCCACTAAAGATTCTGCCCATGAGTTCACCTCTCTGCTTTCCAGCCTGAGACACTGCAGGCAGGAAGAACTGCCAGGGATCCATGGAGAAAACATCCTCTTTATCCCATTTTCCACCATCCTGCAGCTCTGATACTGCATTTATTCATAGACATGGTGACACACATCCCTAGTTTTTCCTCTGGGTATCCTTGGATCAGCCTTAGTAGTTGCCTGACAGCATAGACAGCCTGTCCTCTCATCAAATGCTGCTCAGGGCTTGACACATGAATAGACAGCAACTAACTACATGAAAAATGACAGAAAAGTCCGTAAACAGACAGTCACCTTGATCTGTGCTTCCTGCTCCTCAGCAAAGCATGTTCTTTGCCAGGCTTTGCAGGGGAGAAAACACTTCTGTGTGCGAGAAGCTGTGTCTGGCAATAGCAGCCTCAGCAGCATGAGACATAAATCTGATGGCAGAGCATCCCTAGCCAGATGAAACCATTCTGCAAGGGCTCTGACTGCTGCTCCTGGGACAAAATCCCACGGAAGGAGCTGGAAACACTTCATCAGAGCTTCCCAAGAAGAAAACAGGGGATCCAGCTCCACTACCAGCAAGCCCCGGTGCTTGCTGTAGACCCTGGTCACCTCCGTGGCTGAGCAGGGTTTCTAGGAGAGCACCATCCTTACCACTGCAATCTGGCTCCTGGGGACTGGCCTGTGTCCTGAGGAATGTGGCTCTTGAACTGAACTCCAAAGGCTTTTGCAAGCCTTTCAATCCCAGACACAGGGACTGAGAAGGGGGTGAGTGCCCCCTGAGGAGGGGAGAGCAGCGGGCTGGGATTAGAGGCAGCACCAACTCCTGCTCTCCGCAGCCGCGTCTGAGCAGCACAGGGAGAGGTCAGGATTAGGGGGAATCCTTTGAGACCAAAGGGGAGTTAAGCAGCTCTCTCCTTGCACACACAGAGGGGGCACCCCCAAACCTCTGCCCTGGAAAAGGCCGTGCTGGGGGCAGAAGGCAAGGGGCAGCCTTTGTCCCTTTGATTCAGAGCAGAGGGCAATTAGGTGATCGACTTAGAGCCCGGGGAGCACCACTCCCTGCCTCCACAGGGATCTCTCTCTCTTTCTCTGCTTTCTTTCATTCTCTACCCCAGCTCCTAAATCCGTCTGTGCTAGGCCTTTAATTGAATTAGCCCAGCACCTTTCACTGGGAACAACTTAAGATGGTTTCAATACAGTGATTGCTTTTTACAGCCCCGGGACAGGTTTGACAGCAACCACAGGGAGTGGTTTAACACAGAGAAATTTACCCTGGATGCCTGTTACACCTAAAGTACAGTAGGTGCTCTTAAAAACCCAGCCTCTGGAGGAGCCCTGTGGCAACCTGGAATCACAGGATTGATAAAATATTTGGTGAGAAGACAGAGCTTGAAGACAGGAATCCCAAATGGACAACTCAGAGCCTCCAGTCTCTGCAACTCTGAGGCCGTGATGGCTTGTGTTTGCAGCACTGAACATCACTTACAGGCTGCTTGGACACAGCTTTGGACACCCTGGCACGCCCTCAAGCTCCAGAGACACAGACTCAGGCAAGCACAGTGGGTAATGCAGCCTCTTGGGGCTGGGAAGGTGCTGCTGTCTCCACAGCCTCCTCCATCCTTCTCCACTCCAGTGGTGAAGGTGTTTCCATCTCCCTGTAGAGATGCAAACACCAACTGCTGCCAGGTCTTTGGGAAGATGGTATCAAACCAGCCTTACACTGCCTCCTCCTCCTCGCTGTTTCCCATGTTCCTTGCCTGGCAGCATTTAACAACAAATGCACCACTACCTGTGATGGACACAGGAGTGAGCAGCTCACTCTGCTCAGATCCCAATCTCTGCTCAAACTTGGTCGAGGATGGGAGTTCTCCCATTGTCTGGGAATGGCCACAGAATCACTCCATGTCCACCTCCATTCTCAGGTCAGCTCTGAGAGGCCAGGAGCCCTGCAGGGGCAAAGGAAAATGCTCCAAATAGCTCACAAGAAGCAGTCTCATCTTCACCTAGAGCTTTCACCCCCTGTGCTGTTTGCACCCATCCCATGAGCTGTTTACATGGAAGCACCGAGGAAATTTTTAACGAGAGCAAGGAACAGCTAGACAGAACTGTGCAATTAATCACCCCTTTAACAGGCTGAAAACACCACTTTCTTTATCCCAGCCTAGAGCTGTTTGTTGTAAACCTCTTCCATCTCTGCTCAGGCTCCACTGTGTGGTCCCGCACCCTGGACCCTTGTCCCCATGTCCCAGAGGGGACAGTGCCCAAAGGTGAGTGGCTAAAATAGGATTTGGAAACATTTGCAAGGTTTACCATACAGATGTTATGAAGGGGATTGACACACGGGTCATTTGCACCTAAGGATGGAGAAGACCCCCCCAACCCAGTCCTTCCTTTTGTCTAGGTATCTGAGAGCCAAGAGCAGGCAGACGTTGAAGGAAACGGAGAAGATGTGGCAGATTTCAAGGGATTTAATTCTCATTCTTCCAAAGCATTGTCTCCACATTTCCTCCAAGGCTGAGATACACAGTCCAACACCCATCCTGCAACCCAGGTGACAGCAGTGGCATCTCACCCTCCTCCTCCCAGCACCTTGGCCAGGGTTGGTGGTGGGTTTGGCTGGAGACTGAAGAACAGTAATGGTGGAGGGCAGGATCATCAGCCCGACTTTCCCATATGACAAAGCACCATTTGCAGGGGTGGAAGTATGGCTGATGCACCTGAAAAGCCAAATATGGCTTGAGCAGTCTGTCAGGGTATAAATTCAAAGGCAGTTAACAGGCACAACCTTCTTTCAGTATTGGACAGAGCAGGAAGATCTTTGTCTCCTGATGCTCCCACAGTACTTTTTTCAAATCCCTACTGTGAAAAAAAAAAATTTTAAAATCCAGATCTCTTTTTGTTAAGTGGTGGAAATGCACTTAGAGTTGGTGTAAAGTAAAAACTATTATTACCTAGAAACTTCTCCAGAATCCCCCAGGGCACAAATGACAAACTCAGGAGCTGAGTTAAGCTATAGAACACACTCCTGTCTAATACCTTCGCTCCAGTCCACTTTCCCTCTCCTGCTGTCTCTCATTTAATGCACACCTGAGTAATTACAGATGTTCAGGGCAAACTGCAGGTTATGCCTCTAGCTGCAGTTTGTGATTTGCAAGGCAGCACATGTACAAATAAAGATACCCAGGAAGAACCAATGTGCAAATTATTTTAATGGTTAATTATAGAAATGAATATAAAAATGTAGGTTAGATGGGCCCTCTGGAGGTCTCTCGTCCAAGCCCCTTCTCAACACGTGGCTAAACTCGAATTTAGATCTGATTGCTCAGAACTAGGCTTTGTCTAGAGTGCTGAAACTCTCCAAGGATGGAGAGGTTTTTTGGTCATAGCCTCTCCGGGCCTCTTTCCAGTGCATGACACTTTCAGGATGAAGAAATTCTCCGTTATGTCCCAGCAGAGTTTCTCTCACTGCATCATGTTCCCATGTTTCTCTGTGCACCTGAGATGGCTTTTTTTTCTTCTGTCCAGGTCTCTTTAGTAGTGGCACAGGCAGTTAAATCCCCACCAAGCTCCTCTTCTCCACATGCAGCAAACGTGCATCTTTCCACTTCTGCTCAGACATCACATCCTCCAGCTCCCAACAACCTCTGTGGCCCTCATCTGGACCCACCTCAGTTTGCAGAGCCCTTTCTTCTGTAGAAGAGCCAAAACGGGGGACAGGATCCTATTTGTTCTTCCCCTTTTCCTGTTGCATGAGGATAATCCATCCCAGGATCTGCATTTGCCCCAAACCCCATGAATTTTCTGCCAGCCTCCCGAGCATGTCAATGTTCCTCTAAACAGCAGCTCCGACCTCCAGTGTATTTACCACTTCCCTCAATTTGGTGTCACCCTCAAACTTTCTATGGTTGCATTCCCTCCACTCATTTAGGAGCACACAGCAACACAGGGTATCTTCATTTTATCCTCCTGAAAAGAAAAACTAGACTTTTCCAAATAAAATAAAGGTCTGTGATTTTGAGCAAGCACAGTGCCCAGCCACACCTTTGGTGAGCAGGGATGGTTTCAGTACGCAGTGGGAGCAGCCTGCCCTCCACAAGCACAAATCATAGCACGAAACTTCTCATCTGGGAAGTCCACAAGTCCTTAAAAGGCTGCAAAAGACATAAATACCCACCAGGGGTACAACCTGGGGCATAGGTTGGAGGGTGGGATGCTGAGGGGAAGCATTTATCAGGAGAGCAGAAGCAGAAGGGCAGGAGCTTGCTGGCTGATCTTTCAGACCATGGTGACCTCAGCGAGAGACCTGGTTAATGCACCTCTTCTCCCAGAGGGTGCTGGGCACTGCCCAGGCTCCCCAGGGAACGGGCACAGCCCCAAGGCTGCCAGAGCTCCAGGAGTGTTTGGACACCGCCCCAGGCACAGGGTAGGGTTGTAGGGATGTCCTATGCAAGGCCAGAAGTTGGACTGATTGATTCTTGTGGGCGCCTTCCAGCACAGGACATTCCACGATTTTTATTCTTGAGAGGTTACAGCTTGGCTTCACCTCTGAGGAACTGAGCTTGTGCAGAGTCCAAGAAACTGCTGGGCTGCAGCTCCTTTGGTGTCTATAGGAAAAAAACAGTTCAAGATGGGCACCACAGCCTTTTCTATCCTGCCCTCATGAAGGAAACAATAGGGGATCTTCAAGGGCAGCAGGACCTGGGAACCACAGACAGTCGCAGCCAAGAGGAGAAAACCTACGAGGTGCAAAGAAGGTGCAAAGACTAAACACCACCCTTCTCTTTGGGTTCCCTTAGTAGCTCTTTCTGTGGTGCAGAGGTCTTCAGGCTGCCAGCACGCTGCATTATCCCTACTGCAACACCTCAGTGAGACCTGTCACAATTCTGCCTTCTCCAATACCTGCCAATGTTAAGCAAACACGTGCCATTGCCTTCTGAATGCTCCCACCACTCCTTAGCCAGTACCCCCAGGCAGAAGCAGCAGCCCCCAGCGCCTGCATGTGCACGCAGGCAGCAGGGTGAGCAGGGTGCAGGCAGCAGGGTAAGCAGGGTGCAGGCAGCAGGGTGAGCAGGGTGCAGGCAGCAAGGTGAGCAGGGTGCAGGCAGCAAGGTGAGCAGGGTGCAGGCAGCAGGGCGAGCAGGGTGCAGGCTGTGCAGGGTGCAGGGTGCAGGGTACAGGCAGCAGGGTGAGCAGGGTGCAAGCAGCAGGGCGAGCAGGGTGCAGGCTGTGCAGGGAGCAGGGTGCAGGCAGCAGGATGAACAGGGTGCAGGCTGTGCAGGGAACAGGGTGCAGGCAGTGCAGGGAGCAGGGTGCAGGCAGCAGGGTGAGCCGGGTGCAGGCAGTGCAGGGAGCAGGGTGCAGGCAGCAGG
>VZTJ01003870.1:128691-160498 GCA_013397795.1 Orthonyx spaldingii | reverse complement strand
GCAGGCAGCAGCGAGCCAGCGGCAGGGACACACAGCCAGGCTGCCCACAGCTGAGAGCTGTCAGGCAGCTGCCTGCCGGGGTGGGCCGGCCAGCCCCTCTGGCAGGGACATCAAGGGTGAAGGGTGGGAGGAGGCCAATAGTCTTTTTCGGACTGAGCAGGGAGGGTTTTTCGGAGAAGAGCGGCTGAGCAGAGAACGGCAGAGCCTGCTGTAGGAAGAGGGGGATTTGCAGGGAGGAAGAACCTTCGTGGTGCAGCAAAGGATGTATTAAAATGCGGGGGGAACCTGGGCTCTTCCCCACCAGTCTGGCAACCACAGGACACTTCCCACACATGTTCAGGACAGGACAACATGAGGCACTGAAACTCCTTCGTGTCATGCCAGGCTGTTGTTGTGCGCGGTGGGGGAACCCCAAAGAGCCTGAGGCTGGCCAGGCTAAGGCTCCACAAATAACCTCAGAAACCAAGGAGGCAGCCAAAACGTGTAGTGTAATCACAGATAAACACATAATCTACTCAGGTTACACCGGGGGGAAACCACAAACCACATGCAGACAGGAGAAGAGAGGAACAACAAGCAAATGAGAGAAAGGAAAATCCACCAGGAGAGACAAAAGCAAGTCAGTAAATCACGGGGGCTGCTGCTCTTCTCCTGACCCTCTCCTCGTCTTCCCTGCCTGCGAAACTTCATCCTTGCAAATTTTGCAAGAAGGAGCTCAGAAATTGGTAGTATGAAGCTCATGCAGGAGCTCCACCAAGAATCTGCCTCTGACAGGCATCTCTGTTGAGGTGGGTGGAGAAGTGCATGCAGATTTACTGCTGGGCACCCAGGGCAGCAGCATGGTAGCCAAGATCTGCCCTCCAGCAATAGGCTCTGCTGCTCACTCCAGTTCAAAAAAAAAAAAGAAAAAGGGTATTGGAAATACTGTGGAAATAGCCATACTGGTGGAAAGGATCAGTTCCCCCTGCAAATCACAGTTCACACAGTAAGGAGCCAAGAAAGATGCCATGAGCCAGACTGAGTGGGGACCACCACTCTAATCCAGGGAAAACTTTTCAGAGCACGTTGGACTGAAGATGTGCAGATGGTCTGGAGTAAAAAAACTGCAGGCATTTCCTCCTTTCCTGCCAGCGCCTCCTGCCCAGCCCTGTGCAGGAGCCGATTCACAGATGAGTGCAGGCACAGGAATGCAGTGGGAGTAGAGGCTTCTTTGAAGATTCCAGCCACGACATGGCCGGTGGGAAAGCATAGCTGGAGCGGCTGAGCTGGGAGATAGCCACTGCTGTGAGATCTGCCATGAAATCAGTTCCTGGGAACATTCTGCCAACCAGCCATGGCTTTCCCGGCAGGGGTAAACATACACCAAAACAAAAGAAGGTTTTGCTTTTCTTTTGGAGGCATGGAAGTGAATGCAATACAAGTAATATCTTCACATGTTGTGCTTCTGCCCCAGCCGTCCATGGTCTGGGTGAGCTTCAGCAGGTCCTTGTAGGGTGGATGTTGGGGGTTGCTTCCTGGAGAAGTTCTTCCCAAAAAAAAAAAGGAGCCTCTGGCACTAAACACCCCATTTCTCTTTGGGTTCCCTTAGCTCTTTCCGTGGTGCAGAGGTCTCCAAGCTGCCAGCACGCTGCATTATCCCAGCAGCAACACTTCAGGGAGACCTGTCACAGTTCTACCTTCTCCAATACCTGGCAATGTTACCAAAACACAGGCACGCTGGAGAGCTGGGCTTCGCTTTTTAGGGACCCACTTGAGACAAACAGGTGATAAGTAAAAACACGTGAAGTTGCTGGCTCTTTTGGCACTTAAGGACCAAGTATCTGTCCAGGTGTAACCCATTCAGCTGCAGCCCAGACACCAGAGCAGAGGGGCTCCATACTGACAGTAAAACATCCTCTCACCCTGGAAAGGCAGGCAGGGTCTGGTCCTACCATTGGGTGCGTAGTCCTGTCCCTCTACATGCCACTGTGGGATCCTTGAATCATGGAATGATAGAATATCCTGACTATCCTGGAAGTGGCACATAAGAATCATTGAGTCCAGCTCCTGGCCCTGCACAGGACAACCCCAAGAATCCCACCATGTGCCTGACAGCAATGTCCAAATGCTCCTTGAGATCTGGCAGATTGGACTCTGGACTGCCTTTCCATCCAAATGCTCTGTCCCAGGTGCTCCAGAGGAAGCCAGAACATTCTCCGTCTCAGGAAAATGGGTGGCCTGCATGGGAGTAAGTCACGCTCTTCTGGAACCCAGCTCCAGGTCTGCAGCAATTCCTCTGCTGTGCTACCAGGTATACAAAAAAACCACCAGAATATACAAAATATTCCTGAGCCACCAGTCAAACATCCCTCCTGTTAAATGCATGACCTCTCTGCATTACCAGCTTTCTGTAGAGACCACACATAATGCCCATGGATAAATCCCCCCTATCCGGTTTCCGTTTCCATGAGGCCAAACTGCTGGCTCACACCTTCCTCTGCTCTTCACAGGGCATCATGCCCTGAGCAAAAAAAAAAACCACCTGCTGCTTTGCCTCCCTCCCAAGACAACCACAAGGACCACAGCCCCAGCCCCCTCATGTGCCCATGCAGCCTGGGCAGTGCTTAGGAAGCTCCAGCATCCACGCTGAAGGATACTGTGAGCAGCAGGATGGGGAGGACGCTCGTGAAAGCAGAAGCAGTTACTTTTTGCCTGACTGTGGAAAGACAAAAAGTGTGGCTTTCCCCAACATGTCCATAGGTGCAGTCTTGTTGCCCTTTTCCTGAAGGCTTCCGTGACCTCCAGCCCAGGTGTAGCCACCCATGGGACAGGAGATCAGAGCACGCAGCCAGAATCGCTCCAGGTGGGTCTGAACCCTGTGGGAGATGGGAAATTCATAAGGAAAGAGAATGTGGAAGGATGTCAGATACTGGGGTGGGTGGGTGCACCTGAGCAGAAAACTGGGGTTAGGGGGACTGGGACCTGAGAGCTGAAAGGAAGAGACAGTCAGAGGGAGCATGGGAGGCCCAGGCTGGCAAGGGACAGAGGTTGCTGGTGGCCTGTGCAAACACAACGGGAGCTGTTGGCAGAGAGAGGTGGGAGGGGGTCCTGCCAGGGTCTGTGGCTGGAAACAGGGCTGCCATGTCCCCAGTTTACAGAAGGGCAGGCAGCTCCTGATCACACAGACAGCAGTGCAGGATTGCATGGAAATATCTCCTGAACAAGGGTCACAAGGCCAGGGAGGGCCCAGCTTCCTCTATTCATCACCTACCTTAGCTAAGCTGACCAAAAATAGATGAAACACACCTTCAAATAACCAGGCTGAGTGTCTTCACAGCTGAAATCCTGAGCAGAGGGGCTGTAGAGATCATGAATCAGCTCTGTCAGGGCAGAAAGCAGGCAGGTGTCAGGGACTAACAAGGGCATGACAGACACCATGCTCCCCTGGCCTGAGAAGTTATTATCGCTCCAAGGAGTGAATATTTCCCATGCTCCAGCATTCCCTACCTCCTTCCTTCCTGAGGGGTCTTGCTCTCCCCAGCAACTCCTATCAGCTGCACCAGATGGATGTGACTTCTCACAGGGAGGGACCCAAGGCCCCTGGCAGCGTCCCAGGCAGTGGAACAGTTTGGGGAAGGTTGAGGAGCTTGCTCCCAAAACAAACTGTGAGGCAGGGGAGCTTCCTAAATGCACAGCCCCCAGCCCACCCCATCCATCTAGTGCATCCCACAGAGGCTCTCGGCATGCTGTCCTGGAGGGCTGGGAAAGCCTTGGCTTACACATGCTGCCTGGAGTAGACTCCCAGCTCACTTCCACCTGTTTCTGATAAGCTCACTAATCCATCCCCATAATGATTCTTTATTAATGGATGCTGCTGTCTTCATTACTTGCCTTAATTAGTGTTTTGTGAGCAAATTCAAGGGGATAAGAAGTGTGTCACATTTTCCAATGGGGGCTTTGCGCACAGCTACCAAAATAACTTTGTCTGTGAAGCTGGAGTTCCTGTTTCACCCTGCCCATGAGCCATCGTTGCAAGAGCTGTTCCTGCCTAATCCAGCAAGCAGGCTGGGCAAGCTGAGCTGCCCAGCCTCCCCGCCCTTCCTCCCTGGCTGGGCTCACTGAGCTCCCACAAGCCAAGATGAATTTCAGTCATGCACAGACTTGAAGAGAGATTTGTCATTGGGAATCAAAAAATCATGGAAAAGTCTGGACCACTACTGCCGTGTTCACACTGCTCTCACACAGCCGTGCTGGCTGCCTGGGGATGGGGCTGAGGGCAGTTGGGGTTGCTGTGGTCTCTGCTGACCGATGCTGATCCAGCTGGTCACTCAGGCTTAAAGTTTGACAAAGTTTCCCGAGATAACCCCGGCATCCTTGGAGAAACGGCAAAATCCCTCCGGAGTCCCTGCTTTCTCCTGGGTCCGAGGTGGGAGTGACCTGGGGTGGCTCCAGCACAAGAGGAACCATGGAGGCCCATTACCAGCAGAGCAGCACTGTCCATCACCAGCATTTCTGGGCAGAGAGGGACTGGCAGAAGCCAGTTCCATGCAGGCAGTACCACCAGGATGGGATCCAAAGCAGCCAGCCCTCAGCTCCACCCAAGAGGGAAGAAAGCCAGAGCAGCTGGCTAGTGTGACCAGCACCACTCCAGGTGTCCTCCCCTGGCACAGGCTGTTCTGTACTCAGCAACCTACTGAAGCCAGCACAGTCCCTGTCCCCTTTGGGCACTTTAGGACCAGCCCCTGCTCTTCACACATCTGAGACCACAAGTAGGGACACAGCAGAGGTGCCTCCATCATCCTGACCTGTGTCCTGGGGCTGGTCACCATCTCACCAGCATAGCACAGGAAGTCTCAGACCCATGCCTTCACACAGCCCTGACCCAGAGCTGAAAACCCTCTTTATCTGGGTTCAATGGGTACATGGACGCCTAAGTGTCAGAAATTTCATTTAAAAAACAAAACCAAAACATAATTTTTGCTTGCCATTTGTGCCTGAGCTGTTTGCAGTAACAGCTTGAGGCTGCCCCTGGCTTGTGCCTGATCCAAGGGTCCTTATGCCAGAAAAAGGCAGAGGATCCTGCTCCTAGGGAAGCTCTCTCACATGAAGCAAGCAGGGGTGCTGAGTCTGGTGCATACCAGTCCTGGCTGCATTACAGCTGGGATCATCTCCCCAGGTGCTGCGGTGGTTCCCCCTGCATTAACCCCTTGACATCCCTGCCAACACATTTCAGTTCCCATTAGGGCTTTTCCCACTTTCCCCAAGAGTGAAATGAACCAAAATTTGCCCCTTTGTCATGGCTCTGAGGAGAATTTAATTCCAAGGTTCAAAGCTTCTCCATCCCTTCCCAGATAAAAGGGTGATCAGCGAAAGGGGATGAGCTGGTTAATAAAAGAAGAAAGCAGGACTGAAGGGCTGCGCCTATAGAGCAAAACCCAGCAGGAGAGAAGCAGCTTTTCTCCAGGCAAGCCTTTCCCCAGTTAATAATTACAAGCCAGGCCCACCAGTTCCAACCCACTGCTCCACAAGAAAAGGCAATTAATTTAAGACTAATAGGATTTTAAATTCAAAACAATCCCAAGCGGGTTTGTGTGGCAGGCTGTGAATGCACTGCAGAGCCAACCAGCAGCAGGCAGGATGGGGTCTGGATTTGCCAGAGCAGACAGAGGAATTAAGGGCCAGGAGATGAAATCTCATGTCCTGCAGCCACTGGGCTGGTGATGGCAGGTCCCCGTTCAGAGAGCAGCCTGATGGGGGCTCTCCTCAATGGGAGAATGATGAGGATGATCTCATCGAGCTCATGCTAATGGCAGTGACCAGACACAAAGAAGAGCCACCAGCCCATGCCAAACCCAGACCACCTCTGGCACTGGGAGCAAGGGACTCCAAAGCCTATCCCCATCAGAGACAGGTGTGCATTGGCCCAGGGACCATGGCCATCTCCTGTCTCCTCATAGCAGGTCCTCCATGAGGTGTAAGCATGCCCCAGCCATCCTTATTCTGACCTGACATGGACTGGGTGGCCTAGGGAAGTCAAAGTAGGCCCTGAGCTCTTCAGAGACTTGCCCCTCAGCCTACAATGGCAGACATGCTGTCAGCCCCTGCAGGCATCTCATGGCTGGGTTTCCACCTCCCACCCTAGATGGGCTGGTACAAAATCTCCTCCCAGTCCCTTGGAGATTCTCCAGCAGCACCCAGCCAGACTGAGCTCAGAAAAAGGGAGCGATGCCAGCCTATATCTGAGGGGAGGGCTGGGAGGGCAGGAACAGGGGACTTATCTGTTGTGGGAGTTGCATGGTGATGGTGGGGAAGGGACGAGAACGGGGGCCCTGCCCTGATGCCCTCCTTGGCAGCCAGAGCCCTGCCAAGTCACCAGCATGTGTTGGGAGATGCTGGAGCTGAAATCCATGTGAAGCCACACAGCACCAGAAGCGTGTGTAGAAACAAGACAGCAAAGTGCAATACTATGGGCTGTGCTGACCGGGATCTGCAGCCGCACTGGCCAGAGCCATGAAATGGGGCTTGACCCAACAGTTACTCCCTCTTCACACTATAACCCCAAAAGGTCTGGGATTTACCATTTTTGCAAGGAAAGACTCCTCTAAGACTGACTGAAACAGCCTCTCCTGAAGTATTTTAGCAGGAACACATCACTCCAGAGCAGCTGGAGGTGTGGGCTCAGCCTCATACGGGGCTTAGATGTCGCAGCATGTCCAAATACCCTCATGAGTCTGGGTTTTGGCATCCGGTCTCCCTACAGCAACTCCCTGCTGTGTCTGTAGAGACTCTGAGGACATCATCCTGTGAATCTTTGGTGCCATCAGCCCTCATGGAAGCATCTCCCACTCTCAGTGCACTTTCAAGGCAGGAAAACGGTGGCTACCTTTAGGAATACAAACCTGTTCCACAAGTGTTTGAAGAATATTTTAAGAAAGCCCCCATGCAAAAGGATTGGTATTAAGTCCTTGCAAGGTCCCAGGAAGTTCAGCCTGGTAAATAAGGAGTGTTGGTGTCTGTACAGTGTCCTTAATCAACCTCCATGCCCCTGGGCAGTGAAGAACCACAGCGCTGAACCACAGCGACCCCGTCCCCTGGCAGGTCCCTGAGGGAGCACTGTCCAGACTGGGGGCTGAGGTCACGTCTCGCACTCTATATCCGTCTCCAAGACAAGACAGATACCAGGCATGGAAAATGTTCAAGAGGATGATGCAGAAGAGCTTCTCAACACCCAAATGTTCCTCCTTCGAATTTTCCACAGTCACAGGCACCAAGCCTGTTCCTAACCTAAGTCCCGCAGTACATTTCTCCTGGCCTTATTTTGAGAGATTATTTTTACCCAATATCCCACTTTCTCTAGGAAAACAAACCCCAAACACCAGCCTGGGGACAACTCCAGCCTCAGCTATGAAAGTTGGCAGGGTTGCAAAGCATTCAATGGCAAGTCTTTCATTGTGGGAAACACTGAGTGACCTTTGTGTGCTGGGTGGAGTTTCTCCAGGCAGACAGGAGGGATTTATGGACCTGGCCACAGACCAGGGGAAAGCTCCCGTGAAATGTCTTTGTCACTAGCCACAGAAAGGACATGACCTATGGCACTGCCTTCACAGGTCAAGGGTCTGCATGAAGAAGGGGGTTGATCCTGCATGATGATCCCACATGAATGAGATGAAAAAACAGTTACTACCATTAAATAAGTTCTAGCTAGGGAGGTAGAGAAATGGAGAAGATTGAGACCCCAAACACACAAGACTGTGACTATGAAGGAAGATGAAGGTAGGCTCGTTTGACCCCATTACAAAAAGTTGCTTGTCCCTGCAAAGCTGATGAAGAAAGCTGTCCGGATGGTAGGTGGAAGTAGGTCAGCAGACAAGAAGGAAGATTCTGAGGGCCTGAGGAATTGCCAAGGCTCCCCAGATCTTGCTGCATCCTCTCATGTGAAAACACCAGCGGCAGGAGGAAAGTGCAGTGGCTTGTAAGATGGCCAGAAAGTCACAGAGAAAAGGCCACAGGGTTCTAGTCGAGGAACAAAAATAAAGTCTTTCTTTGTTGCTGTCATAGGTGTGCGTGGGATGGTTTCTTTGTTCGTCTTTGGTGGGCAAAAAGGAGGGGGCGGAGCCCTCAAGGGGTGGTCGTGCTCGACAGGGGCCAGTCCTCTCGGGTTTTTGGGAGTGGAGTGCTCCTAGACCAACTGGGAAAAGGTAGATGCCTCTGCGAATTTACATATTCCAGGGATATATAAAAGTAGTGAAGGGGCTCGGCCGCATGGCTGGGGTCCCCAGAGCAGCAAGGCTGGCACCAGAGAGGCAGGGCCAGCGCCAGGGCCGCCAGCATTCCCAGTGTGTGCAGTCCCGCTCTGATGGTGTGCAGCTGGGATGGACTGTCCGCTGAGTGTCAGGGTTTAGAATCCTTCCTTTTGTTTCTCTTATCTTAGAGAATTTTGCCCATACGTTGCTATGACACCGTGATGACTGGGTGCTTAGGAAAGACAAAAGAAAGGCTGTTCGGGTAAACATGTGAGTAGCTATTCCCTTATTGGACATTCCCGCTGAGGGGGGCAGAGATATTGCGAGAGCTGGGCTGGGAAAAGGGAAGTGGAGCAGCGGCTTGCTCTCTTCTGCCTTTCAGCGTTTGGAGGAGAGGGAGACCATGGTTGCTCAGCGAGGACTCATTACCACTACAGGGTTTCTGTCTCCTGCTGCCTGCTTCTACCATGAGTAGAGACCTGCTCATAACAGCGGCTGTTCCACTGGGACATATTTACCACCCTACTCCACCGAACAAAGGACCCTTCACCTTTTGGTCTGGTGCTCAGGGGAGGGAAAACCAGGATCCCCGAGCCCCCCTTCCCCCTCCAGGAAGCCAGCCTCTGCCGGCCGTGGTTTGGGAGCTGGGCTGCCCCACCCAGTCCCACAGCACCTCTGCTACAGCTCCAAGATTTTTGCCCAGAAGAAGCCCTGTCTCCATCCCTTCCTGCCAGCTGCATCCACCATCACTGCATGGGGAGAGACGGTCGAGACTCGAGCTACAGCGCCCCCTGCAGCCAAGGAGGAGTCACCGCACCTGTCCTGCCCAATTGCTGACAGAGAGGGAAGGGACTTTATTGGGGGGAAGGGACTTTATTGGGGGTTTTCTCTGTTCTGGTTTGTTGTGGTTACCATTGTTGTTGTTGGTCTGCCTTGATATGTATATGTATATATATATTAGTAAAGAACTGTTATTCCTTATATCATTGCCTGAAAGCCCCTTAATTTCAAAATTATACTAATTTGGAGGGAAGGGGGTTACATTTCCTGTTCCAAAGGAGGCTCCTGCCTTCTTCAGCAGACACCTGTCTTCAAACGAGGACACCGAGAAAAGGAGCCAGCAGTGTGCAGCTGGGATAGACTGTCTACTGAGAAAGGAGCCGATGATGTGATAAAGACAGTTACAGCCTAAGGAGTTGCAGCAATGGCAAAAGCCCCGGAGCCGGGGGAAAAAGAGCCTGGAACCACCACATGGAGCTGCCCAGAGCCAGCAGGGCTGCCGAGACTACATGAGATTAAACCGCAGGACACGTGGAACTTCTGAACGAGCAGCAGAAAACATGGTGGCACCTCCCCGGAGCAGAATTTGAACTGAATTAAATTTTCATCATTGCAAAACCCAGCAGAAGCTTTGAACTGGTAAAACTTATTGACAGTGGTGTTGAGGACATTGGGCTTTGTTCTTGTTTTGTTTGGGTTTTTTTCCATTTTCTGGACAGAGAAGAGATAGAGTTGGAAGCACATGGGAAAGACAAAATGGCAGACGCCAGAGTTAATAGAGAGGGAGGAGGGGCTCTATTAAGAACTGGGTTTTTCTTTCTGTAAACCATGGTAAAAACTATGTCTTATAATTCATTACGTGCTTGGGGGGATATGAGAATCACCCGTGGCCCATGAGAAGAAATGCTCACGATAAAGCGAGTGGATGCTGAAAAGCTGTGGCTTGGTAGAGGACTCGGGCAAAGGAAAGAGAGAAGACCCTCACTTCCAGAGATAAAGAATCCCTGCTTTCAGCTTAGGGTAACGTATCCTTACAAGAGTACACCCCATGAAATAATGACCCACAGAAAACAGTTTTGGGAAACTGCTTTACCCGTGGGAGGTAAATCACATAGTGGCAGAATGGGTGTGCTGCTGCTTAGTAGAGATTAAGACCACACTGAAGAAAGCTTGTAAAAACTGTTCCCTGTAAAGGGAATCCCCAGAACTCAACAGAAAGAGAATCTCTTCCATGCTTTGTATCCCTGCGTGTTCGGTGAGAAAGAAGTGAAAGTTGGGAGGAGGCAAGAAAGTGTTTCAAAGGTTTATTTCACTGTTATTATCCTCTTTTAATCTTGTTAATAAAGTTACCCTGTAGTTTTTAAACCAAACCTGCTTTTGCCTTACATTATTTCTCCCACAATTCTTATTATCAATCATGAGTACTCTAGATGATTTTCTTTTCGTGACTTATTTTTAAAAACCCACGACAGTTGCAGGTCTTGATTAGGGACAGACAAGGGATCCCAGATGAGATCTCTGGTCTGGTTGGATGTTGATGGGACAACAATCAGCTGCTCCTCCTCCTCTGGGGGACTGAGGTTTTGCCCCATCTGGACATCATAAGAAAGACAGCACCCAAAGCCAAACAGGCACAGTGGGCAGAGGGTGGAGATCCTGTACAAGTCTGGGACTGGGCATGAAGAAAGTTTGGGGAAAACACAGATGCAATGTTTATTGGAGCAGGAGGAGACTCTCACAGCCCAGGTGCAGAGACAGGCCAGAGTGTTATTAGAAAGCATCACCCAGCAGGGAACAGCAGGGGCTCTTTCAAGCTGTGGCTTATGCCACCGTGCGGAGAAATAAAGACTAGCAAGAAAGACAGAAAGAAAAGACATGGTGGTCCCAAGGGCCAAAGAAGCAAGAGTCTCATGGCTGGAGAAGGAGAAGCCTGTCAGGGCGTGACACAGAGCTTTGCTGCTGTCTCGGGGTCAGACAAGCCGAGAAGCCCATTCTTCTGGGTCAATAACTGCAATTGGGTTTGGGATGCTCAGAGGACCAGTGACAAATGCTGGCTACTGGCCATTCAAATAAACAGTAGGCAGCCAGTTGGCCAGTGGCCACTCAAATAACCAGCCCCAAGCTAAAAAAATACAGTAAGCTAGTAAATTTAGTAACCTAAAGAGAAACATTCCACTACCAACCAGCATGCAAATAAGCCAGAAGGGGATATAGAGCTGACACAGTCCCCTGTTCAGCTTTTGATATTCAGTGGCCCTTATCCAACTGGCTGCCAGTTCGTTATTTGCATTGGAACAGGAAACAAATTTTTCTCCTATTTATACTGCTTACCTCAGGAATAAACTAATTACTGTTATAAAATCCCATTCCCACAGTGTCCAGCACACATCTGTAACCTCTGGAAGGGACAAATGCACACAACTTGCCAGCTGGACTGTTCCATCGAAATGGCCAAATCCCAGCTTCCTTTTTCGTTGGCTCTCGTGACTGGATGATGAAGCAAAGCCTTCCCTGCAAATACCCCTGCTGTATCAGCTGTTTACCTTGCTCATAAACAGATCACTGCAACAAAACTCTCTTCCAAAGCTGTCCAGCACACAGCAAGACAGGCTTCTTTCCTTCTTTCCTCAGGATAGGGAAGAGGAGCAGGGAGCAATCTGCTGGTGTTTCAGTTCCTGTGGCCAAGGACAGGGCCAGCTGGCTGTTCCAAGTGTCCAGGCTGTGGAGCAGCTGGAATGGAGGTGGTCTGGCCATGCTGAGATCCACACATGCCATTAGATGAAATCTGACAGCGAGACAGCCTCACATACCTGTCCAGCTGCTGGGATGGTCTCCGTTGGAGATGGTCTGACTGTGATGGCAGAAGGGCATTTCTGAAGTCCAGCAATGGCAAAGGACTTCAAGTCCCACCACAGTGGAAGCCATCCCATCCTCACACACATATGCAAGTGTCACACAATGTGCTCTTGGCAGAGAGACCCTGCAGTGCCCGACACCCTTCCTAGCATGGAAATCCTACCCAGTGCCTTCCCACCAGCTCACACACAAAGGAAGCACCTACATCAACTACTGCTCTGTGCACATGAAGGGACCCAACAGCCCTGGCCATACCCAGAACCCCCAGCTGGGATGGACCTAGCAATGCCCAACAGTGCAGGAAGAGACCAGGCATTCAAGGACACTGCAGTCTGGCCAATTCTCAGTGCTCATTTTGGAAGACTTGCTGTTTCCTTCAAGACCCAGCTCCTGGAATCAGGGGATTACCAAAGGAAGACTGAATTCTTCCCCTGCATCAAATCCACAGAGAATTTTTTGCAGAATGCCACTGGTGGATGGCATCTAAGGAGCATGTAGGGTGTTTCTTTGCTTTCATCTCATTTTAACAGCCAGATTTGCCAGGTCCTGACCCATGAACACATTGCAATCGCCTGCTAGAGCCACTTTACTCACTGCTAACTCCTTGCTGCCTTTGGCTCCCTCCCCATATAGACCTTGGCAGAGACAAGATGTGCTGTGGGTCTCCCTTGCCACAGCATCACTCACCTGAGCCAGCAGACCCCCAGATCTCTGTGTGGTGCCATGCCATGGCATTCCCTCTGCAGGGCTTTGCAGAGCTCCACATGGATTTGGAGGCAAGGAAGAAAGGATGGGTGATACTCTGTCCCCTGGCTAAATTGCCCATAGGTTCTGGCACATGTGGCCACCAGGTAGAGCCTGAAGAGCTGCTCCACGGGGCTGGGAACAGGTTTTATGAAGTGCAAGTGGCATGGAGGCAAGTTCACAAGGAATCCTGAACTCTGTCTTACTTGGGATGTACCTCATTTGGCATTCTCCATGCAAGCTTGTGAAGGCAGGCTACAGGAACAGACCAGCAGAGATTAGGTGAGAAGATGAGGAAGAAGAAGAATGGGGGGGCAAGGAACACAATCCTAGCTAGATACTGCATCCACAGGCTTGTCTGCTGGTCTGTGAATGGAGCAGCCTGGGTGAGAAGATGCTGTGTAGCTACAGTTCATCACCCAGTCCCTGCTGGAGATCCCATGAAGGTTGCTGGCTGACAAAGTTGGGCCATGATGCCTGTTGGTCTGCCAAGCACCCAGACAGAAGAGATGACCTATAAGGACACCCAGACAGATAAATCCAGCCCAAACAGCTTGCTGAGCTGACCAGCAGGCCCGGGCAGAAAGGAAGGCTGACAGCAGCTGAAGGGCCCGTCCTGGTCTTCCTTGGAGCTTTTGGAATTCCAGGAAGCTGAGATTGGAGAGCAGAGCAGAATTGCCCCTTGCAGTTGGGGAGAGTGCAAGGAAGGGCAATGGAAGCCTGAGTGGTTGGGTAAGAGCGAGAGCAACCTGTGCTGGAAAAGGAAGGCAGGAGAACATGGACATGTGGAATAGAGACAGCTGAAGATGGACTGTGGGAAAATATAGAGATTTGTCATTGCAGGTGTAGGCAAGGCAGGTGGGATGGGTGCACACCTGGCCCTGCAGGAGGAAAGCAGTAGGTGAAGATGGAGTCAGGATGGGCGATGGACCAGTGATCTTCCTGGGTCCATTTCCCAGTGAGATGCTTCCCTCCTATCCCTCCTGTCTCATGTCCACCATGATGTAGTTTCTGGTCATGAACAGGGCTGGATAAGAAGGGCAACTCCCATGACCCAGAGGGCTGGAGGATCTCTGTCATGCATGGTAGCCATGCACCAGGACAGGAGGTTCCCTGAGCTGGCAGCAGCTTGGAAGCTCTGTGCTGCAAGATTTGAGCTAATTCTGAGATGGAAAGCCCAACCCAAAAGAAGCCAAACCCCTCTTTCCACCTGCAAATCCCAAATCCAGACAACTTTCCTGGGGTCTGAGCAGAGACAGCATCTCCCCAGGGGCTGAAGTCCACCCCAGATGGAGAAAGAACCTCTGAGGCTTGGTGAAAGTTAGTGACCCCCAGGGATTTTTCCACTGGGCTTCCCACATCCAGAACCACAGCCAGCTTATTCATGCAACATCTCTTCACAATGATGCTCCCCTGCGAGAACCCAGAGCATCCCCCAGGATTATTCAGAAGAGTCAGATGAACTCAGACTCAGAGCTCAAGGCACTCTCAGATAATCCTAAACAAAAAGACAGAAAGCTGGGAAACTGGAGAGGAGAAGTTTGTTTTTAGAAGATATCCCTTGTCAATAGGCCCATGGGCAAGCTACACAACGGTCTTTCCTCTCTCCTGCCCATGGAAAGGCGTACAAGAGCCTCTTCCCTCAGCACACTGAAGAGAAAGCAATGCCTACAGATGTGCCAAAAGACATTTTTGGACGGGTCCTTTGCAGCATTTTTCCAGGGGAAGAAGACCCAAATGGCTCCCAACAAGAGGGAAATGAAAAGAGGAACTGGTGTGACCAGGAGAGAAGGTGTTCAGAGGGACAGCCCAGCCTTGGAGACACCTGATGGCTCTGGAGCCAGCTCTGAACAAAGCAGAATGGCAACAGGCCTCCTCTGCACTGGCCATGGAAACACACCTGGTGAACAGGGCTACAGGGCTAGGGGAGTCCACATGAGACCATCCCTACTTTTGTGTTCCACAGCCACCACCGTAGCCATGGAGATGGCGGGGTGTGTGACCTGGTCACTTTCCACTCATGATCTCAGCCTTGTGTCATACCTCCCCAGCCACACACTGCTGCAAGGGTGCTGCCTCACAAGTGTGTGACCTTCTCTTCAGGCTCACCCTACCACAGCAGCAACACCAGCACCAGTTCTTTGTCACCAGCTCTACTTTGTTGGCCAAGCGTCCAATGTCTCCTCACACGTATCTGGAGGCAAGTCACCACCATGTGGAACAGGCAGGGCCCAGGACAGAGAGGCACTCAGAGAGGATTAGATTTGAAATTGGGTTAATTGCGCCTTTCCATCATTTATTTAGCTTGGGATAGGTCCAAAACATATGAATGAAATCCCCCCATGCATGCTACACTGCTGACAAGCGGATATTGCATCTGGTTTGAATATGGCAAGTGGCTGCAGAGGCAGAGACAGTGTGGAGCTGCTTGAAATACAACACACGCCTCCTCACGCTCCCAGCCCCCCTGGACCATGTGCCCTGCAGTTACATCATGCTGAAAGACCCCACCCTGCATGCCCAAACTTTCTCCACCACCTTCACATGCCATTATCTCAGGCCACTGCCAACCTGACCCATGTCCCTGACACTGCTGAGCAGTTCATAACCCTGGCCAAAAGCCAGGAGCAGGAGATGGAGGAGGACAACCCCTCAGAGCAGCATGGGGTAACATCTGTGGGATGGGCTGTTGTGGCCAGGATGGCTGTGGATAACACAGATGAAATGGCGATCTTCCCTGGAATTGGGAAAGGGTGGGAGGGGAGATACAAAGGGAAAGAAGCAGGGTGGATGCCAAAGTTTTATTTCTCTAAGTCTCCCCAGAGCCCCCTGTCAGCTCGTGAGCAGTGGCGTGTGATCACTGAGGGGGCTGCACGCAAGCAGTGGGGCCAATCTGTCCCCAGGGTGCTGAGGCTGGCCTAGGGGGAGGTGAAGCCAATACCAGGAGAATTTCAGCAGAGGAAAGTCACCTTTGGTCTGATGTCAATGGGTGCAAGGTGCTGAGGGAGGGCTCTGGGGCAGCACCAAAGAACAGAATTATTTCCCCCTTATTTCCCCTGTATTCTCACACTGGTCTGCAGTCAGCACAGGTCAGGGACCTTGCAGGGGCTCCAGTGAAGCCAGAGACTGCAAGGCTGCAGGAGGACATGGGAGTTTGCAAGAGCTGCCTACATAGAGCCCCTTGGCTCATGGTGCCAGGCAGCTGCTGGAGGTGCAAGAAAAGATGCCTGGTGAAGGGGAGGAAGGATGTTTGATGAAGGGGTAGCCTGGCAGTGGGAAGCACATGCAATGCTTCTCTTTCTTGGTTTTTCAGGAGAAAGATGGGAAAATATTGGCCTATGTTTAGGTGTCCCACACACATTCGCATTTTAGTGCATCTCTCAGGAAAACACGTCCCTGAGGTGCAGGGGTCGCTTTGCTGGTCCCTGCAGCAGCACTGTGCCCAGAGGACCAGGGTGGAAGCAGGGTCCAGCCATGGAGATGATGGACATGCAGTGGTTTCCCTCCTGAACACTGGTTCTGGCATGTGCCCCCTGGTCTGCCCCTCCTCCACAGCTTGGCTGCCCCCTCTCACCTCCTCTCACCATGAGCACCCACAGAGCAGGGAGATGGGGAGGCCAGAAGCTTCCAGCCCAGCGGTGTGTGGTCCCCAGCCACTGCTTGGGAGACAGAGGGATTCCAGTAGTTGCCACTAGCATCCAGTGGTAGGTTTTCTCCAGCTCCCACCATGGCACAGAGAAATGCCAACATCCAAGCCAGGAGAGCTACACAGGACCTGTCCTCCTCCTTGCAGAACAGCAGAGCCCTGATTTGCAGAGGTGTTGAGCACCGTCCATCCCCAGCAGCCTTCAGGGCTGTCACGATCACTCAGCGCCTCCCAGGATCTGGCCTTTTTTCCCCTATTCTTTTATGAAGACGTTATTTTACAGCTTGTTAATTTGTACTTTTTCGAGTTTTTAACAAGGAGCAGGGGCCAAGTCCCCAGGCAGTCCACTGGCCGTGAGAAATCCCATTTGGTATCATATAAATTATTGCAGATATTACTAATATTGCGTCTATTGTGTAAATACTGACTAAATGTTTGAAAAACACAAATAAATACGAGCTGAGCTGATGGCTGGAGCAGCTGCCTATGAGCTATTCTGGGCCCCGAGGGGGAAAGAATCCACATTTTAAACTAATGTGTAAATATGTAACCTGCCTCCATCCCCCGCCACATCGTCGTGAGCAGTCCTTGGAAGCGGCCCAGTCCCTCAGCTGCACAGCTATGATTTAACAACAGCTATAAATACATCTCATCCACTGGGCAACTGCACAAACAAGGGCTCACCTGGCAGTAAGAGGTCACCAAAACATCTCCCACATGAGACCACTGTGCATGGTGAGGGGAGATGCCCAGTGCAGGTCCTTAAAGCCTCCCCTGGGTCCTGGACCTCATCAGCCCAGCCTCACAGACCTCAGTGTTGCACTCCAGAGCCAGATATGAGCTAATGGACCACCATCGACTGATGGGCCAGCAGGACCAATGAAGATTCTGCCTCCAAGTTGTGAGCTTCTTTTCCTGGGGCAAATGCCTCCACTCATTTGGAAGGTCTTTACCCCATCCCTCATTGTTGCAAGAAAGTCACAGAGTCCTCCATAGTCGTGGTCCTTCATCACCATCCAAAATTCCAGAGCAACATGTCCCTTCAGAGGGCAGAAGGATAACCCAAGGACTGGGTCCCCACATCCTACTGCCTCTCAGTTTCAGATGCTGAGAGTTTCCAACCCTTCCTTGCAAGACTCCAATTCCCCTGAGCCATCACCCAGGGCTGGCTCTGAGTGGAATGAGGAGCCCTGCTAAACCCTTCCCCACTCAGACCAGTGGCTGGTACTGTGAATTGTACTCCTGGCACAGCAAATGGAACAGGGAACCACAGCCTGCAGGTGAGGGAGAGGACACAGCTCACATCCCTGGGCGTTGCCTGTGATGGACATGGGATGGGTTTTACCTAACATTGTTTAATTGTGACCTTCCCAATCTTTTAAATTGGATTTAACCCACGTCCACTACTCAAGGGGGTGCAAACACCTCTGGGTTAACCCAGAGCCACAGAGCTGCTGCAGAGGACAAGAGCTGCTGAATTGGCCACAAGTGACAGTGTTGGGAAGATTTGCTCCTCAGAGGATGAAAAGCAGCACAGCAAATGTGGGGCCAGGCTGTGTCATGGGCCCTGTCACCCAAGACTGCAGAGGGAGGTACTGGCAGCCACTGGGCCCTCAGCACCCTGCCCACGGAGGGGAGGGAGAGGAGAAGCCGAGCCAGGAAGATGTGAGTCAGGGCAATAAGGTCATTGCAGCGGGAGCCAGTCAACACTCTCCCCAGGCAGATGCCTGTGCCCTAAGGCAAAACATGGGATTTAATGCCATTTCTCTTGAGAAAGGTGAAGATCACGGCATGGCCTGCCATGTCCAAAGCTTCAGGTACTTTTCAAGCATGAGGTGCCAGCTCCAATCTTGGTCACAGAGAACAAAGCTAAACTCACATGAGCCCCACAGGACCAAACAGAGAGGTTGCAGCAAGGCTTTCCCAAACTTCTCCTGTCTCCTACCCCCGCTCTGGCACATCCAGATGATTCCACAATGATTTTCTTAACTCTTTTCCAGGTCCTGGGGATCATCCTAGTGCAGTGTATACTTTTGAGCTTGAAATCTCCCTGGGCCCGCCATGGCCACAGACTCCTCCAAAACCCAATCTGACTCCTCCAAGCCCCTGCAGTTGCTACAGGTGCCCAGACTCAGCCTAGCAGGAGCAAAGCCCACCCCACCAACCCCTCTAAATAACACTTTTTGGCTCTTACACGTTGCATCTCTAAGGTCTTACATAGGGCCAATGCATCAATGCATCAAACAGAGCCAAGGGGCTGAGGGACTGGGGGAGGGTAGCACAGGATCGGGTTGTGCATCAGGGCTCAGCTCTTCCCCTGTAACTACAGATTAAAACAATAAACTCAGAAGGATCCAGCCTTTGGCAGGGACTACGAAGAACCAATGTTTGACTGGCCCACAGTTCACAGGCACACCCAAATAAATAGCATTGTTTATAAGGACTGAAAATTAAAAATTAAGGGCTGTGATTTTCAAAGCTCCCCAAGGAGCCCTGACATTGAACTCCCATAAAAACTAATGGCATGAAATCCCAGCCCTACATTTCTCTGGAACGATAAAAAAAGTATTCATTGTGCAATCAATTGCTGAAATTCATAATAATTTATACTAAAGAAATCCTAAGTAATTGCACTGCTATGGACAGTTTCAGTTAGCAATAAATATACTAAATAAAATACCTACCATTTCAGTAGGAGAAATGACTGTAAGATTCAGCAAATTAGCTAAAACAATGCAAAGTAGTTTCATTCCTTATTTTCTGCTGGGAATCGAAGCCACCCGTTTAAACTCACTTACTCTAGTTTGAATTTTAAGTTGTTTTTCCTTTCAGATGCAAAACAAAATTTGTGTGGCTGATTGAAAAACTTCTAAGGAATATACAGGTGTTCCCATGGTTTTTGACAAAACCATAATCTGTCACTCAAACTTCACAGACCACTGCTTCTTGCAACAGCCTCAGGTTTGGCCAGAGGAAAACAAAACCAGGGGAGATGTTGATGCCAAGACTTTGGCCTTCCCTGGACATCTCTGCTGCATTTCTGCATGTTTGTATGCACCTGCAGATGCCAGGATCCCCCACCATCGCCCCTCACAAGCAAGAGAATCATTCGATTTTATATCAGTCACCCTTATCAGCCCTTTTGTGTGGTTTGCTGAGGATGAGATAAATTGTGCACAGGCCTAGATATGCCACATGAAACTCCACCAGAGACATGCCATGGAGTCAGTGGATCCCATCCAAACACACACACAAACACGTGTGCTCTTCAAGTCCCACATCCACCCACACCTGCCTTGTCCATGCTGAGGGTGTTCAACAGGAGGGCACTGAAGCCACTGACACCCACAAGCAGCCAAAAGGGACACTTCTCACCCCATCCTCAGACCTTCATCTGTGCTGAACAAGCACAGCAAGACACCCCGTGCATCAAATACCATGGTTGCAGCCTACATTCCTCCCTGAACATCCTATTCTTCTCCCCACGGCATGTCTATAGCTGGGGTCACACCTCTGCCTTCACTGGCCAGAGGGACCTTACAGACATGCAAAACGTTCCCTCATTTCCAGAGGAACAGAAGATCCTAATCGTAATTCATGATGGTTTTCATTCCCTTTTTTGGGGAATTTGATCCTCAATATTGTACTTTTCAAAGTCGACTGAAGAATTAAGCACTGATCCCATTACAATTTAGTAGGAATCCTGTTCCATCCTCCTTTAGATTCCTCTGAGACCCTGTCCCACCTTCAATGGAGGAGTACACCCAGGATCAAACCAGCTGTATCATTAGAAGATACTGCAGCTAAGAGCCCTCAGGGAAAGGTCTGTAAGCAAAAAGAAGCAGGAGGCTGCAGGTCATGAAACCAGACATGCATACAGCCCAGATATCCCAAATTAATGACCTCTTTGTAAAGAGATGCCACAGCAAAGAGAAAGATAAAGCCAAAACGCTACAAACTCTTCCTCTCATTTGAGCAATTTTTGGGTCTTCCCCACAGCTCATATCCCACCATGCCTTATGCCCACTGCACACACTGAGCAGACTCAATGCAGAGTTTCCAGGATTTTCAGATATGGAAAATGCCAACCAACCTCCAGAGTCAGACCAATGATGAGTAGGAAGAGCCAAGAGCAAGGTCCACGCATCCCAAGCCACAGCTATTGGCTTCACCATCAGAAGGCTCAGAGAGTTTGATGTGCACGTTTCCGTGCTGTGGTTGGGTGTGAGCTGGCTGGAACCATCACTGGCAGTGGAGGTCCACAAGACCTGAGCTGGTCATGGCGCACACTGACCAGCCGGTCACTGGGCCACCGAGTCTGGTGGCCCCACAGGTCCACGCTCGTGACCGTGGCCAAGTCCCGTTACATGTGGCTGTGTCCCCCTCTAGTGGCGTGTCCCAGCCAATATTTGCCAGGTGGGATAATAAATCCTGATTTTATGATCAATGCAAAACGCAGCGGTTGCGTTGCTATATACAGTCCGCCAGGTAAACCAAGCCACTGCGTTTCCTTTATTTCAATTAGCTGTGAGCAATTCGCTGAGATATTCGGGGTAATGTGTAACTGAGAGGTTCTCAGCTCTGCTCATGGCCCCAGCCAGCATGGCAAAGCCAGACATGCTCCCTGTGCCATGGTCACCACGAATTTGTGCCGCCGTGGCGCCGGTCCTGTGCTGGTGGCAGCGTGCGCAAAGAGAACCTCCAAGATGAGGTTCTGCTGCTGCTGCTCTGTATCAAGAGCCATCCCCCATCAGCCATGGCAGAGCAAGGTGCTCCTGTAGGGAGACACTGGTCCATGAAAGCAAGCAGGATGTTCCCAGACCCCCAAACCCGTCCAGAGCTGGACTAGGAAGGGCTGGAGGATGGCTTGACAAAGCAGGACAATGTTACAGACACCAGCCATAGGTACTCGAGTTTGTAACACTGCCCTGACTCTCTGAAGGCCTTTTTTCTGGGAAGACCGAGATGATTAAATGGAATTCTCTTCTGGCAGCTGCTGCCTGCAGATGGAGGGATGAGTGCCTGTTCTCCAGGCTGCAAAGCCAGCAAGATGCCTCCTCACCACAACGAGGATGTAGCACTCTTTATCACTGCTAATTTGGATAGATTTACTCAGTAGTTCTGCTTTTGTGTTCCCCCATCCACAGTATCACAACAGGGGCAGGATGGAAACTTGCCTCCTTGCTGCATTTATGGCTGACAATTGTGTTTAGTCCTGAAAAACACAGCAAGTCTGGCTCCCTGTTAGTTGTGTGTGCTGTGGGACATCACTGTTCCTGCTTTCCTAAACACTTAGTGTTTGTTTTGCTGGCTGATTCTCTTAAGCAACTCTAATTCTTTCACAGCTTCATGTTTCCATATATCCTGGTAGAATAAGAAATGAAAACTGCCCTGGTTTGCCCAGGAGAGCTGAACTGTGCAGAGTCAGTATGGTGTTTCCTCTGGTGGGAGGAACAACCCACTCTTGGTCTTGAAATGGTGCTAATGCAAGTGACCATAACAGCCCTAAGAGAAGATGGGACACCCTGGGAATCTGCTGAGCATGCTGGAATATAGCCAGATCCTTAAAAATTCAACTCAAAAAAATGTGTTTCAATTTCTTTCTAAATTGGGGGCCCCAAGCTAAGCACCCTCAAACCCTTAGCATCAGAGGGTTCACTGAAAAGGATGCTGTGAGTGCTGCAGGCCCTGTTCACAACCACCATAAGGCTCTTGCCATCATCTCCTGCACCTCTGGAGAGGAACTGCTTGGAAAACAGTGCTTCAAATATTTCTCAATCTTCTTAAACAATAGAAATTCCCCAAGTGGCAGAAATCAGTAATCTGAAAAACTGAAGAAATTACAAAAAATGCAGTTTGTGAAGGGAAAAAAAATTAAAACTTTTGAGCATTTTTCTACTCATTTCAGCAGGCCTGGGTCCATGCACACTGGTCACTCTGTACTGCTCATCTCAGCTTGGTAGAAAGCCAGAGAGATGGTTAAACATCTTCCCTATGGTTTTCCCTTGATGCCATATGTGCCCCAAGGTATTTCCTGAGTCATGCAACATTTGTGGGCTGTATGAAGCCTGTAACTTTGTTCTAGGATGGGAGATGACCCATATATCAATGTCAACATCTACAACCGGGAGTCCTTTGAGACTTCTGAGTCACCCACAACTTCATTTACAAATTCTGGCATCAGTGACAGCAGCTCTGTGGGCCTGGGTCTTGCTGCTCTAACTTCCCCTTCAGAGGGGAAAATGCCTCAGATCAGCAAGTGGTTCACAAATCTTGTTTTTGAGTTCTCCTCATAAGGGCTGCCAGAGATGAGTTCATCTCACCCACACATTTAAAAAAAAAAAAAAAAAATTAAAAAAATCCAGCCTTTGGAACTTACATAGGCTTCTCTACAGCTTTGCCAAGCCTTGCCACAGCCTCTGCAAGAATAATGTACGAGGGAGAGATGAAGGAGCCAGCATTTCACCATGGGTTGAGAAGGGACCCTGGCTGATCATCTTACAGTTCACATCCATTTTTCAGGTAATTACACTTAAGGAAGATGTGTCAAACCCTTTGTGGTGGACTGCCCTGCATGAGCTTCCCCACAGTGTGCTGGGAATCTCTCTTTTGCAGGATGATGCATTCTCAAATCATAGCAAAAGATCCATCTGAGGATCTCTAAAGGGTCCAGCAGGCCAACAATGTCCTCCAGGTGTTTCAGACACCACCGTGGCATGTTGCACATCTCAGCATGGCATTCCCACCCAAGAACTCAGTATGCCCCAGGCCTTCCTTCCCCTGTGTGTTGTGCTATTTCTCCCTCTCCAGGAGAAGGAATAGGGACCCATTTGAGGCAGGAACCCACTGGGGTCCAAAGTTAAAGGATACTGAAGAAAGCCTGTGAGAAGGAACACAGCCGCCTTTCAGCTTCAGTCTCTAGGTTGTTCAGGGGGTCACACAGTGCATTTCCCTTGCTGCTGACCACGTGCCTCAGAAAATATCTGTGTTAGGGAGATCCTGTGCCCATAACATCCCTCTGAGGCACTACTTATCCAGACATCCGGGGTGACGGGAAGCTCACATCTTCCACCTCCACTGCTGGGTTTCTGTGCCATGCTTTTGTGTTCCTGGCATCTCTTTCTCATCAGCTGTGACTCCAGAGCATCTCTGCTAGTGTGTTCTGACCTGCCAATACCATCCTGGCAGGGCCCCTGCATTTCAGCACTCAGTGGTCCACCCTGTGGCTTGGACATTTTGCCATCTTGGTAACCCACAATGCTCATCATGCATCCAGGGTACAAATTCCAAGTGCTACCCTTTGAATGGAGAGGACCTTGGGTCTAATGGGCCTAAAGAGTGCCTGGTTCCTCCTCAACAGCCACCCCTCCATGGGCATTTGCCCAAAAGCGCCGAGGAGTTACTCTGGAGGTGCAGCTCCCCTCATCAAGGCGACAACGTGTTGCTCCACCACCCATCACCATCCACCATCTGGTCACTGAGTGCAAGAAACACAGGTACGTGGACAACACAGTCTGTCACTTTTAATCTCCTCTCCACCTCCACCTGCCCATGGCTTGTCCCCCAAACACGTGGAGCTTCCCTGCTCTTTCCTCCAGCAATTTCATTCTTTCTCACTAACCTGAGACTGTGAACATGTGCCTTGCTGATCCCATCTCCCCCCCAGATTTCCTGTGTCTGAGGCACTCTGAATTTCGTTTCCCTGGCTCTCTGGTATTTATGACCTCTCTCTTTGTTCTGCTCTGGAGAAAACCCCACGCTGCAGAACTCAGCTGGCCAAGCTCCCTGTGCTGCAGCAACCACATTGTCTCCAGGAGCATTCCCATTAGCAGGGGACAGGTGATGGATTCAGCACTGCCAGTGCAGGACTGATTTCCCATGCAGCGTTTTCCTGAAGTTCAAGCTGGATTCATAGATCATTAGATAGATAGATAGACAGATAGACAGATAGATAGATGATAGATAGATAGATAGATAGATAGATAGATAGATAGATAGATAGATAGATAGATAGATAGATTACATACACACACACATACATATTCTGAGATACAAACAGAGATTTATTGAGATATACATGCATAAGTCAAACATACACAATTACCCAAACCATCATTCGCCTCAACAGTCCCATGCCTGGTGATTTCTCTTAAGAGTTTTTCTGGAGACACCTGCCGTAGGAACTTAAGAACCCCTCTAAATTCAACATGCAAAATGACACACATCTGACTGATTACCTGGCTCCCATGTATCTCTTGCATCTGCACTTTTGAACTTCTGATCTGCAAATCCTTACCTATGTGGGGTCCACAGAAAGTAACTCATCAACCTGGAGTCTGTTATCAGTACAGTTAAGTTGCTTTAGAAGGGGCTGCCTTGCCACAGGAAAATTTTTCAGACTCAGCAAACCGAGGCAGGTTGAAAACCATTGACCAGAGGTTTTGGGATTCTAGGGAATGTCTAAGATGATTCAGAGGCTCTGCACTTCTAGAGCTGAAATGTTAATAAGAAACTATTGACTTTAGTTGGGATGAACACTGCTACATTGACATGAGAAGGAAGCACAGACTGAGGGGGGGAAAAAAAGGTCAATATTTGCCAGGTGGGATAATAAATCCTGATTTTATGATCAATGCAAAACGCAGCGGTTGCGTTGCTATATACAGTCCGCCAGGTAAACCAAGCCACTGCGTTTCCTTTATTTCAATTAGCTGTGAGCAATTCGCTGAGATATTCGGGGTAATGTGTAACTGAGAGGTTCTCAGGGCTGTTCCCAGCCTACGGCTACAGAACCTGACACCTCTAAGCGATGTGTAACATTTTTAGCCTCTGCTGGAGGCAAAAACTGAAAGTTAGACAGCACAACCCTAATTCCTCCCCAAATTGCTGGGATGGTTTCTGCCAGGTCCTTGCCCCACAGCCACGCAGCCTGGGTGGGAGCTGGGGTAACGAGGCTGCCTGAACACCCCGGGGGAGGCTGGTTGCACGGGGAGTCTGTGCTACACCTCCTCACAGCCTTCACAACCAACCCAGGCAAACAAGCAGATCACGCTGGCATGGAAAATTCACCCCGTTTTCTCTGATCAGAGTGACTTTTGTCAGATGGGAGAGCAGTGGCTGCCTTCCTACATGGGCATTGCACAGCTTTTGTGTCTGGTCTTTTGCACACCTCCACAGAGCCATAAAACTCTGCCTTTCTTCCCTGCCATGGACATTTCAAGCTTCACTGATTAGGTTTGCATTGTATGTAGCTATTAAAGCCAAACATTTACAGTCCTTCCAGTTCTGCAGGATAATTTCAGAAGCAACAGCCCCAAAGAAGTCCTTTTCTGTAGTTGAATAACCTGATTTGTACAAATATTTTAGCAAAAATCTGGGTTATTCTGATTTGTATGTGGCTTCTCTCCCTTCCTAAGAATAATTGCACCAAATCCTCCAAGACACAGGATAAACACAGTGGTTTCACTTTATTATAACAAACTATAGATTTTTCAACGCTGCCTCACCAGGTCTCGCATTCGCTTGTCTCCAAAATGTTTTGTTTTCATCATTTTACCACCATATTTACGTAGAAATGCGCTGGACAGCTGAGGGGATTTTACTGTCTCTTACATTTCCTGTTCTGTTGCTTAATTAGTCATTTCTGAAAAGAACATTACTCAAAATAAGAGATTTCCCGCTATAAGAGAAAATTAAATAGATGAGCCCCAGACAGCCCAACGCTGCTGCAGGAGCTTAATTCCTGATGTGTTTCAGGAGAAACAAGGACTTGGTTCAGGAATCAGGTTCAATTATCAATTGCATTTCAGCAAAGCAGCAGGCTCAAACTTGGTATGAATGCAGCAACCTGTCCCTTGGGCATCTCCCAAAGCCCAGCTCTGCTTCTTCCTCCCAGCCAGGAGAGAATTCCCTACCCACACACCTTCATCTGACACCAGCATGAAAAAGTTGTACAGCCAACACTTTGTTCCACATGCACTTTCAGAAAAGGAGGAGACCTCCAAAAGACGCTGCTCGTATCTCAGGCTCCCGTTTCCTCCACTCGGCGGATGCAGACCTGAGCCAATGGAAGAGATGGTTCAACAGAAACACTGGGACCTCTTGAGGATGTGTGTGGAGGGAGAATGCTGTCCCCATTTAAAACACTCCCCAGTAAGGGCAGGGACATGCAGTTTAATGTCCTCCAAACGTAGCCACGCTCCGCTGTAAGGCCAGGATCTTGTCATTTATCTGCTAGCCAAAGACAGGAAAACCTCTGTTCTTATTGATACTCCACACGGCTTTCAAAGGGCTTGGCCAATGCAACTCTGCATCCTCTTTGACAAATGAAAGAGGAAGAATTTACACACAGAGAAGCAGAAACCTTGGGTAAGAAGCAGCAGTAGATTTTGGTCCTGGACTTCTCCACTGACCCAGACAAGACCATTTGTCTCTGTCTGCCCTTTTCTTGGGACTAAGCTTGGAAGTTCTTTCCAGGCACAGTTTTTCTTGTTTCCAGAGATTTAGAAGATTTTCTCCAGTATTTTATTCACTACCCATAGACCAAATAATCCCAATCAGCATCTCTCTTTTCCTTGATTTTCTTCTGTTCCTTCACACCTCTGGTTTGTATCCCCAGAAGGCCAAATCTGCACAACAAAACAAAGCAGGCCAGGGAATGGTGGCACTGAGGGTGAAATGGTATGGAGTTGTCAGGGACCATAAAGCAAAGCCTGAAACAAGCCAGCCTTATCTGTCCTGTGCCTTGGGACAAGACCTCCCTTTTTCTTTGCCACTGTCTGCAAGGTACATGTTGGCTGGGCCAAAACCACACCAGCAAGACCACCAACAGGTTGAGTGGTGCAAGGAGAGAGGTGGAGCAAGACACAGCCCCATGACCTCCTTGGAAAATGGTCACACACAGGAAGAGAGATGTGGACATGGCTTAGGCTGAGCACCTTGGCAATGGTAACACCACCTGGGGTGGGTGTAGGTCTCATCTCTCTGGGGAAATGTCATTGCAGCCTTCCAGTACTTACAAGGGCTTATAAAACAAGAGGAAGAGCATCCTTTTGACGCAAGTAGATAGTGACAGGACAGGAGGGAACAGTTTTGAACTAAAAGAAACTAGATTAGATATTAGGAAGAAAATCTTTACTAAGAGGGTGGTGAGACCCCGAAACAGGTTGTCCAGAGAAGCTGTGGCTGCCCTATCCCTGGAATTGCTCAAGGCCAGGTTGGACGGGGCTTGGAGCAACCGGGTCTAGTGGAAGGTGTCCCTGCCCATGGCAGGGGGGTGGAATGAGATGATCTTTAATGTCCTTTCCAACCCAAACCAGTCTGAGATTCCATCATCTGCAACACCTGCTGAATGTGAAGATAAGCTGAAGACAACCCCACCACAAGTCATGAATAGTTGGAGGTGTTCATCCCTGCCCAGTCTTCTCCTGACCATCACCAGCCTGGAAATACTGGTGGCCTCCATCCATCCTGCTCAGCTGAGCGTGGCTCTCCCAGCTCCCACGGTGGGGGATGAGGTCTCAGTGCTCCTAAATGCCTCGAGGTATAATAAGCACTGCAAAGGAGTAGATCAGGGTGTTATGTATCCAACCAGCCTGCAATCTCATTTTCTCCCTGGGCAGAATGAGTAGGGCAAAGGTTGCAGTCGTGAGCTGTCACTCCAGTGCCGGCTGTCTGCACGTGCACTGCCGGGTACGGCCCCTTGTCCAGCACCTGGATCAAGATTTGTGTCAGCAGTGCTACAGACTGCTTGGTGTGGGTGGCACCCAGGTGAGTGGGGAAGTCGGTTAGGATATATTTTAAATGCCAGAATCTGGAACTGTGATAACAATTTCCTCTGACGGTAGTACAAGACAGGGGACAATTCACTCACAGACCTATGAAAAAGGATCTATCTGAGCAGTGGAAAAGTTGGCTCTTTCTGCAATGGTATGGTTTGAAGGCATTCACAATATCTGGAGATGCTCTTAACTTCCCCCATGGACAACACCCACAAGTTCACCACAGACACTCATTTTTCCCAGAGGAATTTTGATGGTGTGTTCAGAGACAACATCCAAAAGAAAAGTCCCTAAATCCCAAGCCGCTCTGTATTTTTTCAGTGCCCTATTTGACAATAAAGTTGGAGGCGTGAATCTTACCAGCCTCAGTACCGGATTTCAGGTGATGCCACTGAAGACTTGTTAGAACTGAACACCTGCTTCTGAAGACTCATACAAAAAAATGAACATTCCCAAGCAGGCTCTGAAATATGTATGGGGCTAAAGGCATCCTGGTGCAGCTAAAAAAAGGCTGGTCTCGATGTTCCAGTGGCCATTGAGATGTGTTGAGTTGCCCAGGTGAGCATGGGTTACAGCAACTGCTTGCTCCCTGATTGTAGTGGACTGGACACAGTTCTTTTGTCAGAGCAATTTTCATCTTTGCAAAGTTGCTTCTATTTGTGAACTGCAGTCCTTATACAGTCCCTGCTCTGACCAGTCATCAGTGCTGCTCAGAAATGTTGGGGTAGTTTGAAATAAATTTCATCAGAAAAACCGCAGGTTTCTGTAAAGGAGTACAATTGTCCTGTATTTTCTGGCATGAAGGCTTCCAGAACAGCTTCTCCTTTCTCCAGGACAGGATTAATACATGTACTGTTGCTAACGTGTCCGATATTTATGTTCCATTAAACCCAAAACAGAATTTATTTCTATTCAGAGCCAACTCCCACAGCCTCAGATTCACCCTTTACTTCTCCTTTCCTTTTTCTTGCAGCTCTTCTCCCCATCACATGGTGGAGACTATCCTCCAGATTGCAGAGTACCCCACTTTCAAACCTGTTTGGTAAGCCCATGGGACATCAGAAAGCTGAAAAGAACCTGTAAAATATCTCTCACAACCTCCATGACTGATAGCACTGGTCAGATCCAGAAACTGAGCAGGAGTGCTAACTGCCTGCACTCACTCTTCAGTGTAGTTTGTATTTACATCACTTACATCCAGAGCCTGGCTACACTTTGCAGGACCTCTGCAAGCTTTGTTGCTTTCACATTGATCTCAGAGCTGAAAACCCCTTCCTGCTACCACTGCTGGCCCTTTTCCTTGCCTGTGATATCGTGATGGTAATTCCTCTTTGAATAAAGACACACCTGGGCAAGCCTATGAAATCCTCCTCATTCCTGCTCCCAGCCCCTGAAATATTTACACATCAAAGGGAGTCTCCTTATCTACTGGGAGTTTGATGTTCATTAAAGCAACACACAGGCAGTAACAGAGAGCAATGCCTTGCAGTCTGGGGTGCTCAGCAGGCACTGAGCTCCAACCACACTGGGGGTGACAAGGGGCCTTCCTCACCTGTCCTGAGAGGGGTACACAGGAGAGGCCCTGCTGGGCAGGAGGCTCTGCAGCAATGCACAGGCCAGGAGACCTGGTGTGTCCCTTAAACATTCCCTCCCATCTGGGCCTTCCTCTCTTGCAAATCAGCTGGCTTTAGGTTTTTAAAGCACCCTGGGGCACCTTCTGAATCAGAGGCCAAAAGAACCTGGCTTCCAGAAAGCTGCAGGTAATGACTGAGCAGTGTTTCATGGGCATCTCTAGAAAGACCAAGGGACCCAAACTCTTGCAGTGAGTGCTCATTTCCATATTCTGTCCTCTGTTCACACTCATCACCTCCTCCACCCCAGAGACTGTAAAATAAACATCCCTCCTGCCCTGCTGCACTGTTATCATCTCCACAGGCAGCTCACACTGCACTTCCTTTCGGGATGACTTACTCCAGATGTGTCTGCATCTGCCTCCCCTCTGCCATGGGGGTACCACTCATCACTCCATGGACACTCTGGTCCCAGTGCACCCCGTGGATGTGATCCCAGGCTGTGACTGTTGCAATGGCTTGGCATTCATGTGCTCCTGCTGGGTAAGTCAGGACAGTCCCCTCTGTTCCACCTGCTACACTGGAGACAGGGTTTGAAGTTGCTGCAGAAGCAGGTGGGCATGATCCACAACTCCTCACCCACGCCACAAGAAGTGTCAGGAGGTCTTCCAGCTCATGTCAAGCACCCGCTGCACCATCCGGCCACCAAAGCTACCCCAAAAAGAGCCACTGGGTGCCCTAAGCCTGCCCACAGCACCACCAGCCCTGGCACCAGGAGCATTTCAGCCAGGAGTGCTCCTTGGGCTGCAGACGTCCATGCCAGCCAGGACCCCAAGGTCCATGCCCACTCTTCTGGTTTCTGTTCAACTCTCTGGTGTTTCTTCTCGGAGGGGAATAACACATGAGAGGCCCAAAAGTATGATATTCCTGTGGACCCACGTGGCTCTGGCCAGCCAGCCACAGCCCTCTAACCTCTCATTCCCCTTAGCCTCTCAATTAGTTCTTGCCTTCCTGACAAGTTCACTCAACACCCTGAGCAATTAGAAGCCAGAAGGCCTCAGCTTTGTCTCAAATGATGAGCCGGATTAATCAGCTCCAGTTGCACTGAATTACCCAGACAGGGCTCACAGCAACAACCTCCGATTCACCAGCAACGCAGCCAGCATCCCGCTTTCACCCAGGATAATCAGCACGGATGTGAAAGCCAGATGAATGACTAGGTGAGGGTGGGCTGCCGCCTGTCAGGAGCTGGAATATAAGTCAAAGCACTTTGAAATTAAATCCTTGCTTTGACAGGGAACTAATGCAGAGATTTTAAAGTAGGTGTAATAAAGTTAGACAGGCATATGTGCAGCCTAGTGCAAGTTGCCATGCTTTGAATACGTGTGCCCCAGCTACAGGAAAACAGAGCTGAAAAGACAAAGGGAATTTTGAATAGCTCCAAACCAGCTTGGCAAGATTTTAGAGATGGTAGCAAGAGGTTTTAGTAATGGACCTAAGTAACAACATAGTCAGGAGGAGATTTGGTGCACAGTTGTGGCTGCCTGAGATCTTGGATTTCACACCAAGCAGCCAGCTCATGTTGCTCCTGGCTTTAAATGAAGTCATTTGTGCCCATATGGACAGACAGAGGCATGGTGGATGGAGCAGAGATAGGGATCCCCACCACATCTCTTGGCCTCGGGGTGGGTAAGCCATGCTGTTAGGAGCTCCTGGGATTTCCCCAGAGTTGACTTTTCCAGACTTTTTCAGAGGTGAATTTAAGCCTTGATATCTGGTCAAGCATCACCCTCCACCTGCACATTCTAGAGCCTGCCACCAGCCTCTGCAGCTGGCAGCTCTCCACGCAGTGGCCCTTGCTGAGACACCAAAGGGGTTTGCAAACTCGTCCCTGCTCCGGCTCCAAACGCTGTTCTCCTGACAGAACCCCCAGAGAGATACACCCAGACAGAACCCGCCCAGACCCCTCTCCTTAGCTGCCAATTTTCAAACGCACTTTGGCATTTACGGTGAATCCTCAGAAACTGGGATCTGGGAAATCGCTCCCAGTCAAAGGGGTGCTGGTTGAGGAAGGCAGCCTGGGCCATGCCAAGGCTGCTCCCAGCAACAGCGAAACCCCAGGCAGCGCCAGGACATCTCAGGGCACTGCTTCTTCACAGCGACCAGGAAATTACCCCACAAAACAACAAATGCGGAAACCCCCGCCCC
>VZTJ01003870.1:59251-128377 GCA_013397795.1 Orthonyx spaldingii | reverse complement strand
CTCAGCGGCCGCCGCGGGAGCATCAGCCGGGCAGCGCCCGCCGCTCCTGCCCGCGCCCACCTGCGGCGGCGGCTGCCCCGGGCGCGGGGCGGCGGGGGCGCTGGCTCCGCGCAGCCTCACCCCGCCTGCCCTCCAGGATGAGCCCGGAGTATTCCCTGCGCTCCTTGCTGCTCATCATCCTCGCCACCTTCTCGGCCAACGCCAGCAACTGGCTGTGAGTAGCCGCGGGGCGAGAGGGGGGACGCGGACGCGCCGCCACTTGTTGGTAGCCGCGGGGGCGCGGAGCAGGTGCCGCGGGGCTGGGCGGTGTCGGGCAGCGATGCTGCTCGGTCCCGGCGGGGCAGCGGGCACCCGTCGCCGTCGCGCCGGTCCCCTGTCCCCGCTGAGCGTCGCCGCCGTGGCCGTGGGGTCGCAGCCCTCCTCCGCAGGCAGGTGGGCGGCAGGGGATGCCGGCTGTCCCCGGGGTGTTATCGCGGCTGACGGGACAGGGGCTGGTTATCCAGCTCCGCGTCCCATTTTTTGTCCTTAAGTTGTGAAGCCGGATCACGCCGGGGTCGCGGGCGGAGGTCGGGGCATCGGGTCGGAGCGGGGCCTGGGGGTTGGCGAGATGCCACGCGAGGGCCAGCGGTCCAGGGCAGGGTTTGGCAGAGCCGGGGCGGCCGAACGTGCTGGGCCCGGGGAGCGGCAGCGAGCGGGGCTGCCCACGTCTCGGCCCCCCATTCCCGGCAGGAGGACGGGTGTCGGTGGGCTGCTGCACGCCGCAAAGGAGCCCGATGACATCGGGAACCCGCTGAATAAACACTGAAATAATGTGTAAGGTAAACAGGGGCGGAAATCGTTCTGGAAAATTCCTACGTGTTTGCCAAGGCGGTGGGACTACTTTCTGAAGAGGACATCCCCCTTCCCCCTTCCCCGGGGCAGAGGGGATGGAGCAGGACAGCACTTTCCCACCGAACTTTGAACGAAGGCATCGGTTCTTCCTAATAAATCTGCTGTGGTGGGAGATGGTGCTTCCCCTGCTCCCCGTGTTGCCGGCTGACGGGAACTAATGAGTTCCCTTGCACGCACCCAGCAGACCCGCTCTCCGCCTGGGAGCTGCCTTCGTCTCACCTTCATGGATTTCTCTCGGCAGGGGCAGGTACACGACGCAGGATAGGCAGTTCCCGGGGCTGTTGGCATGAAAGATCCTGAGTGTTTTGTACCTTTCCCAACGCAGGTGCTCAGGTGGGCGCACGTCCCCCGCACAAGGAGTCCTCTCTGCCTCCGGATACGGCTCCCATCTCTCCTGCCTTCAGATTTTGACTCGCTGGAGGCTATGGGATGTGGGTGGGGTTTGGAGGATGCTCCCCAACGCCTGGGGAAAGCGCCAGGTCAGCGGCACTCTCCGGGTGTCCTGCCTGTGGGAAAAGGTGGCTGCCTGGGATGCGTTCGTGCTTAGTCCTTCTCCCCTCCTCCTGTGCCAGATGGAGCGACTTGCGTGCCACACGTCTGCAGCAACTGGTGGGTGGATCATAGCAGCTCTCAAGGTGGTCTTTTAAGCTGTCATGCTTCTAGTGAAGGTATATTGGGAACTGTGGGAGTGTTTTTCCTGCAGGAAGAAAAGTCCTGCTGAGGAAGCTCTGTGGGATGACGGCAGAGCTCCGGAGAGGAGCAGCTTGGGCTGCCCTGGAGCGGGCACGGGGGAAAAGTGGGGATTTCATGAGTGAGGTCAGCAAGCTGCCCCGCACGGATGCGCAGAGGTGGGACTCCCCTCGGTCCCCGGCGCCGCACGCAGCTGGGGCAGGATTTGGGAGGCGAGGCGGAGGGGGTGATTGGCCGCACTAGTCCGGGAGGCCTGTGTGCAGCCGTCCGTGCTGGCAGAGCAAGGGTGGGCGCGGGGGGCTCGGCAGCAGAGAGCGGAGGGCTCATTCCTGCCAACAGGGGAGGAAAAGCAGATACATTTCAGTGCGTTTGAAAGGAAGGGGGTCAGCTTTTTTTGATGTTGCAAATGTATTATGATAAAAGGATCGTCCCCCGCTCAGTGCTTTTTATTCTTTGCCTTTAGGATTAAGACAATTCCCATTGTTTATCTTCTCACATCAGAAACAAAGGCTGCCGGAGGCAATAAACAGAGTTAGAAGGATCCCAGGAGTTATCAGATATTCGAGGAATGAGTGTGCCTCCTATGTCTTCACGTGTGTGGGCTCGGCATGCTCGGCGTTATCCCAGGGCGCTGCCAGCTCGCGCCCAGCACACGGGACGGACCCAGCCTTGCCAGGCACATAGTTCTGCGCAGAGGTGTGTGCGCTGAATGGAAGTTTGCTTTTCCAGAAACCTGCTGGATTAGTGATTAAGCTCAGTTGTGAGCTTTTTTTTTTTTTTTCTCTCCCCCTAAAGCTCTAAAGCTTCTTTCGACCTGTACAGACTCGCATTCCCCCAGCACTTTGGAGATATGCCGCCTGCAACGCTTGTGCTGAGGGTTTCTGTAAGCCTGGCTTTGTGGGGAAGGCGCTCGTTTTGGCCATGCAATGGTGTCTGCTGAGCTGCCCCATCCAGTGTAAAAAGGAGGTGGTGTAGGGATTTCTCAAGAGCCATCACTCTGCTACACCAGCCATTGAGCTGGGAGGGGTTTCCCAAATCTTTTTCATTAAACGAACCAAGCTACTTTCTCCCTAGTTAGGAAGCAAACCTCAGGTGTGTTTTCTCAGTGTCTTGAGTTTGGGGAGTTGGTGCTTGTCCTGTTGCTTATCCAGAAAGCATCTGTTCTCCAAATCTGAAGAGATGCTCTGTTCCCACTTCTTGTGAAAGCCTCAGGCTTGCTCTTCCTCCTGCCTTTGGAAGCTCAGATTCGCCTCCTGCCTCTTCAGGCACAGATTTGTAAATTAAATAAAGGGCTGTAGATAGAGCCTTTCACATCTCGCTGGCTGTGCACAGGAAGGTCCCTCTGGCTTCTGCTTTTTCTCTGAAGGAGTCCAGGGACATGCTTTATACAGGGGAAGCAGACGAGTTACTGTTCAAAGCAACCTGCGCTTCGTAGCCTCTTGAGCCCACCTGTGCAGTGATGTGGCTGAATTTGGAAGCAAGGCCTCTTCTGCTCCAAACCCATCCTGATGCCAAGGGTGTTTCACAGAGAGTTCTAGCCAAACAAGCATCATTCCACAGCTGGCATGGGAATGCCAGGCTCTGGTTTCAGTCCAGTTGTTTAGTTAGTTAGTTGTTCATTCATTTATTTCCCTGTTTTGGAAAGAAGGAAGTCCACGTGAAGATGTGAACTAGAAAATGTGCAAAGTGGGTTGTGGATGTAAGCATCCACTAACTGCATGAGGCACTGGGGTCCACTGCCTTGCTCTCTAGCTGTTCAGGGGGTTTGAATGTTGAGAGAGCAGAAACAGAAAACATGAGATATGACAGGGCAGGGTCCTTTAGGGGTGAGACCCTTGGTTATCAAACTATCTGGGAATCATTACAGCCTCTCTCCATTGTCTTGCAGCTAGAACTGGCTCTGGAGGAGGCTCTCCATATGGACATGCTTGCTCTGAGATGTGGTTATGCCCCCCATTGCAGAGCAGGGTGTACCACCACCGCTCTGTCTACCCATTCTTTACAGGGATTTAAAATTTCTATCTGGGCCTGGGGCTTGGCTTAAAGGGCCAGGAGCACAGATGGGCTTTTAAAACCTTAAAAAAAAATCATTTGAGTGCTCTGGGAAAGCTTGAAGACGTTGTGAGGGTCCGAACAAGCCTGGCTAAGCAACTGCTCTCTAACCAGTTTTGAGGGCTGGTGAGGAAGGGATGAAAGGAGTTTGGATTTCCCTGGCCTCCTTCCATCTGAACATCACCGGGTGCTTTGCAAACAGGGGGCCCAGTTCTCTGTGCCTATCTCTGCCAGCTTAGGAGTGGGGATGTTGCAAGAGCAGCCAGAATGCTCATTTTGTTTGGGCCATTATGCAACGCAGAGGGTTTGAGAGGAAGTGCCTGGGTCCTGCATTTGCATCCTTCTGGTTTTAAACCAGGCTTTATTTTTTAAGGTGAGTCTCCACACCTTTGAGAGCAGGGAGAGATCCCTTCACCTGGAGCCTGGCTTTTGTACAAGATTCTTTGCATTGTCATTGCAACGCTCCCATCTTCCACCTGGTGAGGAACCAGTCCAGCATTTTCCCTGTCAGATGCCGTCCTGCCACGGCACAGATTTGGCAGGTGCAGCTGGCTCTAAAGCAGAGCAGCTCCTGCCAAGCTCCGCTCCCCTCTCCATGTTCCTGGTTTTTGCTGTGAGGACAGTGCCAGGAAGGTTGCTTGGTCACATCTGTCCCAGCAGCCAGGGTGGTTGGTTGCACCACTTGGGTTTGATGAGGAATTTCCTTCCTTTGAGGGGTGCTGTGGGTTGGATGAGTGGCTCTCCACTTTTGAGATGCTCAGGGCTCCTTTGCATTGCTCTGGGGATCCTGTCAGGTCCACAAGGTTGGTGCATGAACCCATGGCACCCATTCCCAAGGCTGTGGGGTGGGAAAGTGAAACTGCTGGAAATATATTTTAATTTTTATTTATTTATTTTTAAGTCGTGCCACTTCTGGCAAAACCAGCTAATTTTAGCTCAGCGATGAAAATGGACTGGTTGTGGGTTGCACCCTGCAGGTTGCACCCAGTGGTCCTGGCACTGGACTTCCAAACAAGCTTGGCTTGTCCCTGAGCAATGGTCCTGCCTGGCAGACACCCTTCATGGCTGCATTTGCCACGGTGTAGGAGGGCCCTGTGCTCTCTGGCTCCTCAGTGGTGATGGGTGTTTCTGTCCTTTCCTAAGAAAGCCTCAAATAAAATTACACCCCAGTACTTCACAGCAGAACCCAACTCTAGGGTGGATGGACAGGAGGGAGATAAAACCACTCTGCATGCCAGGCTGTGAAGAACTGGATAAGTTTGAAATATGAGCAAGAGGCAAGTTTCTTTTTTGCAAAGGCTTGATGTGACTCCATGAATCAGAACTGGACTTTTGCATTGAAACAAAAAAGTGTTTAATGTTACTCTGCTGAGGGCTACTGTCCTCTTGATTAATTCATCCTTGTAGATGTAGAGAAATGCATTACAGCCACTTTCTAAAAATGATGAAATTGGTGAGCAGTCCTGGAGGATAACAGTTTCTTCTGTATTTCCTTACAAGTGCAATGACATTGGCTCTTACAGTAGTTGGTGATTTTTCCTTAAAGCTTGAAAACCTTGTGAATCCACAAAACTTTCAGTCATCCACGGCTGCTTGAATGGCAGACTCTGCTCTGGATACTCGGTTCAGGTAACCTCAGGCTTGCCCACCCTCGGGTGTCTGTCCCCAGTACCTGTGTGTGACCCCTGGCAGCATTCTCCAGGCTCTCTTGGAGTTGCTGCCATGGGCTATTACACTTCAGAGCTAGGAAGGTGCTGTGCAGGATCTGGCTGGCTCAGCAGAACTGGGGCCAGTATTGTGCTTTCATGAAATTACTTGGGGAAAAGTAATTGGGTCTCTTGGCCAATGGAGAGTGGCCTGGGTGCTGTTGAAAGTTGGGTGAGATCAAACTAATCCTGTAGAAGACTTTTTTTACCATATATTTGCAAATTCTGATCGAAACTTAAAACTCATCAGATTTTCTGCAACCAAGTCTAGCCTGAAGCACTGCAGGAGTTGGCCTGCACTTGCCTCCTCTTGCATTGGTGTTGTACCTGAGTCCAGGAGCAGCTTCTATTGGCTTGCAAAGGAAATAAAGGATATTTCCTACACATTCAAAGCAGATTTCCAAAACAGATGCTGTTCAGGTTCTTCCCAGCTTCCATCCTGCTCTTCCCCATTACAAAGTGGAGATTTTGCCCCCACATGCTCAGAAAGCCAAAAAGCAGCACTGGCTCAGGACCAGCAGCTGGCCATCTCATTGTCCCCAAGACTTGTGACAGTGGCTGGGGCGTGGGTGTTTGCTGGGTGCACATGGTGGTAGGTGCAGGGTCCAAAGGATGGGAGGCAGGGTTGGAGGTGTAGGCTCACCCTTGAGCTGAGGGGTGGAAGTGTGGGCAGGTAGTGGTGAGCGTAGCAATGCCTCACCCTGGGTGACCTGGCAGCTGTTAACTGGAGGTGAAGAGTAGGTGTGAAAAGCAGGTTTCAGCCAAGGATGGTGCCCTAACTGTGACAGGAAGGACTGAGGCAGACAGCTGTGCATCTTCCAAGAAAGAGACCAGCCAGACTCTCAGAGGATGACTTTGGAAATCATCGTTTACACTTAGAAAGGTGGGATGTCTAATCCCAGGAGGGGGATGCCTGGTTCCTGAGAGGGCCAAGTCCTGTTACAGAGCCAGCAGCTGGACAAGGGCAACCTTGCAGGTCTCCCACCAATCCTGACAGGAACATGCCCAAGCTGGCAGACTTGAGGAACCATGGCTGTGGTGGGCCCTACCAGCCTGGTGCTGTTGGCACAGGAAAAGTGGCACTGAGCCCAATATGGGACACCACGAGAAATCTTGGGAGCCCTCTGGCCTGCCTGGAGCATCATCTGACCTGCCAGCCTGAGAGATCTTCCCATGGCTTCCCTCACCCTGCTGGGTAGGGGAAAAGCAGCAAGACAAAGATAAAACAGTTCTCTGTATCTGCAGGGTGGCTCCTTGCAAGGAGCCATAACCCTGGTCAGTACTTCTCCCTGCATGAGGTTTTTCCGTGGGTTTTCCATCTTCTGAACAGGTCTTTCGTTCTTCCCCAGAAGGAACTTGCCTGCACAAGCAGTCACAATCCCCAGCACAACCCCGAGTCACTGCTGACTGTCCCTGCAGCCCCGGGAGGCACAGAGATGTTCTTGCTGACCCCTCCACAAGCAGGGGGGTGTTTGCTGCCTCTCAGACAGGAGCAGAGCTGAATCATCTTCCCAGTTTAAGGCTTGGACAGACCTTTTGTGGCCTTGGCCAGCTGACCTTGTGGGAAGATTGCGTATTTGCTGAGCAGGGTGAAGCTTCTCAGCCTGATTTCAGAACATCTATTGAGTGGTTTGTCAGGGATGCCACTGGCCTGGGTCTGAAGGTTCTCATCTTCAGGAAAATATTCCCAAAATGAGACAATATAAAGAGTTCTCACACTTGAAACTCATTTGTTTGAATAAAAGAAACACCAGAGATCTCTGCTTTCTCTAAGAGATCTGCAGCATCCTCTCTGACCCACCTCTATTGAGTATTTGTCAATGACTGAAATTTCCACACCTTTCCATGGCAGGGAATCTCCTCCCCTCTCCTCCTGGCTCTATCTGCCAGCTGCTGTGGCTCTTTCAATGTCTCCTTGTCATTTCAGCAATTATTCTTCCTCCTGAAAGTATTATAATTTTCATTTAAGCAGGACTTTCTGACATCCCCTACCTTTCCAAATCTCCCTGGATTTGAGATTTACTTATTTGCCATCTTGCAGAGTGGATCAGCTGCGGCTGCTTAAATTATGGGGCTTCAATCCTGATCTCAATAGTGTGGATGGGAAAAAAGGAAGGGCTTTCTGTCACTTTTATCTTACATCAATGATTCTTAAGAGGGAGTCTGTTCTGCAAGTGTGGATGTAAAGGCAGGAGAAAAGAAACATATAAGGCCATGATGAAGCAAGAAGACAGAACTTGAAAAAATGGTGTGGGCAGCAGCTCTCCTCTTGACGCATTCTTTGCCCAGTGTTGGAAAAGGAAGAAAATACACCATTATTTGGGTTTGTTTTCCACAAGCAGGACTGTTTTGAGGCTGCATGTGAGACTTAAATTATAATCTAGAGCTCTGCATAGCAATCAAGATGTGGTATCACCGATGGAGATCTGCACTGAGACCCTGCAGAGGGCAGGAGCTGTTTGTTGCATTCCTTCTGCTGTGCCTGTCCAGCTCTCTGTGCAGGTAGACAAAGGCTTTGGCTGTGGATCCTGCCACTTCAGCCCAGGAAAACAAAGTTTGGAGCGAAGTTCTTCTTAAGGACCACGCAAAGCACTGGAGCCAGGTTTCCATGGGGAGCGTGGGATGCTGCAGATGGGTTTGGTGCCTGACAGCCCTGGTGCTCCACAGCCCTGAGAAACGTGAGATGGAAGCATCTCTGAGTGCTGGTGAGGGCAGAGCAGGTTTCCCAGCTCTTACTTCACTCTTCATCTGCCCCAGAGAGAGGAAGGGGATAAGATGTTCCCACCTGAATGTGATGTGATGAGATGTCATGTGAGACCCTCAAAGCTGATGTCCTTCAGCCAAGGTCCTTTTTTAAATCCTTGCCTCAGCCTCTGGATCCATCCTGAACCAGGGATTAGGATGGGAGCTTCCTCCCCCATTGAAAACCACGTCTTCTGGAAAGCAGAGATGGTTCTCCTGGACTGGTAACAAACTGGTAGCATGATGGGGCCACAGCATTTTAGGCACAGTTGCCTCCATCTCCACAGAGGGGCTGGCAAAAATAGGCTGAGGAGGGGTGATGGGACACAGGACCTGTCAAGGGGGAGAGAGGCCAGAGCACTGCTCTGGATAGTTTCATCTTATTTGTCTGCCTTGCAAAACAAATTACCAGACCCGTTCTTGGAGAGCTGTACCTAGCTTTGAAGCATCCTTGGCCTTTGTTTTATCATCCCAAACAGCATTAAATGTGGGTTGGGAAGGCACCTTATCAGGTGCATCTCCTCGGAAAAGCTTGAAAGGCTCTTGTCACACTTTCCTTTATGCGTGCTTTGAATTTATTACTCCACATTGCCCAGAGAATCTCGAGCTGGGAAATATATTGGAAAAGGAGATGATGCCCCATCCTGAGCAGAACTGGTATTAATGTGGCTGCTGCACCTGTGTCCCAGAACTCTTCTGCCAGTGTGTCTGCACTCAAAACAGGTACTGGCTCATCTGTAGGACCAGTCTTGCAGCTTTGAAGGAACTGCTTCCCTGGCATGATAAATGCTGCTGGAGTTGCTGGCAGAGGGGGAAGCCAAATCAGCACAAGGGGTTAGTCCTGGAGATAGATTCTGATTTTCTTGGCTTCCAGGCTCAGAGCTGATCAATCACCCACATTGTCTTGGGCTGGATCTTACCGCTCTGCTGTGTGTCATCTTCCCCGTGCCCAAACTCGAATGATGGCTGGACCTGGGAGGAGGCAGCTGTTACAGGAACTCTGTGTGTGCTCAGCATTCAACACCCTCAGAGCTCCTGGAGGTGGTTTGGTGCCTTCACCCTGGGTCAGCCAAGTGCAGCAAGATGTGAGAACAGCATTTGTTGCACTCCCTGTCTGGGACTGCAGCACAGGGTTGGGGACACCTGTTGCGTGGTGTAGGGGCCAGCAGAAAGGTGACAGTGCTGAGTTTGGCCACAGTGGGTTTTTCAAGCCACCCATGTGCATCAGGTCCTGTCCTCTGCAAACAGGGCTGTCCCCTTGGAGGAGCAGGAAGCCTTGGGCAAAGATGATTTGCTGGTATAAAGGCTCAAACAGCACTTGGCTCTGAAACCCCAGAAGCCTGCTGCTTCCTGCTGTTGGAGAAGCATTGCCTGCATGATCACACACAGGGAAAACTGAATACTTTTGACATCTCGCCATGCAGACTCCCCACGGACACCATGAGCCAAGACAGCTTTCTCCTTGGCTCCCACGGCCCCCCAGTTGTGAGCATGAAACCAAGCTGGTGAATAATTCTGCTGATGCAAAGAAGAGAAAATCCTGTTCTCTCCTCCTGGGGCAGACTGGCAGGGTTAATGGGAGGAAGAGGCTGTGACAACTTGATTTTGTGGCTGAAGTCAGCAGATCTGGCTCCTGGGACACATGGGAACAGGCAGGGAGCAGGAGCCACTTTTGCACAGTCACTTCTCGGAGGCAAACAGGGCTTCAAAAGAAAAAGCCTTAGCAGGATGTTGCAACTTGGGAGGAGGAGTTAAAAAAACAAACAAATAAAAAAAGCCACAAGTTCTGTAGGGCTGGGAAATGCAGAGTCAAGGTTTCCAAAAAGCTCAGTACTTGCATCTCTTGGTGCAGACGAGGTAGCAGCGTGAGACAGTGCTGACAATCCCCGGGGACACTAAAGCTCAGCATGGTCAATGGATGGGTGCAAGTGTGTTACACCTGGCCCATGCCAGAGACCCTCTGTGTCCACAGCAGGCCAGGGCTCCACCACGGCAGTGTCATCCGAAGTGGCTGCCAACAGCCACGGGAAGGAGGGAGTCTCATACACACACCTGCCAGCACAGTCACTAACAGTTGTAGAGGATATTGGATTATCACACAGCCCCGTTGGAAAATCTGACTGGGTCTGTCTTAAGCTCCTTCTGTGATCCAGAGGTTGGGGCAGGAGGATGGAGCTGGGAAATGGGCAAGCATGGATGCCATGCCCACAACACCACAAGGGGTGGGAGGTTGAGTTACTGGGATGTGCAGCAGCGTGCCCACGTGCCCACACACTGGGCAAGGAAATGCTGAGAGCTTTTGAGGTGCTTGCTCTTAAAGGTGCCCCCTTGTTCCCCTAAAGCTGACACCCAAGAGCAGCTCTGTGACTCTTTCTGCTGAGGATGGCACTATGAAAAGCAGAACACATGGTCCCCTCCACACAGGGCCAGTCTTTTCCAGATCAGCAAAGACCTCATGGCCCTATTCACAAGCTGGGCTGGTGGAGGAGGTACCCAGGCTGTGAAATTTTGCCCTGGCAGACTCCCGATTCTGCTTCCCTGCTTCAAGCCCTGCTTGAATCCCAAGTGACAGGAAACCTGGCAGCTCCCAGAGGCCTTCCCTGCCTACTGGGGGCTGGGGCAGCTAAAAGCAGCCTCCAGGAGGGAAGTGGTTTGGAGGGCAATGATTGCCAGTGATGAGCACACAGCCACGCTGTGGGAGCACTGTGGCAGATGGAGCTGGCAGCCAAGTGCCTGTCCTGCTTGTTTTGGCTGACTTCAGAGACCTCTGGCTTTTCCTAGTAGCACTTGGATATGCCGGTACTCAGGAGACCTGACCAGGCACATTCAGACAACGCTGAAAATATCTTCCTTGCAGGCAACAGAGGCAAAGGGGAGCCAACAGCTGGACTCCCCGAGAGACAGGGACTGGGCTGCAGAGGGATGGTTGTTTTGCTTGGATTTGTTCTCTGTCAGCCAGAAAGGCATCCTGCGGAGCCACTGCTGTGGTACATTTAAAGCTGACCCCAGATGGGCAGCAGGTCTCGGCTATGGAGGGGATAAGAGGTGCAGTCTCCTTGCTTTCTGCAAGGCTGAACATGGGTCCCAGCTGAACACGGGCTCCCCCAGCCCTTGCCTCCTAACCCGTTGTGGTGGTGTTGTGGCAGGTACCTGGCGAAGCTGTCTTCAGTAGGGAGCATCTCCGAGGAGGAGACCTGCGAGAAGCTGAAGGGCTTGATCCAGCGCCAGGTGCAGATGTGCAAGAGGAACCTGGAGGTGATGGACTCGGTGCGACGCGGAGCCCAGCTGGCCATCGAGGAGTGCCAGTACCAGTTCCGCAACCGCCGCTGGAACTGCTCCACACTGGACACCCTGCCTGTCTTTGGCAAGGTGGTGACGCAAGGTGAGCTGGAAGGACGTGTCTGGGGTGATGCTGCTGGGGGAATGGCTATAAAAGCAGTCTGGTGGGCTGCAGGTGGGGTTTTGCCTGCTTGCCCCTGAACCGGTGGCTGGGGAGGGTCAGTAATGGCCCATCCAGTGTTGGATCTTGGGGCAGATGGGTCCCTGTGCACTTCAGCACAGGGATCTTTTCACTGTGTTGGGGACAGCATATCCAAACCCCTGCTGCTCCTCAGCTCTCCTGAACTTTTTTCACACCCATTGACAAGGATGTCCTGAGTTTGAAGAGAGGTCCTAAAGTCACCCTGTGGTCTCATCTCTTCCCCACCAAACCCAGGAGCTCCACTCCACAAAGCCATGGGTGCATTTCCTCAGTCTCTTTCTGGGCAGTGCTGAAGCAGTGGCTGCTGCCAGGCTGGCATGTGGCCACTCTCGAGCAGGGCATCAATGGGCACTGTCAGGAGGATGGCGCCTGGCATGGGAGGAACACATGGCAGCATCATTGCCTGCCACCAGCCTTCAGGGCTGGATTTGGCCAGGGCAGCCCCTCTGATCCCAGCTGCACCCAGACTTCCCAGAAGCACAGGACTGTAATCAAATCAGAGCATTGGAGTGAGAATACAGAGGGGAAAACCCCTCTGCAATCCCTTAAGATCACTGAAGCATCCCTTGCCTCCCCTCAGGTGCCATCTCTGAGGCACTATCTCACCTCCCATCCCAGGACCCGTAGACCAAAGCATCCCCCCAGCTCCGTATTTGACTTTCCTCCCCTCAATGCAGGGGTGAAGATCTCTTCTTTTGAAGATTCAGGGACTGGAAATACCAGAAATACCAGAAACTAAAAGTCGTCTCTTTTTAGGCAGCCACAGCACAAACCGACCAACACGATCCTACTATTAACCTCGATTAACTTGGAGGCGGTTCAGTCCCCACTCTGGCTGGGTCCTCCCCAGCCACTGCCAGCTGGGCCACCAAAGTCTGGGATGCGACCACCAAAGTAGCTGCCCTCTCTCTGACCGGCAGGCTGGGCGATGCCTGCTCACAAGCCATCCCCCCTCTGCACCAAGCGTGGGACCACCCCAAATGCCAGCCCTCCTTGCTCAGAAATGGAGGGTTTGTGTCCTCAGCCAGCCTCGGAGGATACTGGGGGTTTGTGTGTTGCCAGGGCTGATCCCTGCCCCTGCTACTCTGTGTGTTCAAAGCCAGGGATGCGCCCAGCTTGCCAAACAAGCTTTTCCCAACCATGTGGCACCACATAGGTAGACAAAAGAGCTGGGACTGGACTGCACCCTGGACACCAGTGGGGTTTCGTGAGGTGCTTTGGGAGCAGAGCAGGGTTTTGCAGGGTAGTTTGGGAGACATTGGGAGCTACCAGACCTTGTGAAAGAGGATGGCAAGGATCTGCAGCTGCAGGGAATGTTCCTGGATGTGGAAAGCAGACAGCTATTTTGGATGCTGGAAGGATTTCGTGGCAGAGGTGCCCTGCACGCACAAGGCAAGACAGTTCTCTATATAACCTCTGGAGAGCTCTGCCCACATTGGCAGTGCAGCTTCTGTCTCTCCAGGTTTTATCATTCACCCGTCATTCATGTTTTTAATGTTGTGGGGCAGTTCCCAGCTTCTTCACTATTGCAAGAATGGGCCCTCACAGCTGCAAAACATCTCCCAGAACCCAGGGGTCTCTGATGAGTCAGGTCCAGGTTTGGCACTAAGCAAACCTGGGGGTGGGGACGATGAGGGTCCTGCATGGGCTGCCACATCTTAGGAGGAAGTGACAGAGCAAAGGGTGCAGCCTGATAGCTCTGTGTAGCATGTTTTGCCAAGAGCCATCTTTCAGACCAGCTTTTCAGGGGGGTTTTTGTGCCACACCGGTGTTAAGAGGGGAGAGGAGAAGAGACACACGTGGCAGGCCCTCCAGAATTCCCACTCGTGTTGCCTCGGATTTGGTGCCACATTTCCCACCGTGGTTTGTGCCATTGCAGGGACGCGGGAGGCAGCGTTCGTCTATGCCATCTCTTCAGCAGGGGTGGCCTTCGCCGTGACCCGCGCCTGCAGCAGCGGCGAGCTGGACAAGTGTGGATGTGACCGCACAGTGCAGGGGGGCAGCCCACAGGGTGAGTGTCTGAACAGCTGCATGGGCACGTGAAGTAGCCAAAATGCCTGCAGTTCAAACCCGCTCTCTGGAGCCATCCAGAAAGGAGAGAAAAGTTTAAAAAAACAAAACTTCAGTTAGTCCACATGAGCGCCTCAAAAAGGCACCTGGAAGCATCACCCACAGGGCAGAGAAAGCATTTTGTCCATGTGTCCCCCAGGGCCACACTCCCCAGCTTGCCCAGTTCCCCATGTGGCCCAGACTAGTAGGCAGCAAGGCAGAGAGAGGGGGGCAGGCCAGCTGGATTTTAGGAAGAGCAGGGCTGGAGAGTGCAAGTGCTACAGGGTGGCAGTACCTGTCTCATCTGTGCTCTCTGCCTCAGGCTTCCAGTGGTCGGGCTGCTCCGATAACATCGCTTATGGCGTGGCCTTCTCACAGTCCTTCGTCGACATCCGCGAGAGGAGCAAAGGGGCCTCTTCCAACAGAGCGTTAATGAACCTCCACAACAACGAGGCAGGGAGGAAGGTAATGGCAAGGGGGAAACCTGGGCAGTTGGTGCAGCTCTGCAGCATCGCAGCCAGGCTCTGCAGCCACGGCTTGAGCCATTTGGGCGTCTTTTAATACCATACCCACCCAGCAGTGTTTCCTGCACAGCCCTCCCACGCCCCATCCATTGTGCCCTTCCTGCTGTGTCCACCCTGCACTGACCATCCCACCTTGTTCCTTGTGTCTGTTCCTCCAGGCGATCCTGAACAACATGCGGGTGGAGTGTAAGTGTCACGGTGTGTCAGGCTCGTGCGAGTTCAAGACGTGCTGGAAAGCCATGCCCCCCTTCCGCAAAGTGGGCAATGTCCTGAAGGAGAAATTCGACGGTGCCACAGAGGTTGAACAGAGCGAGATTGGATCCACCAAAGTGCTGGTGCCCAAAAACTCCCAGTTCAAGCCACACACAGACGAGGACCTCGTCTACCTAGACTCCAGTCCCGACTTCTGTGACCATGACCTCAAGAACGGGGTCCTGGGCACCAGTGGGCGGCAGTGCAACAAGACCTCCAAGGCCATTGATGGCTGCGAGCTGATGTGCTGCGGCCGTGGCTTTCACACGGACGAAGTGGAGGTTGTGGAAAGGTGCAGCTGCAAATTCCACTGGTGCTGCTCCGTCAAGTGCAAACCCTGCCATCGGGTGGTGGAGATCCACACGTGCCGGTGATGCATGGGGGACAGCACCCACCTGTACCCTCTTTAACTGACCCTGCTTCTCCCTTGCCCCACAGCCAGGACTGAGGAAGCGACCCAGATGCTGCAGGGAGAGCACAGCTCTTTACAGAGACAGAACCACAGAGAAAAACAGATTTTAAAGAAAAAAATATTTAAAGTTTCAAAAAACTGATCATTGTTGGCTTTTTTTGTTTTGTTTTGTCTGCTTTGCTGTATTTATTGCTGAAGCCAGAGCCCCTTGGTGTCCTGTGCCCGTAGACACGTTTGCTGGCTGGCTGGCTGGGGACCTGTGTGATGCCAGCTCCCATCGGATGGGCTCCTGCTGCCTCTGGAGTGCTACAGACAAGAAGTGTTTAAGACAAGGGTAGTGCAGCATTTGAAATCTTCTATTGCAGTTATTTTTGTTTGTTTAAGGCACGTGCTGAGCATCCTGGAGCACCACTGCCCTGGCTAAGCCTCAGGATGGGAAGGAGTGCAGCCAGCCTGTGCAGCCACGTGCATGGCAAGGGACAGGCAGGTGGTGACAGGGTGGCACTGTCCTCCAAGAGTTAAGTTTCACGTGGAGCCCAGGCAGGGTGATGAGTATATGAGGGCTATGTGGGACACTCCTGTACCTCCTTGTTGTGGGATGCTCAAAGGCCTCCTGGGCAATGGATGGATTTTGGAGCAGCTCCACTGGTTGCTCTGATTTACAGAAGCTCCTCGGTGGTTGCCTAGGGCTGTTGGGGGACACAATGGTCCCACCATGCTCCCTTTTCCCCATCTCTTCTCCAGTTCCTAGTTCCACTGGAGACAATGAAGGGCAGTGATACCTGCAATCCACTGACTCTTGATGGAGCTGAGAGCTGGTGGGAGAAAATCCAAGTTGATTTCTTTCCCTCTGTCCCATAACTGCCCTCACCTTGCATTCATCCCACAACAGGTCTCTTCTTCCTCCTCCACATGCCTGTTCTCCCCACTCAGGAAGGCACTGGGGGACAATCCCCATCTTGCTGGATGCTGAGAAAAGCAAAAGTATAAAGTGGAGCAATTGTTGGGAGTGGGGGAATGCTCGTGCTCTGCCGCTGTTGCTTTCTCACCCTTAGGAAGGCACAAGAGAAGGACTCAGCCAGAGGGATGCTGCCACGTGTGCCCTGTTCACAGAGATTGAGTGGAGCAGGGCCCCAGATGTCCTGTCCTGCTCCCAGGGACACTGCCACGAGGATAAGGCGCTGTCCTGCCCGCTCTGGCTTCCCTCTGCGTGGGACCGGGTTAGTGCTGAGTCCTTGCTGTTGGGCTGCAGTATGAAATATTTGGAGAACTAATAAGCAGAGGGGCACTGCGAGGGGAGGTGGAAAGTGAACCAATTCCTCTCTCCCTCACCCACTGGTCTATGAATCAAGAAGTAAAAGGGAAGCAGAGAAAAACCTCAAACTGGCACCTCAAGCCAACAGATGAGGAGTCAGCATTGCCGAGCCCTCCTGTGTAGGAGGGAGCTCCCTGCATGGTCCAGGAAAGCCAAGAGCTGTGGCCATCACCCTCCTGACTGAAGGAGGGGGTCCCTACACAACCTGCAGTCTTGTTTTTCTTCCTTGAGAGGAGAGAGGTTGGGGGAATGCACAGATGTATGTGAAATTCCATCTGTGCCATGGCAGTGATGGGCTGGGGCCTGTGCTCACTGGAAGGTCTCCAGACACCCTCTGCTGACAACTGACTGACCTGAAGCAGCACAGGGCAAGGGAGGTTTGCATCAGGGCAATCCCCTGCACACCCCAGCTGCCTCCCTCCTGCCTGCTCAGCACCAGCTCCAGTAAGCCTCCAGCAAAATGTGCCAGGTGGTGGGGAGGGACACCCTAGGTAGGCCCTGAGGTGGAGCACCGTGGGTTCATCCATGTCAGTGCAAACCAGAGATCTCCTCACCAGAGCAGAGTTTGCCTCTCTCAGTTGGCCAAGGGTGCAGCATTAAATCCCCCAGGGGGATCTAAGTTTTGCCTCCCCTGGTTCCATCTCTTTAGCCCCCCAAGGCTGCAAATCCTCAAATATCTTAGAGACTGTTCTTCCTCTTCCCAGCTCATGCAGAGGAGGTCACAGACCTCAGGCCATTGGCCAAGTCTTCTGCTCCTTGTCCATCTAGGATGAGGGCCAAAGCTGAAAAAGACAATCCAAATCAGCATGGAGATAATCTCTGCACATGGGATTTTTTCAAGATGCAATGAAAGCTAATTCCTGCAAATGCCACCCAGGGATAGTTTGGCTCTGCATTACTCTGGCTCTTCTCATAACTGTAAATTTCAACACCAGAGGCAGGGTTAGAAATGCCTTTTCATATTTACTTTGTCTATTAAATAATGAGTTTGTGCTGAACAAGCCATGGGGTTTCCCTGTCCTGAAATCAGCTCCACTGGGCTGTGTAAAACCATAATGTGCTGCAAACACCTCATGGTTGCTGGTCTCCTCCCAAGAGTCCTTAGCTGGGAAGAGGTGCCCACATGGTGCCTCCTGACAATGCAAAGGGAACACTAAAGCTCTCTGTCCCTCCTCCAGTCTCTCCTCAGGAGATGCTGGTGTTTGGACCACAGGCTGCATCCCTGCTTTTCCATCAGTGGAAGCACAGCTTGCTTCTGCCTTAACCACTTGACACACCACTGGCAGAAGAGGACACTTACTTTAGATTTCAGTAAGTCTGTGACTTCCTCCTGTGGAGAGGGCATCCGTATCCATCTGCTTAGAACAGTGCTCTCCTGCCCTGCCCACAGCCAAGGAGCCACAGCTACCTTGTGTGCTGCTGGAAGCATCCTGCCAGTGCGCTTAAGGCGCATTTAAGCCGGGAGAGGGCTAGAACTGCCCATAGATGCCAAGTCAGGGACCTGCTGCCTTTTGCCTCTATCCCTGTGCTGTGGTTTGCTGGAGTTGGAGGGGATTCAGTGCCAGATAGCCAGGTATGCTCCAGGCTGCCCACAGCCAGTGCATTCTGCTTGTCCTTTGTCCTTCCCCAAGCCAGGAGCATTGGCTGCATCCTTTTCACACTGTTCCCTACAGTTTGGAGCTTCTTGCTTCAGCAGGGGTTGCTCCTGGGTCCAGCTGTACACTCTGCCTTGTCTCCTTTCTTTAGCTGTAGCTCTCCATTTGCGTGCTCTCAAAACTCACCTTTCCATAGGCTCATGGTAAAACCAATGTCTTCTCTTCCTTCAGCCTCTGTGGTGGCAGGAGTTGAGGGATATTTTGTTAAGTTTAACTTGTTGCAGAAAGAGGATGGGAGGATGGGAGAAAAGGAAGCCTGAGCCTCTCAAAAACCCTTACTTCCAACAGCTCCTCTCTTCCCCTGGTGGATCCCTCCAGCACTTCTTTTCCCCACTCCAGCTTCAGCCTCACGTGAGGAACTGTCTCCAGTGAAACAAAAGATGCCTCACTCTTCTGCTGAAACAAGGTGTAGGGAGACACTGTGACCATAGACAGAGCAAGATATTTGTGTTCTCCTCTGCCAGTGCCCCCCACCTGCTCAGCTATCCCCTGCATCCCACACACATCAGACCACATCACACTGTGCCTCTCCCCACCACTGCCACATGCTTGGCCCCATTCCAGCCCCACAGACCCAGCACTAGGTCCTCAGCCCCCCCGACACCCTCTCCTTGGTAAGCTCATCCCTCCTCTGAGAACTCACACGCTGACATCTCCACCCAGCCTCTCCCCTCATAAACCTTCCTGCATGTCCCACTGCCAACTCGATCTCATCATGGCAAAAATAGGACATCGCCTCCAAGTCCTCTCCTCCCTGCTCTGATGGGTAAATCCATTTTTTTTTTCCCATTCCCCAAACTCCAAACTTTACCACCATATTCTACTTCTTCCGTTTTCTTTGCCTTTTCTACTGGAAAATCCACCCATGTGTCAGGTACCTTCAGCTTCAGCTATTTCAAGCTCTGGGCTTCACATTTCCCAACTCTCCACCCCAGATCCAGTCCAAGCACAGCACGGCCAAGCACATGGGCAGAGCTGGTATTTCTCTCCAGCTGTTTTGACCACATCACCCTCGTGCCCTTTACTGGCCATGGACACTTCCATCACTCCCAGCTATCTCATTCTCCCTCCCTGGGCATGTTCAGCCTTACCCACTGCTCCTTGCAAAGCAATTAAATCACTGTGGGTGACATTAATGATGCTGACGGAGCATAAGTTAGCACTTGCATCCTTTCCCTCCCTCACACCATCAGTGAACGTTACAGCAAATCCCTTTGCATGTTCCTTCAACAATGAACACAGTCATTCCCCTTTATCTCCTTGTCTCCTTTTATCCATGAGTTTACCAGCTGCCTGTAGGGAAGCAAGGTGATGGAGATAACAGGAAAGAACAGTCTAGGACCACCAAAGAGATACTTCAAGGACAGAGTGGTGTCTCACTGCATGGGCAGGTGGAGAAGGGGATCAGTCCTCCTCAGAGCTGCCACACCACAGTAATTGGGAATGATGGGCCTCATGTCAGTCTGGCACAGGAGAACACACACTGGGGTGACCATCACTTCCACCTGCACTTGCTGAAGATGTCAGTGGTGCCTTGGCCATGCAGAGTGTCCTTCAGCAGCACAAGGCTGCAGCACAAGGCCATGCTGAAGGACAGACACCCGGCGGAGCAGAGCCTTTGACAGCAGCACGATACCGTGACGGCAGGAGGGCGCCCAGCCAGCGCTCCTCAGAGAGGCCTCCCGACCCTGACTGCCAAAATCCTGCTTTAAGCACAGGAAAATAAATTGTGCAACCTGCCTTGGACTGAATTGTAGCACTCAGTGTGGGTGGAGGGGAGAAAGAGGCAGGGGCTGGGCTGAGGATCAGGACCAGCATCACAGCGTTTAGGCTGGACCACACTAACACCTGGTGCTCGAGTAGCACCTGCACCAGGCTCTGCCCTTCTCATCCCTCACAGGTATGCCCAGGGTGTTTCTGCAGCCACCAAGCTCCTACTCATGGACTCAAAGATGCAGCCACATGCAAGCCCCATCCTTGTGCCTGTGCTCAGTCCTCAGCAGCTATGATCTCTCCTAGGCCAGCTTCCAGACCCGGCAACACATTCCTTTTCCCATCCTGGGTCTGACCATCAGTATTTCCTCAAGTGCATGTGCAAGGATGTTGCCTGGGTTAGCTCCATACCACTGTGGATCTCCAGACTGCTCTGGCAGTGCCTCAACACTAGATGTTTGCTTCAAAGCAGTTAACTGATCCATCAGGATCCTCTCCTTCCAGCTCTTCATCACCACAAGTGAAAGCACAAATTGCAAGCCTTAATTAGAATCATTTGCTCAGCAGTGCAAACAAATAACCCACCCCAAACCCCTCAGTGGCTGTTGAGCCCAATTGTGCTGCTCGGCTCTGGTCTGGGACAGTTGTTGCATTATCACAGCTTTGCTCCCATAATTTACATGAGCAGATAGTGATGGGACTATGGGACACAATTTTAAACTAAAAGAGGAGAGATTTAGATTGGATGTCAGGAAGAAATTCTTTACTCAGAAGGTTATGAGGCTGTTACAGCAAGGCTTAATGAGAAGAGGTTGGAAAATGCAATGGCCTCAGGTGTCTCAGCCTCCTGAGCTGGGGGTAGCCAAACTCAGTCCATGAGAAGGTCTCACCACCACCTCCAGCCCTTTCCAAAGGAAAACTATCAAGCAGGGTTGCAAAACAGGCAACCAGCAGGTAGGTACTGTCTTCACCGGTGACTGTACTGTAATATAGGAACTGAAACTGTGATGGCTGGGCACCTCTCACCTGCCTTATCATCCCCAGGTGCCCACAGGTGATCCCACAGAGGTACATGAACCACTGCCAGGACTATGCACCTACTGCTTGCTCACCACATCAGAGCTCAACGGGCTGTGACTTCTTCCCTACAGCAAAATCTGAGAAGCCATCAGCTTCTCCAGCTCCCATCCTTTGCTCTGCAAGATGACTTCAACCACCTGCATGTACATCATTGTTTTGCTGGTTCAGAAACAAGAGATGCACATCCCCAGCACATGTCAAGGAGCTGTCAGAAAAATTGCTGTGGCCAGGAAAGAATGTAGGAATCAGAAGTGCTGCTGCATCTTCCCTCATATCTACAGCTTCCACCCAGGAGAGCAGAACCTGACAGCATCAAATGTACAGCCTCGAAGTCTCCACTTTTCTGAAGGAAAGGAAGATGGTGTATAGAAGTTTATCAGCAAATAGCTCTTGAACCCAAGAATTAGAACTTTTAAAAGGGAGTTTTCAGGCTGTTTCTGAAAAAAAGACACTCCAGGTGTCCTGTTGTGCTGCAGAAATGCTTGCTGAGCTACTGTCCAGGAAGGAAGTTGTGCAGCAAATTAAATGTAGCAGGGTTATAGAGGCCATCAAACTTGGCTGTAAAAAACAAGATGTCCAAGAAGGACCACAGAAATATAGAATATGTTCAGAGCAGTGCAGAGGGTCAAGGCACTACGGTTACTGTGTAGCTTAATTTGAAGCATGAAAAAACATGGAATTCTGGGGGGGGGGAAAAAAGGAACATCGGTATTCATGTGGTATCCCAGAATTACCAGGGGTAACGGACCTTGCACAGACAAGCTCCATGAGGCCAATACAAAGGGATGGTCTGCCTGCAGCCACTTTCAAGGACACCACGAAGATCACAGAATCACAGAATCCCAGACTGGTTTGGGCTGCAAGGGGCCTTAAAGCTCACCTCATTCCACCCCCTGCCATGGGCAGGGCCACCTCCCACTATCCCAGGTTGCTCCAAGCCCCGTCCAACCCAGCCTTGGACACTGCCAGGGACGGGGCAGCCACAGCTTCTCTGGGCAACCACTGCAGAACGATGACACTCTCAGGGGATCTGGGACCACACGGGAAGAGTGGGACAGGCCAGACCCCCAGGATGCTGTGAAGAAAAGTGTACTTTGAGATGACCATGGGGAAAGGCAGAACAACCAAAGCGAAGAAGCAGCAGTAGAAGCCCTGCAGAGAGCTCATCTGGGACCTGGCCTGGGGTGAGTTCTCTGCTACCTGGCCAGCTGAAAAATATGCAACCATTTAATTTCCATCAAGAAGCCCAGCACATCTGGGAGGGCCTCAGAACTGAATTAGATGCAAATTAAATCAGTCCTTTGTGACTTTTTTTCTCAATAAAATCACTTTGCCATCTCAATTTTCCATGTGACACAGCTAAGAAATGTCAGGCTGATAAGAAATGCCACTTGGGATTATGGTGACCTTGGAGCCCTGCTCTGGGGTGCCTGCAGGTTCAGGAAGGCAAGGCATCAATTACACATTGCCCTTAGCCTTTCTGCTTTACCTTCTCTTGGTTAGAGAAGGCTGGTGTCTATCATTGTACCTGCAAATCCCACAAATGTTGGAACACAGTCCTGGTCTCCCTGGTGAGTGCCAAAGGCACAGAAACCATGATAAGAAAAGGCACTCATGGAATAGGAAAGCCTCTTCCAAACACCATGGCTGTGAGAGAGCTGCCATCCAAGGGCTTTGTCAGATGAAGGTGCTGGAGGCAACAACATACCATTTAGGGGAGCAGAAGTCAGGATGAAGATGTGGCTGAGAGGCAAACAGAGATTTCAGAGCTGTCCAGGCAGAAGGCTCTGGGCAGAGGCAGTGGTGGAGGTGTTGCCACTTCCCCAAGCACTCTCTGAGTTTCTCAGCCGGCATGAGCTGGAAACATCCCAGAACCAAGCAAACAGCCCAGGAGACGTCAATCTCTAGGTCAGTGGGGATGGTGCCTGGAGAGCGGGTGAAGACCAGGTTGTAGAAGCCAGTTAAGAATGAGGGCAGTGGGATCCATCTGTTTGAAATCTTCCTGCGTGGCTCTGTCCCAGTTTGAGTGCAGCCCTTTGGAAGTGCCCAAGCTCTCCTAGCAGAGCAGTTTCCCAGCTGCATCCCATACATCTTCCCATGGTGCCAAGGCCCACATGTTTCCCCACGAAGGAAACCTCCCAGTGCTGTGGAGGCAAGAGCAGAAGCACCTTGGTTAGGCAGATGGAGAGCAGTTGTTTCGTCACTGCTGAAGAAGTGCTGAGCCCACGGGAGATTTGGGGGGAACCCAATTGTGCCATGGGGCTGAGCACTCACGGCACACTGAGGAGGAAGTGAAGGATGCAGCACTCAGTCAGGAATGGCACTGGGTGTTCCACGGGTCATCTGAGCACAAGGGCTGTTCAGGGCCATTCTGATCACAGAAACAGGCTCTGCATATGTTCTTGCAGCCAAACTCAGCTCAGGAGGGTCTGTTCTGCACCCTGATACAGCAGAGGCCCTGAGCTTCACTCTGAAAGTATAATAAAAATCCCCTCTAATAGACAAATTCACAGTTGTCCTAATGATACCAACCCCTTTTTTTTTTCCCTTTGCAGTAACCAATGGGAAAACCACCTCAAGCTGATTTTGCCCCATCCTATTTCTGTCTCTATCTCTCATTTCCTTCTATCCAGTATTACCTTCCAAATTCCTACTCTGATCCTTGGATAATTCAAACATATTGCATTGCTTTACAAACTGTGTTATTTTATCCCTTTCACCTGCCACTTTTCTTTTAGATAAACACTCGTAACTCCCAACGTATCACTTTAACTCTTTGACTGTCACTGGAAATTGAACCAGCTGAGACTTTCACAGGGGAAATTCTTTCTCCTTTTCTTCTCTGCTTTGTGTGTTAAGCCAAGCAAAATCTCACCTGCCTTAGCACTGCCTTCAGATCATTTCACTTAAGCTCTGCCTAATAGTTGTACCAACTTCTGGCCCTGTTGTATGTGCCTAGGCCTCACTTGTGGTGTAAAGCTGCCTTAATCACAGCTCCTTGTTAAGATCTACTTATTTCTTGCCCCAGCCATCACCTCTCAGGATGTGAAGGCCCTGAGCTGTGCACAGGATATGAGATTCAGATAGATGCACATCCCCAGCATATCTCACAACAGTTTCCCATCCCAATGCAGTGAGCATGGACAGCACCACGAGCAGGAGCTGAGCAAAACACTCCCAAATGAGGAGCATTTTCCTGATGCTCCTCCCACACTGCTGCCATCACCCCAAGTCCAGGCCTGCCTCGTCCTCACTGTTGGATCTGAGCTCAGACCTGCTCCAGCATCACGTCTTGCAAATCTGCAGAGTCCAGGAGAGCCAGAAACAAGCCATGGTGGAGCTGGAGAACAACAAACACAGCAAGCAAAGGGAAAACGTTGCAAGCTACAGTTCCCCTACAAAAAAAAAAAAAAATCAGGAACACTTAACTCCTCATCCTTACATCTACCCCCCAGGGATCCCTGTTCAGTACCTTGGGCTTAGTTGTGCCTGCACTCCTCAGGACCCAGATCCACCTCCTGTAACCATGGGATCAGCTAAATCATCTCAAATCCTTCAAAACATCTAATCCACTTAGTCTTCCCAACTTCTATCTGTTTTGTTTCCCCTAACTTCCTTCAGGACACAGGATCAAAGGGGGGTTTTGTAGGAGTTTGCTAAAGCAGGGTTTTGCTTTTGCCTGCAAAACATCCTGCTGGATATCCTGCTTTGGCCAAGTGCTTCTCACTGCTGGGCCACAGCAGCCTGGTCCTCTGCCTCCCATGCACCACTGCTGTGTCCTCAGTTTGGGTGCCATCCCAGTCCCAAGGGACTACAGAAACAAGGCAGGTGAGGTGGTGTGGAGAGAAGCGACTTGAGCACAACTCTTCTGCTCCCATGAGAAGACATCTCCCGACATCTATCAGTGGATGCTGTCACCTTCTTCCAGGGCCACCTTCACCAATCTTTGGCCCCCATTTTGAGGAAAAGGGCCACAGGATGAAGGTCTTGGGAGGTGCCACACTAACCATGGACCTCCTGGCCTGAGTGCTCTCCCTGAGGCCATATATTGCATCTCCTTGTCACCAGCACCACTCCAAACCAGATCTCAGGAGCTCACAGGGGGACCAGATGGACTACAGCTCTGCCACGAGGGATGGCTGTTTGGGAACAGCTCACAAATCAGGGGAGATCCTACAGCCCTCTGGAAACTGCTGCTGGCTGCTTTGCCATGAGCCTCGGAAGGCTGCTGGGAGGTGCCTGGGTTAACAGGGCTGCTCCACTGAGATCCTCTGGCTCAGCCGGGGTCACAGACGCTCTGTGTTGCAATGCCTCTCTGAGTCATCTCTTTCCTTCCAGTCACCGAAAATGGCCTCAAAGTTTGTACAGATGGTGCTTAATCCCCGTTTGGACAATAGGTGTTTGGGCTTTTAAAGGACAATTAGTGAAGGAAAGCAGGGGCAGGGAGAGAAGGGAGAGGGCACAGGCAGGATGCAGGCCAGCAGGGCACCAAGCCAGGCAGGGCTAAGCATCCAGCAGGGATGAAGCCACAGGACAGGCACCCTGGTTTAGCCCACAGAGGCTCCAAGCAACAGTCAGTGCTAAGTCTCAGAAGCATGAGGACAAAGAGACCATGTCCACTCCAGAGATATGAGTCTGCCTGGGGTTTTCAGTCCTTGACCTGGCACAGAGCCCTCTCCCTGCACATTGCCCTGGAGCCAACATCCCTTAGGTCAACAGCATGGTCATGGCTGCAGGAAGGATGGTGGTAGGGTTGGTGGCCTCTTCCCAAGGCCACAATAGCACCGGGTAGCATCTCCTCCTGCCCTAGATCCCACCCAGCTCTGGAAAAGGACAACCCTTCCCACCAGGATGGGCAGCTGATGCTACAGGGAACAGTGGTGAACCTGACCTGCTCAAAGAGGAATGATGGTGTCTCCAGCCTGCAAAGGTAAATGCTCAGCACCCCACAACCAGCACCCAGGGTTTGGGTGCTAGCATGTCTGGAGGTCCCAGAAACACTCTGTACCACACACAGGGTGGTGCTTTCAAGGCCTCTCAGCTCCTGCTGGCCCTCAGCTGGGCTCATATCAAGGTGAGTGAACTCTACCACCACCCCAGTCCTGAAGCTATGACAGGGACCAGGTACAGTGGAAGGACAGGAGTGGAGAGGGTCAGCTCATGCTTGAGCAAGGGAAAAGCCCTTCTGTGGGGCAAAATCCTCCATTCCCACCACTTGTCCCTCCCAGCCACCACTCCCACCAGTCAGAGCACTGTGAGACTTACAAACCAGCACGAGAGCAAACCTGGGTGAGCCAATGTAGGAAGAACCATCAGGGCTCAGCATGGGGACTTGAGGCTGGGAAAGCCTCTTGCCCACCAGTTCCCCCTCTCCATCCTGGAACAGATGATGTGCAGCAGGGAATGGGGTTGCTCTCTCTCTACCAAAAAACAGAGCATCACATCTCCATACTGGGGCTCCCAAGAAACAGGGTCACAGCCAAAACACCTCCACTCCCTGCAGACTCACTGGGGCTGATGCAGCCAGGAGAGGTGAGATACCAAAGTCCTGAAAGCGCTGAGCAAAACAGCGTGGGGCCAGCCTTCCTTCCCAGCCACACTTGCTGTCCCTACCATGACACAGCCCCACACTTCAGAAGCAATTAGCAGCTGAATTGAACGAATTCCCAGCATGGCGGGTCCAACACAAACAGCACAGGCTGGCCCGTGCCCCACACCTCCGTGCGTTTTGGAGGGCCAGGGTGTCCCTGCCAAGAGCAACACAAACAACCCACTGCTTCTCCAGGTTAAGAAGCAGCCCTGGAGGGCTGGAGCACGATGGCTGAGGCTGAACTCTGCTGCCGGCTCCTACGCCAATAGAAAAGCAGCCTCTGTTACCCGGTGGGTCAGGAGGGAGGCAAGCACAAGGGTCCATGTATGCAGTGCCTGTCCCAGGGCCCCAGGGAAGAGGCGTGAGGGCGGGAGGCAGGCAGCAAGGGAACCCCGAGCCAGGGCACAGGGGTGTTTCATGGAGAAGGTACTTGCAAACGGCACCTGCAGGGTGTTTATCAGCCCCGCCAAGGCTCCAGCAGCTGAAATAACAACTTGGGGAAGGGGGAAAAACACTGCTGGGCCCCTTTGCCCCAGCCCTGCTTGGCTAGGTGCTGCTGGGATGCAGGCCAGTGGGTTACCACAAGGATCAACCCACCCCCTCAGGAGCCAGGGATGTTCCTGGGCTTGGTGACAGTCCCTGGCAGTGTTTTGGGACTCAGTCGAGGCCTCCTGCTCATGTTAGAATCACTCAATGCAGCAGCACAAGCAGGATGGACAGGCTTTTCCGAGGCACATCATGATTTTGGATGAAACAGGTTAAAACCAGGCCCCTCCTCTCCAGGAACATCATGTGACAACGAAGGGACCCAGGCTGCTCTCCAGGAGACTGACAGCTGAGGACAGGAGGTGCAACGGCAACAAACCCTGCTCCTTGGCATGCCAGCCTGCATCAGGCCAACTCTGCTTGGAGCCATCTGGCAACAGGCACTGCGCAGCTGCTGCCAGGCCAAGATGCCACTCGTGCATCCCCAGCGGGTCAGAGCTGCCTGTCTTGTGCAGGCGTGCTGAGACAGCCACATGGTAGCAGCCAGCACACACCAGAGCTGGCACACAGGAGACGTGTTGGGAGCGGTGTGGGAGAGAAGCCGGTGGGATAAGTACAGCTCCAATACAGTGAAAGGTGGGGAGGAGCTGGCACACTGGGGTCACAGCTTCTCTGATGCCATCCGGGATCCCCAGTACCTGCTGATCCCAGGCAAGATACAGCTCTCAGCATCACCGTAACCCCACCAGCTTCTCTTCCACATCCATGCCAGGACACAGCTGGGGTCATGCTGCAGTCATCTGCTGGAGAAGAGATGAGAGCTATGTCACCAAGGAGTGTCCTCAAATCCACGTTTCCCATGTATGGCCAGGGACAAACCCCTCCTTCTGTGGGATCCCTTCAAGTACACTTGGACAGGCAGGGGCTTGCTGCCCATCCTGCCCATACTCCCCAGCCAGCTCCATGACCCAGCATGGACCCCCTGAAGAGCTGGGTTCAGACAGTCCCTCTAGACACAGCTGATGTCTCCCAGGGTCACAGTACACACACAAGACCTTCAGTTCCTCTGTGAGCAGGTTCCAGCTTCCAGCCCTTGTTGTGGTGCATGGCCAAGGATTCACCCCAGTGGAGCAGTGCCTGGCTCAGGACACATTTTCACCCACACTGTAAAATCACAGCCACTGCCCCAGGGGAGTAATGGAGAGGTTCCAGGGTCAAGCTGTTAAGCTCCTGTCTGTGTGGAGCCTTAAGCTGTTCTGTGATCCTGGCCAGGTATCCCCATGCTGGAGCACCTGATGGTATTCAGCAAACCATGCCTCAGTGCAAGCATCCCAAGGACTGGGGGCTGCCAGGAGGGCTCAAAGGCTGTCAGCAGGCACAAAGCAGCCCTTTTACCACCCCTGCCCAGCCCTTGGGCTCCCTACTATGGTGCCTGTGGGTGCCCAAAAGCTTCCAGCCCCACAATGCATCTACAAAGCCACAGAAGAGGAAAATGTGAGGCAGCCAGGGCATAAGCTGGCAGATGGATCAGGGGTTGGAGGCATGTTTGACAGTGGAAGAGCCTGACCACCATACCTGGCAGGACCAAGTTCTTCCTGGGAACTTACCCCAGGCAACTGGGCTGGGAAGAAGAGCCAGAAAGAGGATCTGGGAAACGACAGCCCTGCCAGCCTGACCATGGAGCAAATCATCTTGAGTGCTATGACACAGCACATACAGGACAACCAAGGGATCAGACCCAGCCAGCAGGTGTTTAGGAAGGGCAGGACCAACCTCATCTCCATTTATGACCAGGTGACCCGCCTAGGGAATGAAAGGAAGGCTGTGGATGTCTATCGGGACTTCAGCAAAGCCTTTGACATGGTCTCCCATGACATACTCCTGGAAAAGCTGGCAGCCCACAGCTAGGACAGGCACATCTTCATTGGGTGAAGATAACTGGCTGATAGCTGGGCCCAGAGAGCAGTGGTGAATGGTGCTGCATCCAGCTGGTGGCCAGTCACTAAGGGTTGTCCCCCAGGGATCTGTGTTGGGCCTAGTCCTGTTTGATATCTTTAATGATGATCTGGATGAGGTGATCGAGTATATCCTCAGTAAATTCACAGACAGCACTGAGTAGGTCAGAGTGTTTATCTGCTGGAGGGTAGGAAGGCCCTGCAGAGGGACCTGGACAGGCTGGATTGATGGGTTGAGACCACTGGCATGAAGTTCAACAAGACCAAGTGCTGGGTCCTGCACCTCGGCCACAATAACCATATGCAGCACTACAGGCTGGGACAGAGTGGCTGGAAAGTGGCCCAGTGGAAAAGGATGTGAAGGTGCTGGTTGACAGCAGCTGAACGTGACCCAGCATGTGCCCAAGAAGGCCAAAGGCACCTGGCCTGGATCAGGAATAGCGTGGCCAGGAGGACCAGGGCAGTGATTCTCCCCCTGTACTCCGCACTGGGAGGCCACACCTCGAGGGCTGTGTCCAGTTCTGGGCCCCTCAATTCAGAAAGGACATTGAGGGGCTGGAGCAGGTCCAGAGAACAGCAACGAAGCTGGTGAAGGGTCTGGAGCATATGTGCTGTGAGGAGCAGCTGAGGGATCTGGCGGGGCTCAGCCTGGAGAAAAGGAGGGAGCCTTCCTGCTCTCTACAACCCCCTGACAGGAACGTGTAGCCAGGTGGGGGTCAGGCTCTGCTCCCAGGAAACCAGCCCAGGGAGGTGGTGGAGTCACTGTCCCTGGAGGTGTTTAAGGCACTCAGTGCCATGGTCCAGTTGACATGATGGTGTTCATAGATTGGACTCAATGATCTCAGAGGTCTTTTCAACCTGACTGATTCTGAGATTCTGTGGTTCAGTGCCACCTCAGTGTATTCCAGTGTGCCCAATGGCTGGGATTAGGCTGCTGCCATATCCCCAGGGTCTTATCCTCAGCAAGGTGGACAGGAGGATGAAGGAAGCCGGAGATGGTCTATACAAATGCCACAGCCGTGGCAGCTTATTTTGGGAATGTTGCACAGGCAGCTGAATTCCTAGGACATCTACCTGTCAGATTCCCACCCTACCCACACAAGGTCTTCAGGGACAAGGAAGGAGCTAGCGACACAGAAGAATAAACCTCCAAAAGCCATGAGTGAACAGAGCCTGCCCCAAACTCCAGGCCATCTGGGACTGACCCAGCACAGCATGGCACCAGCCACAGAGCAGACTAACCCAGCACTGCCACACTTGCAGATAGAATGATTCCCTTGGAATTAGGGACCTGCTGCAACCACTGCTCAGGCTCCTGAGAGCTTGGAAAAAAACACTATTTCCATTTTGTCTTGGTTCCCCAGATGCCAGCATCTCCACAAAACAGAGGAGAACCTCCCAGCCAGAGATGCCAATATACAGCCAGCCAGCCAGTTGGGTGTCAACCTCTTGTATTGGTTGTGTTGGGGGTGTCTGGTCCTTCAAGCTTTGACAGTGCCTGTAGTGACCAAAATGATCCTTGTTGTCACTGCAGTGACATCAGGACAGATTCGTTCCGCCCATGCCTGTGCCTTCCAACCAGCCCTCAGGAGGGCAGCAGGCAAGAAGCCAGAGCTGGCAAGCTCAGCGAGCAGACTCAGGGGCTTTTTGGATAGGACAGTGTCAAAAGACTGATAGACCCAGCTGCATACTAGAACCTTGGTTCCCTGAGCTGTTCCCAGGAATGAAAACAAGATGACACAGACCTTCCCAAATCAGCACCCTGCTCCCAAGACATGCCCATGGGTCATTGGAGCCAGCAGTAGCTCCTCCAGTGTCACTTGTTTTCATGTTCCCCCCTTACTCATGCTCATTTTCCAGGACTACAGGACCCAGTGTTGGTCTTTGGATACATACATCACTGATGCAAAGCTGCAGGATTGCTCAGGTACCCGGGAAGGAGCCTAGGTCACCCCAGATTTCTTGGTGTGCCTTGGGTGTTGGTGCTGAGAGACAAGGGGGTCTGGCAACCAACATACAGCATGTGGAGTCTCTCCTACAGCTCCAGCTGTGGCAGGACCTGCAGGGTGCACCATGCTTCCAGCATTACAGTTCCTAACTCCACTCAAGACAGTAATAAAAGGCATCTGGCACATTGTCATGTTTTAACCCCAGACAGCAGCCAAACCCCTCGCAGCCGCTCGCTCACTCCCCCACCAGCGGGATTAGAGAGAGAATGGGAAGGGTAAAAGCTGGAGCTGAGATAAAGACAGTTCAATAGGGAAACCAAAAGCCACACATACACAAGCAAAGAAAAACGAAGAATTAATTCCCTGCTTCCCATGCACAGGCAGGTATTCAGTACCTCCAGGAGAGCAGGGCCCCATCCCATGGAACAGCAACTTGGGAAGACAAGCGCTCACTCCAAATGTCCCCCCCTTCCTCCTTCTTCCCTCCAGCTTTGTATACTGAGCATGATGTCCTGTAGTCTGGAATATCCCTTTGGTCAGTTCGGGTCACCTGTCCTGGCTGTGCCTCCTCCCACCCCCAACTTCCTCCCTAGCACGGCCTCACGAAAAGGAGAAAAGGCCTTGGCCTTGTGGAAGTCCCACTCAGCAGTAACAAAAACATCTCTGTAGTATCAACCCTGTGTTCAGCACAAATCCAAAACACAGCCCCACACCAGCCACTGTGGAGACAGTTCACTCCACCCCAGCCAAAACCAGCACACAAAGACAGGGAATAACATGGCTGCAGCTCAGGGGCTCCATTATCAGGGGCTCCATTATAGATGTCCCTCCTCAGAAGCAGGGGACAGGCAAGGAATGGACTGGATATCTGGCTTCACTCACGATGCCTGTGCACACCTGGAACAAAACTGGGGCACTGATGGCTGGACTGTGATTCTACCAGGCAAGGCAAAGGTGGGAGCCAGAATTACCTCCACCTCCAACACAAAAACCACCTTGGCATCACTGCATCAGCAACGCACCTCTGAGTACATGAACAAGTCCTTCCACAGATTTAAAGCTGGGAAAGGGCACTGGACTGGGAAAGGGCACCCTTGGCTCCAGTAATGGCATCATAGTTGGCTCAAAATGTTTTCAGCAGCTTCCATCACCCTGGAACTCTCCACAACAGAGGTGGTCAGTGCTCCATCCCCTTCCCATCCTAAAACTCTGCAGTGTCCTGAGTCTCCATGCTTTGGGAAGGAGGTCACAGTCTCAGCTAACCCTCAGTCACACAGCAGGGGTGTCTGCCATCAGATTCCCTGCTCTCTTCATCAGGTTGGCCCCACACGGGACAGAAGCAGCAGGCTGAGCAAGCAGCGCCCTCAGCTGACAGTGTGCTGTGAGACGTTTTAAACACCACAACAGTAAACTGCACCTTCTGCAGAGCTGGAGCCCCCCATGCAAATCTGGTTATCTTTACAACCAAAGCTGCAATCTTCGTGAGAATGAAATCAGGTCTGTTAGATCAGGACTATTGTTTCCAAACCTAAATTGCTGTAGGTCACAGGATGGGAAAGGAGGCAGAGATCCATGATCATCCATTGTCTGGGTGGGTTTGTTAGAAACAGTTTGACAGATTAACCCATGTTGGAGCCAGGCTGAAGCCAAGGCAAGATGAAACTAGAGGGGAGTAGAGTAAGGAGAAGACAGTTGAATGAGCAGAGGTCAAGCCAGGAATCAAAGTGCAGAGACAGAGCCTGCACCATGCAGTGAACAGGGACTCCTGGAAGGACCAGGGCAAAATGGCTTTAAACTGAAAGAGAGTAGGTTTAGATTAGACTTCAGGAAGAAATTCTTCCCCATGAGGGTGGTGAGGCCCTGGCACAGGTTGCCCCGAGAAGCTGTGGCTGCCCCATGCCTGGAATTGCTCAAGGCCAGGTTGGATGGGGCTTGGAGCAACCTGGGATAGTGGAAGGTGTCCCTGCCCATGGCAGGGGAGTGGAACAAGACGAGCTTTAAGGCCCCTTGCAGTCCAAACCAGTCTGGGTTACTATGAAAATGCAGATGCCCGTGGCACCACATGAAGGCTTTTCTGAATCCACTGTTCATCAGTGGAGGGTGGCACAAGTACTGTATGCACTCCACATGTCCCTCTAGCACTGTGGACACATCACACAGCCCAGACCCTTCCCCTTTCCTACCAGGGTTACGAGTGTATCTGAACACACACCTCAGTCAGATCAGGTCATCCCAGGCAAATCATGCCCAATTCTGTCTCCATACAGGGCTGAGGAACAGGACAGGCTTGATCAGGGCCCGAGGTCAAAACTCACACTTCTAAAAGCCCCTCAAGCAACATAATCCCATCTTCAAAGCAATCCTGCTCTCTAGTCATGGCAGCTGAGCTCCAGCCAGACACCACAGCCAGGTTTTCAAAGGTATTTCAGTTCCTCATCATACAGATTAAAGTCTGGATGGATTTTCAGAGGCACCTCAGTACCTGCATCCATCAAATTCCTGAATTACTCAGGCATCTCAAAAGTCTCCTGCTCTGCTGCAGCAACAGCCATGTCCCCACATTCCCTGGCCAGTATCTGTAATTGGTAGCAGCTCTTCTATGTCCCATGAAACCTGTCAGCTTGGCAGACTCCAGCTTCATCACTCTCAGCAGACACAAGATGCTCCCACTCTTTCGCAGAATCTCAAAGTAGAAGTGCCAGCCTGGAAACTCAAGCAGCACCTTCCCTTCATGCAAGAAAGCAAAAGGCCCAGGAACCAAAGCTGTGGAGAGGCACTGGTCTGCTGGCAGTGCACTCCCTGGGATAGGTTTGTCCCATTCAACTTGTACCACTTTCTTTGACCAAAGAGGCCAAACCACCCCAGGTTCACCAGGGCTAAAGATAGCAGGAGACAGCACTGAAGGGACATCTACAGAGACAGACAGGGTATCTGGGCAGCATTCTACCCACACTGGACCATGGAATATCCTAAGCAGAAAGGCACCCACAAGGATCATTGAGTTCAGCCCCTGGGTCTGCACAGACACCCCAACAATCCCACCCTGTGCCTGAGAGTGTTGTGCAAATGCTCCCGGAGCTCTGGCAGCCTCGGGGCAGTGCCCATTCCCTGGGGAGCCTGGGCAGTGCCCAGCACCCTCTGGGGGAAGAACCTTTTCCTAACATCCAGCCCTGACAGAGCTTCATGCCATTCCCTCAGGACCTGTCACTGGTCACCAGAGAGCAGAGATGGGCCCCTGCCTCTCCACTGCCCCTTGTGAGGAAGCTGTGACTGCAATAAAGCCTTGGATCGGGGTACCCGAGGGGGACTGTGGCCATAAAGCACTCCACGGGAACACAGCGTCAGGGCAGTCGCTGAGGATGTGCTTGCTTAGCAGCCAGGGAGACTCAGGGAAACCCAAACTGCTCAGCACAGTCAGTGGAACAAACTACCCCACTAAACCCCCAAGCCTCTCTCCTCTTCCTCCTGGTCCTCTGTAAACCAGGGCTGGGTTCACCCAGAGGAAGCCAAAACCAACAGCAGCAGCGATGGGAGCACAGCTGGATGTGACTCGCTCGGCCGACGCTGCAGCCCCGCACAGCTGTAAACAGCTCGGCAGTTTGTGCACGCCTCGGTATTGGTGGAAAGGAGCTGGAAATGTAAATGACTGCACTGGACCCACAGCAGGCGGCTGCTGATGCAGACGGCCCCAGCAAAAAGAAATCTAACTCCTCCAGCCCCTTCTTGGCACTGGAGCCAGGGACCGGGCTGGCCAGGAGCGAGCAAAGCCTTTACGTGTTTGCCATCTAGTGGGCTGGGGACAACCTGACATGGGCTGTCCCGGGACAGCCGGGACTCGCCTCTGCCTGGGGCACGGCGGCGTCTCCGCTCAGGCCACTGATGCTCTGCGGTGCAAGCAAGACAGCGAGGTGGACCAGCACCTTGCAAAGCATCCTGCGGATCAGACCCCAGCTCTGGGAGAACATGGCTGGGGATAACATCCATCAGGGCAAGGGGGCTGTGCTTATGTGATGGGAGCCCAAAAATCCACCCCACGCAGTTAAGGTGGTGCCACCACAGCCACCACAAGCTGGGTGGGAATGTGGATCTGCTGGAGGGCAGGAAGGCTCTGCAGAGGGGTCGGGACAGGCTGGGTCGATGGACCGAGTCCAATTGCACAAGGTTCAACAAGGCCAAGTGCCAGGTCCTGAATTTGGGTCACACCAAACCCAGGCAGTGCTCCAGGCGGCATGCAGAAAAGTCTGGAAAACTGGGCAGGAAAAGACCTGGGGGTGCTGTATATGAGGCAGTGTGTGCCCAGGTGGGCAAGAGGCCAATGGCAAAGCAGGAGCAGGCAGTGACTGTTCCCTGTGCTGGGCACTGGTGAGGCCCCTTCTCGAATCCTGGGGTCAGTTCTGGCCTCCTCATGACAGGAAAGACATTGAGGAGTTGGAGCACGTCCAGAGACAGGGAATGGAGCTGGGGAAGGGTCTGGGGCACCAGGAGCAGCTGAGGGAGCTGGAGGGCCTCAGCCTGGAGAAAAGAAGGCTCAGGGGTGACACAGTCACCCCACACGTGACAAGAAAATGGAAAACTACCAATCCAAATGCTGGATTTGATCCCAGGTAAAGCCCCATGACCAGAGGAGGGGACCCTATGATGAGGTTGGCTGCACGGGCCCCAGCGATGCACGTGCTGAGGAGAAGTGAGAAATGCCAGATTATTTCCTGCAGCCAACTCCATCTCCGCCTGCTCCCCCACTGCACAAAAGTGACAAATTCCCATGTTATCCAAGCATAGCCTAAATCAGTGATCAGTATGTTAAACAAGGAAAGAGGAAGATACTGTGCAAAACATTTTCAGGTTTATTTTAAGCAGGCTTTAGCTATCAGCCAGCACCTGTTAGGATGGCTGGCCCTCATTTACTGTAGGAGAATTATTTTTCTTCGGTTTTCCCTTTTTCTTGTCATTAATTCAAAGGAAATAAAAAAAGGCTTGCAGCCTCACAGTATCCCTGGAGCTTGGGTACAACTGCCAGAATCTGTGCAGAAGCCCAAATTTATCTGCCCGAGGTAAAACACAGCCAGCCAGCCTCACCAGAGCGTGGTGGGCTCATTCTTTCGTCCTCAAATCCAAAAAACACCCCAGCCCTGCAAACACCATGCCTATAGCAATACCTACCTGGTTTAGTGCCGGAGCCCCGCTCCTGGTGCAGAACATGAGCTGGGAAATGCAGCTTCATGGAAAAGGCTTTTTCCTTGTGCTTCAGAGGCAGATCCCTGGAAAGCTGCGGTTGCTGCTGCGCACTTCTGTGAATGGGCTGAACGGAGGCAACCCAGGACAAGACTGTCCCACCCACAGCAAACCCTGACAGCGAGTGAAGGGTCCCATGTCACACCAGTTGTGCTCATGAATTTCTGATTCGTTCGCTCTACACGAGCCACTGAGCTCCAGTTCCTGTCACCCAGCGATCCTGGGAAGCTGAGCAGACCTCATCTTCCACCTGGATCCAACCCCAGACACAGTCATGGCTGAATCAACACTCGTTACCTCAACCTTTGCTGGCAAGAGACTCCAGCTCTGAAGCAAGGCTAAATGCTTCCAGGGATCTGGAAAATCTGTGGCTGCACCATTCCTGGAAATGTTCAATGCCAGGTTGGACAGGAGAAGCCTGGTCGAGTAGAAGGTATTCCTGTCCATGGCAGGGAACTGGAACTAAATTACCTTTAAGGTTTCTTCAAACCCAAATAATTTTAGGGTTATCTGCCATAACAACCCCCTTGGTTCCTGAGTATCCCCTGCCATCAACAGTGACTTCAGCAGCCACCTGTGTGTCCCAGCACTGCCACCATCAGGAATGAAGCCAGGGATGTTGTGGTCCAGAGTGAGCTGCCAATGTCTCTTAAAACCACATCTTGGATAAAAGCAGAGAACAACCATGCAGCCCCATCACAGCCCCCTAGCCCCATCCCTCTGCTCTCTTGCCTCTGCCTGCTCTGCTTTCCAGAAAGCGGAATGGCTTCTCCTCCACAGCTGCACCCCTCAGATGTGGTCAGATCTCAGAGCTCACCAGGAACCGAGCCTCTCAGCTGCCAGGATGATGCCTCAGCAGTTTCTAAAAGTAGTGCCCAACTCAGACTCTCCCCAAGAGAAGGCAAGAAGCTGGAGCAGGTTTCCAGGACAAGCCTTTCTCATGCTGTAAGCTCCCACATATATCCAAGCATCTTCCCTGGACTCAGCACAGCCCTACACCTCCACAGCACATGCAGGCTGGAACAAAGGAGCTGGCTGTGCTGCCAGGCCGTGGCTGAGGGGGCTGAAACACTCCTTGAGGGCCAAAGCAGTCACTTACCTTGCCTGGAAGACATCAGGTCTCAACTCCTGCAAGCTCCCAATCATTGGATGTTTGTGGTTTTGCCCCTGCTAGTCTCAGCTGCACTTAAAGGGAATTGCTTCTCACACTATGCTGACCCTGGGATATAAGGAAGATCCACAGCCCAGAATGGCACAGGCAGGTGACAGACCACAAACAACTCAGAAACCATCGAGGAGCCCACCAAGCTCTGGGAAGCATGCAACACTGTGCCAGCATCTCCAGTTCCCCTTGGATACTCAACTGTGAAAGGTGGGAGGGAAGAGATTTGGGAAATACGTGATCCAAGCCAGGACTAGCTGTAGATCAGGAGCACAGGGCTTTTTGAAGGTTGGGAAGAGGACGAGAAACACCGTCAAACCAGCAGAGAATTATGAAGGAGGAGGCAAGAAACCCATGGGTTTCACTGCTGCCACAGCATCTGGCAAGGGAACCTCTGCTCCAATCTGATCCTCCCAAAACATTCAGGAAGGGCCAAGAGGTGTGTTTCTCCTGGGGTAAGCTCCCTCCAGCTGTAACTATGCCCTTGGGAGCACTGGGAGCTGTGTATGGGACAGCAGCCTACACCTAGGTCCAATATTAAATTCAAGGCAGACATATGCAGCACTCCACTTATGACACCGCCCCATCCTTCCAGGGCTGGGTGTTGGATAAAGTAACCAACCTTTCCACTCTGTGGAGAAGAATCCTCTCCTCCCCATGCAATTACAGGTAGACTTTGGTGAGCACCATCACCCCAAAATAAGAGATGCTGATGCTACCCACACACTGAACATTGGTAGGTCACCGGTCTCCTGCACTTGTGCAGAAACCACTTTCATCCAGAAGACAGAAGAGCTGGACTGTCCAGCAGTGACATTTCCTGGTGTATCGGTGCAGTTCCTGCGGATGTCCCACGTTTTGGTACAGGTCACCTGCTGTAGCTGCTCCCAGGGAAATGACCATGCACCAGACCCTTGGCACACAGGTCTGGGGTCACCCAACAGGAGCCAGTACACAACCCTACACAGTATGTATCCAACTCTGGATAGGGTTTCCAGGGACTGTACAGACAGGACCAGTACATCCCTTGTACCGTGGGGTTTAGGCTTCTCCCTCACACACTGAAAACATCATTCACACAGGTACTTCAGGCTGAGAGCTGCAGCACAAAGAGGCACAGGGGGGTGAGCAGATGCACACACACTTCCCATGTGTGCAGGCAATCACCCCAGGCTGCCCTACACAACCCTCAGCAGGGTCTTGATTTCTTCTAAACCTAGGAAAAGCTGGGAATTCAAAACTAACACAAGTATTTCCACACATGCATCAAGTCTAAAAGTCAGGAACTTAGTACACATTGAGTTTAATTTCATGTAGTTTATTTCAGCACAAATATTGATGGCAAGAGATTAAAGGTGATGGCAAACCTGTGCTTCAGAGCTCAAGCCCCTTTCTCACCAGAGCCCTTGAAGAAGCTGCTGTAGAGACTTTAGTCTGCATTTTCCTGCTTCGGAACTCCACCACTCACCTCGGAACATGAGGCCACCTCCCACGCAGGAACCAACCTGTATGACCCTTACAGCCGATTCATTTAGCACCTCATCAGCCTTTATTAGCAGCACCATGACCCAGGCACCGCTGCAGGTCACCCAGGAGGCCCGGAGGTCTCCTGGAGTCGAGCCCACCGTGCCGCACCCTGCGGGCTCCCGTCGCCCAGCTCCGGAAGGTCCCATTGGCAGCGGAGGCTCTCCACGAGCATGTGATGTTAGGAACACGGGCCAAATTCCAATCTCAGCCCTTCTACCGCAAACCACCAGAGGGCAGCTGGAAACGCACCACGGACAGGCACACACACGGTGAGTATTCCATTGCTGAGAATTCCCCTTTCCCAGCTACTGCATCGCAGGAACTGAAAAGACACCCCCAGCACACACATTCTGCCCTCCAGGGGCCAGGAACTGCCCCCATCCATGCCTCAGGGAAGCCCTCTGCCTACAGACAAGAAGTGCCAGAGGCCTGACAGCACATATTGCATAGGGTCTGTGTCCAGCTGGTCTTTAGCTCTCAGGGCTCACGTTGATAATTCAAGCAAAAAACCTCCCTGGTATAAGGAAAAGAGTTTACTAATTTCCAGGGACCACTACATTAGGGGGTGATCAGATAAATATACTCCCTTGGTTACCCTGACCCTCTGCCAAGCTGAGTAGTAGGCAGAGGGCAGCAGCATCAGGATGGGTTTAAAAAAAATACACAATCTATATTCAAGAGAACCCACAAAATGAGACAGGAGCCCTGATGCAGATCAGGATTTCCCTTGCCCCTCATCCAAGCTCCTCCATCTCTGCTACAGTCAATTTATTTTGCATTCAGGCTTTTTTCCTAAGCCCATGATAAGCTGTATTTTCATCTCACCTCACTACAGTGAGGAATTGGTCAGTCGCCACCAGCTTCCAAAGGGACAGGAGGGAGGAGCCCTGGACTCTCCGGTGTGGTTATGGCAGGGCAGCAGGATCTGCAGCTGAGATAACCTTGTTGTTGAGCTCCAGCCTGAGCCAATGCTGCCAGCTTCTTGCACAATCCTGGACAAGTCATTTAGGGCAGAAGGTCACAGAGAGCTCCAGCCAACTCCCAGATCATGGTTGCTTTTTTTCCCAGGCTCGATTTCAGGAACTGATTCAGCCCATGAAAGGGACAGATCACCAATGGGACCAAGGCGACAAAACCAGTAGAAATTCACTAGTGCATTTTACTAGCTAGAACTTGTTTATTCGTAGTTTAATTGGTTCAGGATTATTCTCTGCAGTTTTTGAAGCAGTAATTTACTCTTTCATGCTTGATCTTCTTAAAGAGGAACAACAGTGAGGAATGTTTTTCAGAGGAAGCAGAGTGTGGGCAGCCAGGGGAAGCAAAGCAAGACACCTTCCAAGCACAGCACCCCATGGAAAAGAGCCAGACAGGGAGAGAGAGAGGCTGGTTCACAGAAGGCAGCAGGAAGGATGGGTCAGGTCAGTGCTGACAACACTCTTACAAGTACCACTCAGAGACTGGTTTTAAAAGGAGTCAGCTGCTGCCATCTGCAAATCGAGACCTAGACGGTGGCCAAGTACCAGAGGACACTGCTGTCTCTTGGGAACATGACAAAGTCATTGGTCTGTTTTTAGCTGTGTGCAGCAGCAAGCAGCAAAGGTAGCAGCAGCAGATCCACCAAGCGAAACCAACCCAACAGCAACACTGAGATTTTGGGGGGCCCTTCAAACTCCCTCCAGTCAGGCCCCAGTGACCTAAATTCCATTCTTTACTGGAGGGCAGTACCCACCTACACTTCACCGAGTACAAATCCCACTAGCACACTCCAAAACCACTCAGGGATGTGAAATAGAGAACATGAAGGACAGAAAACTCAGGAAATTTGCACATCAATCCAATGTAACACTAAGGCAGCTGCAGAGCTGCCTTCTGTCAAATCTCCTTTTTGGGAACCCCTTAGGACAGGAAGGGCTGACACACATAATCCAGGGAGAGACAGTGAAGCACAAAGGGGACCATCCCAGGTCAGATGAACTAACACACTTCTTGGGAAGCCCTTCAAGGCCACAGGCAGCAGCTAACTGGGGTTTATGACAGCCTGGGTGACTCAACTGTGTTGGGGAAGATGCCATTGCTCCTGAAAGCTCTTCTCTCAGAGGTCCTATCAAATGTGCCCATCTCTCCTTACTTGATACCCTCCCCATATTTTCATTAGGGCCACACCTCACTATGTATAATGGCCAGTGCTGACAGCAAGAACCAGCACATTACTGGGAAGGAGAAGGAGGTGAGAAGTGAAGAACGCAGCTGAGCAAAGGAGCTGCCTTCTGGGAAAGTTGCAGAGTTCAGCCTGTCTCACTAATCTCCCAACCACTTCAGTAAAGATGACCTTCACTGCATCTGGTGTTTAACAGTACCACTTCTTCCATGGTATAACAGTTTCCCATTGCCCCACAGGGAAACAGGCAAGGAAGAGCAAGAAAAGGCTTATGATTCCAACACGATAGTAGAGCACAGGAAAGCTTTGAGACAAAAAATAGCCACCAGTTTAATACAATCTTAGCACTAGTCTGCATTACAGCAGCCATGCCTGCACCAGAAGGTACAGAAACAGCATGATCAGCTTAATCAGCTTATATACAGTGGAAAATTTCCACATACCAACTAAATCAGCAAAGGAGGGACTGAGCTTAGGGTATGCTTAAAATTATCTTCTGCTCAGGAAAGCAACTGCTGCCCTGGAGCATTCTTCCCACCAGTAATCAACCCTGGAGTCCAGTGGCTTGGTTTGGATTTCGGGTGCAAGTATGTCCCCTACAAGAGGAAGGGATTTTCTCCACATTAACTACTTCCTTATTTAGTCCTCCATTTCCATATGTCAACTCCATTGAGCACAGTGGGAAAACAAACTGATTCATGCTGTTTGTCACCACAGTACACAGGAGTGTAACTGATACAGCTGGAGTGGTCAGACTGTAGGCATGCTCCCACCTACTCCCTAACCCTCTATACCAGATCTGCTCTCCTTCCTCCTGCCTTGCACACTTTTTGGTATCAGCTTGACCCTGAAAAACAGGGTCCACTAGTTCATCAGGAAAGTATCGTGCAAGGTGTTACACTTCCATGCAATTCCTGAATGTAATTGTCTCCCTGTACAGCTCAATGGAGCTGATGAGAAGGATGTGTGGGAACAGCCCAGACAGGGAAAAGAAATGATCCCTGCTTCAGAGACAACAAGCAGCTGATGAAGTGCCACTTGCTTTGAGCAGCCAACAGAAGCAAGAACTCCACTCACTACCTGATTAATACCAGGAACTACAGATTCACTATGAGAGCCAACCAAAACCCTCAAATCACAAACCTAATCCTTCTGCAGGAAGAAGGGGCTGTTTAGTAAAAGAATACATGAATAACCCAAAGATTTTAATATGAAATTGCAGTGTGCCAGCCAATAAAACACAAAGCTGCTCTTCAGCCTCCATGCAGCCCTCAGTCCTTGGAACAAGTCTGATACAATTCTCAGGCATCTTCCCATCGGAGATGTTCGGCTCTTTACAAGGGACCCCATTAGCACACGCAGTAAGGCCAGGTTGTACAGGGCTTGGAGCTACCCAGGCTAGTGGAAGGTGTCCTGCCCGTGTCAGGGGGTGGAACGAGACAAGTTTTCAAGTCCCTTGCAACTCAAACCAGTATGGGATTCTGGGATTTTATGTAGCAGCTGGTTAAGCAGCCAGTTCAAACCTCCTGTTCTATCTGTGCACATGAGTTGCTGCAGGTACCTCTGCAGCCCTCACAGCTGAGAGGACAACAGCCCTGAGCTGCAAGTACATCTGCAGAGGCAAATCCTCTGTCAGCAACATCAGGTAATCCCAGCTCACACCACAGACTGGCTTGCTATACCAGGATCAAAAAAGTGCCACATGTTCCCAGCTGCCTCCCAGCCCACTAGCTGAAAGTGGCAGTTCCAGAAGGGGAAGCAAGTGGTGGATTTGCCTGCTTTTGCCAGTTTTCCACACTTTCACACAGGAAGGCAGACAGTCACCACAGAGCTCAATCGAGAACTTGGCAACACAAGAGCACATCTCACACACCTGGCCTCAGACAAACCTCTCTACCACACTCCAGCAAAAAACAGGCATAGTGTGAAACCTCTCCAGAGCTGTTTGAGTTTGTTTAACCAGTCGCAGGCCTGGGACAGCTATGTCCTAGCAGATCCAGGGAGCTATCAGACTTCTGCAAAGCTAATGCGACACTAAGAGGAAGGAAACAGTGCTGCTCCTTGAAAAGTATGTTTTTCTATCACCCAGTGCCTCCTGGATTCCCTCCAGAGCCAAGTTTAACCTTGTGGCCCTGATTTAACAGAACAGACTTCATTGCTTAGCCAAAACGACTGGCACAGGTCACTGCCATGAAGATGTATGCAAAGGGACCACTTAAGGACACATCCAAGACAGAAAAGGCTTGACAGGGTAACCTTGAAGAAGTCATAAAGGGTTCTCCCTCCACTCCAAAGGCAGTTCCCTGCAGGCAATCCCTTGGTCTTGCTGGTGGCTTCAAACATAGGAATTAAGATTAGCTGTTACAAGGTGCAGAAGCTGTAAAAACAGCCACCAACACCTACCAGCAGAAGCTTCTCCAGGAAGCCCAGAGTTTCAGCCACGCCTCCTCACAGAAGGCAGCAATTAAAACTGAACTGCAAAGTTGGACAGCAGCACTCATCACTATGAAAAGTGAAAAACCACACATTTCACATGAAGCTTTGGGATTCGAGTACCCAAAAATCAGCTTCTTAAAAGAAAAGTGAGACTCTAATGTGTTTTAATAATAAATACAAGTTCTTATCAATGGAGCATGAACAAAAAGGTGTGATAAACTGTGTGCAGTTTTGGGATAGGTATGATGCCATCTGTCCCTTTAGGCTTTCTGCTATCCACCCATGAGCAGGGAACAACAGGAAACTTCTTGGCAGAAGAGGTGCAAGAGCCCAATGAGCCCCAAAAGCCAGCTTTTACTGTTTGGGAGCATGCACACTGAGTATTTCTTTTATTAAGAACTACGGAACCCTCTCTTCACAGGGGTCTGACAGCGAAGACGTCGCATCAAAGATTAGAACAATTTTGACAGGACTGAGGCCAGAAGCAGACTGACAAGGATTAAACATTACGGACAGACCTGAGCTAGCTCACAAGGAGGAGAGTGGGGCTCAAAAGGGATATAAGCCATGTTTACAAGTCCTTCACACTCAGGAGAAAGGCAAAGGAAATAACTACCCTCAGGCAGGCTTGTGAAGATACTTTAGGTTTAATACATCTGAAAAGAATGCATATACAAAGAACTTAGACATGAAAAAGCATTGGTTCAACACTAATGAGTCTACAAGAAATTGAAATTTTGGAAGATGGAGAAGATTCCCTAAGTCTTAAAAAATTTTGAATTTGCAGACCAAAATATATTTTTGGTAAAATCCTTACAATACTGCAGTTGGTCTATGTACAGACCCTGCACATGATCCTCAGGGGTTGGAGCCCCTCTTACAGGTTCAAGGTTACTCATGAGCAAAATGCAGAAAAAGGGGTTCCCTCAACTGGTCCCGACATGGTGCCACACCTAACACCAGAAGCCCCTCCCTGCACTTCCTTTCAACTGACACAGGTCTATCTTCCCACCCCTCCCTGAAGGATGCCAAGCCATCCAGCAAGAAATGCACCATCAGAGCCAGCTCCAAAACCCATTGTAGCATATCCCAGCTCCCTTCAGGGTGTCCAAGCAGCAGTGTATGTGCTGGTCATTGTAAGCATTTCTCTAGTAATTAAGGATTGGCAGAAAGTAGATTTGTTAGAAGTCAACTGACCCAGCTAGGCGTGTTTCCAAAGGCGCAGTTATTTCTTCAACATGAGCCAAAAGCTTATGATGGCAAAGATTAAGGAAGAGACTGGCAAGTTAGTTTCAAGTCTGATGGTGCATCCAGAGAAAATCATTCTCCTATTCCTAAGGCTTCATAACTTGGAGAATGGGGTATAAATTTATGACCTGCACAGTTAAAAAGCCAGGGGAAAAAGATACAAGGCAACTTCAGAGAAGATGTATTTTCTACAATCCTTCTTAGAGAAGCACCAGCTTGGGACATTTTACTTTCCTGACTGAAGTCTGCTCATACCCAGGCTGCTGGCTGGCTGCAGAACAGCCCTACAAGGTCTAGAAACCAAAACCAAGTCTTGCCCCACCGGCGTAAGGGGCAAGGCTTCAGTAAAACAGCCTAAAATTAGTCTGTTACAGAAAAAGTCATTGAGCATGCCTTGATGTTAAACAAAAAAAAAACTTTGAAACAATAAACAAAATAAAAAACTAGTAATGATCAGTGTTTTCTGATAATACATAATTACTCAAAATTAACTAGTTTAACTGAATTGAGAGGGCACTGGGGCATAAACACTAACATTCTCATCTCACACAGGGATCGTGTGGGGTAGATGGGAGTGCAGGGCATTTGTCATTATTGCAAAAACAAATTTTAAAATTTGTATCTTTAGTTTGATTTTAACATTGCTTTTAGTATGACATCAAACACCAGCTTTGCAGAAGGGGCTGTGGAGGGACGTTCATAGCAGCACACACCTGCGAGTCTTCTTCGGCTCCGGGGGCTCCAGGGCAGCCAATATCGCTTCGTCAAATACATTCTTTAGGCCTTTCTGAAAAGGGGCAAAGAGAGAAAGGGGCAGTCTCATTTTTGAGTTTTCACACAAACAAAACCCCAGAAAGCCAAGTGGCAGCCACAACCCTCTAAGGACAGATGGAGATGTGCCATCCACAAAGCCTGCCTGCCCAGCGAGGCTCCGTACCGCTGATCGGAGCGGCTCCCGAGCACAGCATCTCACTTTCAGAACAAGAAAACTAATCCTCTGAGGGCAGACCAGTGTACTTCACAAGAAGCAAAACACGTGCACCAAAGTAATTTCCTTAAGGCAATTTTTATGATTAACTGGCTACTCACACATTTCACATGCTAATGACAAAGTAGAAAGTGCTGCATTCAGATGGAAGAGCTCCTGGAGCACGTCTGGGACAACAGATACCCATGTGTCAGGGGAGGAGAGACAAGGCAAGCATGCAAACCTGGTCCAGTACATGCTCTGGTCGGACATCCAGCCCTGAACACTCCAGGGTTAGAAGCAGCCAGGCAGAGCCCAGAAGCTGCCATGGTAGCAGAGAAGTCAAGCTGGGAGAAGTACACAGCAGTACCATACACTCTGTTAAGGATTAAACTGGAGCCAGGAGATGCAACTTGAATAAAGCTTCATCAGTCATTTATACAAACAACCGCAATTTTTAATTTCAAAAGTTAAAGACAAGCTACAATTGATGTTTTTTCCTTAAAACAATAAAAATCAGAAGCACGATAGTAAGCAGCAGCTTTACATCTTACAGTAACAGGCTTTAAGGATCTATTATTGAAATGAAGAGCTCTACCATGTTAGTGAAAGCATGAATTTTAACAGTTCATAAAGCAATAGCAAGTACATCAATATTTCCTTCCCCCCAAGGACTGACAGATACTCCACTATAGCACAGACAGCCAAAGCAACAGCAACAGAAAACATCTCACTGCACACAGGAGAACCAGAAAACCCTTCACGTTACAGCATCATTTGCAGATCACCAGTTCAGGTACTTTTGTCATGCAAATACAGTTAAGAGTCACGAGTAGAAATTGAAAACACACGCATTGTTTCTTCCGGTCGGATTCAGGAAGATCAAACATCATCTCTTTTTTTTTTTCTGATCGTTCTTTAAATAGTGATGTAACCACATCCTTTCCCCCAACAGCCTGAATTATAAAGCTAGCCACACCTGGCAACCCAAGCAGCAGGGACTTAAGCGAGTCCAGTTCACGTTCCACAGTCACAATGTTTTACTAAAGATCTCAAGTACTGTTTTCAGTCCAAGAGCTAATACAGAGGTTGCTCTAAGATGGCAAGCAGGCACAACAGCTTTCAATCAAGGTGGTTTGATTCATTTTTAACCAGGTTTCTACAGTAGTGGGACAGAGGAAGCAGCAGCAAGAGGGGAAGAAGAAAGTTTAGAATATACAGCACTTCCTTTTGGGCTGAGTTTCCGGAGGCTCGAGGGCAGCTAGGATAGCCTCATCAAACACATTCTTCAGACCTCTCTACAAGACAGAGGGGAGGAGAAAAAACAGCAGCCAGGTTAGAGGATTAGAGAAAAACAAGCAGATACAAAGAGCATTCAGGAGCAGGCTGAATTCACAGAGGCAGTAAACAGATTTACTTTGCAAAAAAACAAAGTAGATCCCAGGAGGAAATCTCATTTAGATGACCCAGAAGTCAATGACAGAGACAGAAAGAACATGTCACAAGCCAAGTTGGACAAAATCAACACTCAGAAGGGCAGAGGCACAAACACAGCAAGAACATAGGGGTGGGGGCTACACAAAGGGTGATGGTTTCCACTCCACTGCTGTACATACACTGAGGGAATTTACCAGGGAATAAATCAAGCAGATGGCAGCTTGCCCCATCACAAGGACCCAAAAGGTCAGTTACACCTTTTGTCATCACCCTCTGCGGGTAAGTGAGCACCTCGGATGCACAGACTACTGCTCCCAACTCCCCAAGTGGCAGCTGGTCCAGAGAAAGGGTCCAAACTCCTCTGCTTTGTGAATTCAGCCCCTGAATAACTGAAGGTCTCCAAATGGCTGGGAACACACAACCTGGGATGGAAGCAGGACCTCCCTGGTAAGTCATCATCACTGGCAGTCACTAACTCTCAGTTTTTACAAGTGATGCAATACCTTACCAGTGCTACCCTGACACTGGGAGCCAGCATGGAAATGGTGCATTTCAGTTATTCAGTTTAGTTTCCAAAGCAAGTGTAACCACAGAAAGACAGGAACAGCGTTAGGAGTGGAACAACTGGGGTCCAACAGCAGACAAGCAGCCACAGTGCTGCAGGACTCTGCAGGGGTTACGCTGGAGCACGGAGTATGCGCTGCGTTTGCTGTAAGCACAACAGGAACAGTGCAGGGTGCTACCACTCCCACCCAACCCTGCCAAGTTACACACCACACCAGAAGTGAAACCTGGCTCAGTTTAGGCTAACTGGACTCGCCTAAATCTACTGTCATGAGTGCACCCTTCAAAACTTCAGGAGAACTGCTTTATGACAGCCAAAGGCAAACGGAAAAGCTTCAATTACATCCTGTAAGCAACTGCAGTCTGTGCAAAATTTAGACTTCTTCTTTCAAGATCACTCAAATATAACTGGCTTCTCCTTTACAAGTTATACTGCATATATCCCTTGTACAAGGTCTTTAATCTTGTTTTACTGAAGCACATACATGGGAGACCTCTAAGGCAGTGCCATCTGGAAGCATTTAAGGCCATCATATTACATGCAAGATTATACTTGAAAGAAAAATAGTTTAAAGAAACTACAAGGTGCATTCTGTGCATTCTGTACACCCTCCCCAGCAATTTTTCTTTTTCTTTAAATGAGTTGCAACTCAGGCTCACAAAAGAGCTAAAGACTTCAGATAAATAATGCCTCTGAAGTCTAAGTACTAACTAGATTTCCCTTCTCTGTGAGAATAAGACTGTAGCATAAAATCAATTATGTACTGTTAGGTTAAGAACCCAGGCAGGGCAAGAGTCAAGAAAACAATTTTACTTCAATTCTCCTATTCAGGGACTCCTCTTTTATTTTCCTATTGCCCGGGAGAAATTTGTTCAGGAGTGCAGAGTGTGGGATTTGTTTTGAAGAACCTAGCAAAAAAGGGAAGAGGATAAAAAAAAAAAAAGACTGAGACAAAACTGTTGTGAAAATGGACCAGAGTTAAAAGCCTGAACGACCAGGAGTAACAACATGAAGGGAACAGTGTTCAATAACACAGGCACACAGGCCTGTTAAAATCATGACTTTTGTATTACACTGGGAACAGGCTGAGATCAGGCTTCCTTTACTCCCTCTGTTTATGAACAGCTTAAGGCACTTTATAAATCTGTATCAAAACTGCCAACCCACAATCAGGACGGAAAAGAAACCAAATTCAGCATTCTCTCTGGTGTTAGGTACCACGATTGGGCTTCAGAAAGTCCACTCAGACACTTGCACCCAAGAGTAACAGAAGTAACAATCACTGTAGCTGCAATCTGTCAGTCACCCTTTCCTAACAGCAAAGCCTGACCTACTTGTCACAGTGGCACTGGGACCTATTTTGCAGAGAAAGGTTGGAGAAGGACACTGAAAATCCCTTCATCACAAAAAGGGATTCCATAACCTGAGGAAAGGGGGATTGAACTGGCTCTCCAATAGAGCAGTCATCCAAACTTGGGGAGAAAATACTCTGTCTTTACAGAAAAAACTCAGAAACTCAGCCTCTCATGACTCACATAGTACAAATCCTGCCAGCTCCCTGATTCTATGATTACTTGCTACTATAGTGTCAAAGTCATTTGCAAATTAGTTGGGAAGGAAAAAACCACCCTGGACTGCTGAGGTGAACTGCACAGACAGCATCCATGGCAAAGAGAGACTGAATAGCCAGCTGAGCCTCACTTCAGCTGAGATCAGCTACTGTGGCATTGCCTTGCAGGTAGGAAAACAACCCTCCTGGCCAGGGAAGCAGCTGGCTTCTGTGTTCAGCAAGCTGCCAGTGAGAGCACTGTTGCAGCTCCACACAACCCTTTGCAGGTCAGCTATGTTGCTGTTCACCAGTTACTGATGACATACCCAGGAACAAAGTGTTTTGTGAGTCAACAACAAAAGAAGGGAGAAGAATGGAGCAGATGCAAACCGTCCAGGTGAGAAGGCTTCTGAACCCTCCTCCCAGGTTACTCCTGACTCCTAAAATCATCAGTAGGTATACAAGCACTAATGCTCTGGAAGAAATTCAGGCTGAGCTTCCAAGTGCATAAAGTTGTTCACTGCAACAGATACAGATTAGTCTATCTGGAAAGAGAAAGAATGGATAACACTGACGTTTTTTTATCACATCAATTCTTGCTCTGGTAATTCTAAGTGATTCCATGCAATTTGAGCAGACTAAACAAGGCAAGTCCAAAGCTACAGAGGAAAGGGTCTCAGTGAGCAATACAGGACAAAGGCTCTGGCAGGTATTTACCCAACTAGAGTAAATAGTCTACAGCCTAGTTAGCAGCAGCGTTCAGGCTGTGCCAGACACCATCTAAAATGGTATTTTGGGGCTGAACAGATCCAAAAAAATTACAGCTCAAGCACAAATAACCCTCAGTTTGCCTGTGGGCAGTAAGGAAGCATAGCCAGACCACCTTTTGATCAGGGATTCCCAGGATGAACAGCTGCATGCCTCACCACACCACCTCCAGTGCCAGTGTCCTGCACAACTCCAGCAAAGCCACTTCCTTCATAGCAAACACCCAGGCGAATCTTTGTTACAAAAAAAAAGCCTCAGGATTTTAAATGTAAGAGTCAACATACAATCTGGGCAAAAGGGGCAAGGTAAGTAGAACTTCAGACTTTGTGGAGTTTGGCAATAAAGTTTTGTGCTCAAGGAGATGAATGCACAACATAACTGGGAAGAGTGAGGGGCTTGATACTGTGCACCCCTGGTTCCATGCACATCAGGCAGGAACAAATTCCTTACAGACCAGCATCAAGGAAGTCCTTAAAAGAGTTACAGTCAATTCTGCAAGAGTAGGAACCTAGGACGAAGTTCCCAGGGCATCCAAAGTCAAGGCAACAGACCAGCTAGCCAGAAGATGGCTCCCACTCTAGTATTCCTACTTGAAAGGGAAAAGATAATTGAGTTTCTTGCCCTCAAATCAGTTACTTTAGTTGGCTTCAGACTCACATTCACAAGTTATAAGCATGATGTGAGAACCGTCTTAAGAGCTATTTGTTACTTTCTGTTTCAACAGAACTTCCACCTGAAGGAAGGACACAGGAAACAGCTCACCACCAGCTGCACAGGAAGAGAAGGCAGCTCTCAACTATGCAGATTTCCAACATTACAAGTACCAGCATTAACTTTTATGAGAGGCTTTTTTTTTTTCCTTTGCCTGCTCTCGTCACCAGTGAGCTGCACTCTGTGTCCCAACCCAATTACTGTCTGTGATGTACCTTCTAAGTTTTCAACAGTTATTTTTCTCCAGCACAGAAGCAAACACAGTAAGTACATCCTCCTCCATCACCCCTCTACACTAGGCTTAATCCACACAGACTGATTTTCTTTGTACCACTGCCAACTCCCTGTGCCTCAGAACAACATGACAAAGAGAAAGCTACAGTGTAAATAGCAGAAACAGCACTTACACCCTTTCACATCCACATTGAGCTGTTTTTCCCTGGAACTGAAAGATATATGGATTATAAGCAAGCAAAAATGGTCAAAGACCAACCCTTACCTGCGTAAGTGCAGAGCATTCCACATATTTTACAGCCTTCAGGTCCCGGGCCAGCTTTTCAGCAGTCTCTGGAGTTATGGGCTTCTGCTTGTTCTTGGCAAGTTTCTCAATTGTTGAGGGATCGTCTCTTAAATCAATCTGGGTCCCAACAAGCAGGAAAGGAGTCTTTGGACAGTGGTGAGTAATTTCAGGTACCCACTAAAGACAGAAAGACACAGCATTTGTTACTAACCCCCTAAGATAAATCCTGACATACTTCAGCAGCTCCCTTTCCAGGCAGAGTTCGACCAACCTTTTCTTTCACATTTTCAAATGAAGAAGGAGAGACCACTGAAAAACAGACCAGAAATACATCTGTCTGTGGATAGCTGAGAGGTCGTAATCTATCATAGTCTTCCTGACCTAGAGAGGAGGAAATTAACACAGTATTAGACCCAGACAACAAAATCCTGCCCTTTACAGGGAGTCAGAATGCACATTTCAGCATGATAACATTGCTGTGATTAGTCCTAACTCTTAAGGAAAGAGCCAAGCTTACAGTGAACTCAAACATTTGAAAAATCTAGGTTTCAAATCCAGAACTCATTCAGTTGCTGTGTAACAGCAAGCTGCTGGAAGTCACAGGAAAGCTGGGAAGTCTCCGAAACATTTTGAGATCAAACACCCTCAGATTTCATAACACTCTCCTCAATTATAAAGGAAAGCTGCAGAATATGGATCCAGTCACAGATGAGGTCCTCTGCACCTAGTCCATTCATTACAAGTACTATGCCATCAAATTGCATTACCCTGCTGTTTAGAGGGGAGAACACATAGTTTTGTTCACGAGAATGTTCTGACTTACACTTACTCAGTGAAGTGTCTCCAGGCATGAGGAGGAGCATGCTGCTGGTACACATGCCTGTGACCAGGCCACCCAGCAGTATTCCCCTAAAACCTCACCAAATTCCCAGCATGGCCTTTGTTCTGGAAAAAGCCAGCCTCTTCCCCTTGAGTCCGTATGGGCAGGCAGTCTCTGCAAGGCACCATTAGCACTGAGCCTGACTACAAGCTGATTCTTAAACTGCCTCCTGCCCAATTCATCAGAACTGTTTTTAGAAAGCAAATGTGGCACTGAAGCTGCTGCACTTACTGCCAACCAAATCCAAAATACTTGTTTAAAATGTCTCAGATTCCAACTAATGCTGTCTCGTTCATCATACAGGACAAAGACCTACAAAATCCTGAAGGAGCCAACACAACACCCGGGACACCTCAATGGAAGAAGACCTACAGTTTGAAGACTGAAATCCAGACAGTCTGTTTCAGCTACTGTGCTTGGCTGGACACAGAGGAGTAAGCACTGACCAGAATCGCAGTCTCAGAATGCTCTGGGGTGGAAAGAACCTTGAAGTTCATCTCATTGCAACCCCTGTCATGGGCAGGGACACCTTCCACTGTCCCAGGGTGCTCCAAGCCCCGTCCAACCTGGCCTTGGACACTTCCAGTGATGGGGCAGCCACAGTTTCTCTGGGCAACCTATGCCAAGGCCTCACCATCCTCACGAGGAACAATTTCTTCCCAGCATCTAATCTAAATCTAAAATATCTTGTTGCAATTAACAGAGTACTCCAAAAAGTCTGTCTTCCAAGTACAAGCTCAAAACAAAGACTTGGGTTTTAGTCTGAGAACTAGCAATACGAGTTTCATCCATTGCCAAATTTTGTCACCTGTGCTGGCTGCTATTTGGCAAAAAGCAGGCAACCCTTAAGAACAAATACTTTTCCCTCAGCAATCCAGCTCTGGAAAGAAAGCCTTTACATTCACAAGTGCACTAAAGTCATGTGGTAACTTCTCAGAATTACTAGCTGGATCGCTGCTCATGTTGATAGTACACAAATGTGTGTAACTACACACACAACACTTCTCAGAGGTCTGAACCCTCAGCAGGAAAACAGGCAGAGAAGGAGCTAACACAACTTTTACCCACACAGGGATGCAATGCTACAGCTGAGACCCACCAAGGTCCCCACAGCAGCTCACACAATATGTGTCAGGAAGGTGTCTCTCTTCTCCACCTAACTCCTTATCCATGAACTAGGGAGCTTACAGTAACAGGAACATGAATCACATTTGGGAGGAGAACATGGAGAGCTAAGTGAAGCCACTCTGAAGAATACATTCAGTACAGACACCTGAGGGTACAGATGCAGTGCCAGTTGCAGGCTGAGCTCTGGGTGTCTAGGAGCCCCGGGTGAGCTGGCACTGACCCTTTGCACAGCAAAGGGCCCAGGGACCTGTGACACAGCCACCTGATGTGGTCATTCAGAGACATTCAGGAGCGCATTCAGAGACACAGCAGGAGCCAAGGACTCAGCTGGAAGACCCCAGACCTTTGAACACATGCTGTGAAGGATATAAAAGCCCACGGTTTGCTAGTGCTCTTTCCTGAGGCACTAGCTCACGCTGTTATTTTGGTTTTGCACCATGATTAAATTTTAAGAATCTGGACGTCTGAGACATCTATGGGAAATCTGGGGCCAAGGCAGTATGGAAACCTTGTCCGACTGTGAAATGTGGTGCACTTCTGAGTCAAGTGAGGCCCCACTGGGTCACTGGAGCTGCCACTACAAAGAGGCTTCGCTCCCAGCCCAGGTGGTGAACTGTGACTGCCAGAGTGGCTCCAGAGTGGTTCCTGGATGGCCAAACAGCAAAGTTTCTTTAAGAGCTATGGGGTTTAACTGGAAACCTCAGGTTGTTTCATTAATCAAATTAGATGCTAATAATGCATGTAAGAACACAGCTGGAAGCAGTCAGACAAAATTATATCAGGACAATTTTAGATGAAAGCTTATGAACTAAGCTCTCTAGAAGGGCTCTTTTGAAGAAGAGTTTACAATACCAGTTGCTGCCACATCACTTCAGTATTATTATGCAGCAGGGACTGAGTATCCAGCACCTGAACCCATTTCTACCCTTTCTTGGTAACTTTTCACACACACAAAGCAATGTTTAGCTGTTCAATCACTGCACATTTCTCCAACCTGAAACTGAGCCGTAGCCTAAACACGAGGGCAGCAGGATTTTAATTTTAAAAAGCACATAGTGAGAGGGCTTATGAAATCCATACCCTGACTTCATCCACGTTAAGGATGCAGAGACATACACACATTTAAGACTTTCTAATATTAGTCATTCTGTCTTGACAAAATCAAGAGAGTTTTCTGCTTTCATAAAAACAAAATCTCAACAAAAAAAACCCCAATTGTATGCCTTCATGTTCAACATCACCTCAGGTAAATCTTGGTCAGGTACAATAACACTTGGTTTCTCACCTGCAGTATCAAAGAGGCCAAGGGTGTAAGGCTCTCCTCCAATCATCACTGTTACAGCATAGTTATCGAAAACCTGGCAAGAAAACAGACACACGTTTAAAGGGGACATGAACAAGCCATCTCTCAAACCATCATCCTACCCACCTTGCCAGAGCACCTCTCATTTGAACAAGAGACACCTCTACAGGAAAACAGAACCATCAGGTTCTCAGTGCTATTACCACTAATACCATTAACAGAACAATTCCATATGGAATAGGGATATTCCAGCTGTTTCCATGACATACTAAAGCAAAGGCATATGAGGTACACTACTGAATAACAGATAGCAAAAAACACTGAGCAAAACACCTACAAGTGTTTGCCTGTTACTGCAAGGTTTCCTACGCTGCCACAGAAATTCCAAATTTCAACCTTCGTGTGACAGAGGAAACACATCCCCACAAGGACAGAACAGGTAATGTCAGCCCTGCCCTTCAAGAGCATACAGTGATGGGGCTGCATCTCACAGTACCCAAATCCTCTGAAGTCCACATTTCTGAAAATCTAGGGAACTCTGTTATAGAGTCCATCTTTTCAAGAGGGATTTAGACTCCATCTTTGAAAGAAGCAGTATCTGGTAAAAATCAGCCTGTGCCAAAATCAATCTAAATGGACAGTCTGGCTCCAGATATCAAGTTCTACTGCCTCTACAACAGTACCTGGCACAACAGTACTGTCCTCCAGGACAGACCCATTGCACAGATCAAAGCCAGCACTACCCAGTGTTTCACCCACTAACTGGTTTACAGTACAACTGAGCACAAGGGCCTACCCAAAAGCTCACCTCCAACACCCACCCACTCAGCAGTGCACTGTCTGAGGTCAGCATCCTTCAGTCCAATAACCATCTTCAGAACCACAACAGACAGTATTGCAGAAACTACCACTGGCAAAAGATCTTTCCTACTGCAAAAAAACCAAAACCCACCACCTGTCCCTGCACGGTCACTTGGGGCCAGTGGGGATCTCCAAATGATGACAGGGAAGTTCTGCTTCCTCACAGAACTGCAGCCTGAGCAGTTCTCACACCTGAAGTGAACTCCAACACGAAAGAGGCCAGCTGCCACCTCAAAGGCTTCTCATGGAAGCAAGCGGGGAGGGATGTGGAAAATAAGCAGTCACATGCATTCTGTTGTTAATAGAGTAAGAGCTTAGGTCCTTGGAAAAAAAAAACCAAAATCTGAGGTAAGAGCAGTGAGACTGCACTTCCCAGAGTTCAGATGTCTCCTTCCTACCTGACTGTCCTGGTTAAAGACAGACCTGACACCACCCCAGTTTTTTCAGCTTTTCACAACTCATAATGATTGAGAAAGCAACTGCACACTGAATATCCCCAGAACATCAACCAGAAGCAGAAACACATTCAAGATTTTAAAGCACTGGAAGAGACTTAACCACTCATCCCCATTACCTGCAGTCCAGTCCATGACACATTGCAATGGGTTTGCCTCACTGAACACCCAAAAAAGTGTCCAGCTCCAAGTAACACCTAGAGGCTGAGGGAGGGTGGAAAGTATTTCACAGGACATGTTCAATGTGGCATATATTTGGAAGTACAAAAAGATGCAACTGCATCCAAACACATTCCTCATACTCAGCTGAAGTTGACCAGTCACCCTCCATAGTTCACCACACCTCTGGATCTTCCAGAGTTGCAAAGGGAAAACGAGCCTCAGGAAATGTTAACTGTAGTCACTGACTATTCTAGCAGTATGAAACACTCCTTTCCCTAAAAACAAAGATGTAGCAAGAAGTGAGAGCACAACTGGGAGAGCAGGTGTTCCTAACTGCCTGCTCTCCACTGGTCTGCAGTTGTTGGCACCGCTAATCTCACTCACAGAATCCACTCACAAAGAGAATGCAGATTCTGCAGAGCAGTCAAGCAGCAAGAACTGACCAGATACAGGTGAACTGACCAGATACAGGTGAACTGACCAGATACAGGTGAACTGACCAGCACTATCTGGTGATATGGAAGGCAGCAGCAGGGGATCAGACTGATTGTCACTTTTCCATGCTGTGTTAGTCAGTCTCCAAGAGGCAAGCAGGCTGTAAGAACATGTATTAGGGCATGCATGCCATCAAGGTTAGTGCAGAAAGGAACTCATGCTACCCTGCCCCATCATGCACAAAGAACAACCGGAGCCATTCCCACACTTACCGTTGGTACGTATTCCGATGGGAATTTATTTGTTGTGTAAGAAATTAAGAGACAGGTTTTACCAACAGCACCATCACCCACTACTACACACTTGATCGTCTGCATAGCTGAAATCTACTAGAGTATCAACTCCAAAGAGAACCTAGAAGAAAAAAAAAAAAGAGATACATATATTTAAATGTTTCCCATACTCACTAGACAGCCATGCACATCACCTTTGATTGGAGCCCAGACCACTAACAGCACATCTGAGATATGAAAACAAGACATTCCAAAATGAGCTGGTAGATCCTTTCTCTCACCACACACACAAAGCTGCTCACATTCATAGGGGAAAGAAGTTTTGCCTAGTTACCTAGAAGTGGGCAAACACATCTTTGGGCTTTTCCAGACACTGTTTCTAATGTATGGAAGCATCTAGCCTGCAGCATGAAAGCTGGAAGTGTAAGCTCTGGTCTTGAGAGCTGCTCAGAACACACCTGCCTCCCAGAGAGCTCCCTCAGGAGGGCAGCTCAGCATGAAACACATCATCAGTGCTTTGAAGCTAGTTTATGGAATAAAAATGAACATGTGTAGACAGAAATAAACATGGTTAATTTCTTCTTTCCCCACCTTTTTTAAGACCTAGGCACAGTTTTACAATCTTCTGGTTAAAGTTGCTAGTTAACACACCTTTCTCCCCACTGTGAAGTGTTGACAGCACTGAGAGCTCAGCAGGGCATTCAGATCCCAAGGGAATTACTCTTCAGACATCACAAAACCCAGATGTACCCAGCTACTCCAACACTCTCTCAGCAGAAACTTTAGTACATGAACTAAACCAGTACATATCACCAGTATCTCCTCCAAACATCTGCTGGCTACCTCCAATGTTGCACAGCAGCTCTTCATTCATGTATTACTTTAATTAGAAGAGTACCAGGCCTCTGGTCATTCCTGCACATAAAAGTGTGAACTCCTGACCCCAGCAAATTAGTGGCAAAGCTCTCATTGACTGTCAGCATCGTATCATCCAAAGTACTTTTATTTACAGCAACACAGACTTGCTGCAAAGTCTTTGTGAAGTCCTGACGGGAGCCAGGGGGTGTTGCAAGCAGCAAACCTGTCATCATAGGAACAGCAATGCTTTAGCCAAGCAAGGATGCTGCCATGGCTCTCAGGTCTGGGTAACTGCATTTAAAAACCCCAATCAATCTCTCCTGAACTATGCATTTGGTCACTTCCTGGGCATTTCACTTCTTACAGTAGTGTGAATAAAGTACAGTGCAAATCCAGATTTTTGAGGCTTTAGTCACAGCCAGCAACATGATTTGATACTGTATATCACATTGTCATGCCTGCAAGGAAAGGAAATTGCTAGGGACTCAAAAGAAACACACCACCCCCAGCTCTTCTTCAGATACTGCAGGGATGCTCTAAGGTTTCAACAAAGACAGCTACCTTCATAATAAACATCCTCAAAAGTTCCTAAGAACACTACTTGTAGGGGAATACTTGTCACCACCATTCCCACAAGACCCAAACAAAACCACAAGCAACTTTATGAAATGGCAACAAAGATTCTCAGAGCAGGCCATCGGCCAGCACCTGGTACATCAGGCATTCCCACTGGTATTCTCATCTATAAATCTTCTTTCAGCAGAGACAATGAATGATGTATATAAGCATCAGGTGTTGCCACTAGCCCTCTACTTGTTGCCCCATTTCAATATCAACAGAATCTATTACTTTATGCAGATCTCAGTTCCACAGCAGACATCCAGCAGGATGCACGGTGCAGAGTATAAACAGGCCCTTCATTAATACAACAAAAAGCTCTGAAATTTGGCCCTGAAGCAAACACATTTACTCAGAAGGACAAAGCAATTATTTACATTTCAAAAGACATCTTCTGTGTTCAGGCCAGTTCAACTGTTTAGATCCAAGTACTATTATTTAATACTGCCTCAGTTGCAAAGTGCTCCCACAGTTCTGCCTTGCCATGCTGGCAGCATTGATTGATCCCATAGAAAGTCCCATTTCAGAACCAAAAAAATCAACCAGACAGAAAGCAGGCAACGGAACAGCACAGCTCAGGCCCATATTTAGAAAGTCTTCATGCTCAAAGCAAAGGTGGAAAGGGATGAGCCACCCCTTAAGGAGATTTCAAAAGGAAAACATGCCAAAACTCAGGCCAAACAAACGAACCCATGCGCATTCCAGCTAACCCCAGCCACAGTCACCAGCATAACCCACTCACATGGGCAAGACAATTCTACCCTCTGCCTTCTGGTTTAGGCAAAGCCCAAAGCATTCAGTTCTGTCGCTGCTCAGCGCAGGTAAGCTGCTGCCTCCAGGAATTCCTCTCACAGTCAGTAAATTAATTACAACACAAATCTCCACATCAGGTTTCCCAGCCACCTTCCTTATGTTCTTCCAGTTTCCACTCGAATTTGTTACACTGCCCAGTCAGTCCCTGGAACCCTGCTTCAGCTGTCCCTGCTCACCCCAGGGCTGGCACAAGTGCAGGAACATCCCTCTCACGTAACAGCTGGTTTTCCACCCTGCTCTCCCTTGGGCAGACCAAAACTCCTCCATGCTGTAATCCTCGCTTCCTGTTCTACCTCCCTCTTCTACCCGCTTCCCCAATTACTTGCATTTCCTTGTTTAGATGTAGTTTGCAGGTTACACATCCACTTCAGACCACCTGCCCAGAGCCCAGAAAGCAAACCAGAGAGAAAATCCTGGCTCCGAAGCATTCCCTGTGCTCACTGCAACACACCAATCCATGATTGTCTATAAATCCAAATTTTGTATACTACCAGAAAAGCTCACATACACCCTCGTAAAAAGAAAAAACATGGGTTTAGTATTACTCTTTAAAGCTCATTACTCTGGAGAGCACCAAGCAAGTCACAGTATTAGAAAGCACCTCAGAGTGTGCTGCAAGCCTTCACTTCTTCCCTGTCCTTGGGCACAGCCACGCTGGCTCTGCGAGAGAAGCTGCTGTTCCCTGCAAGGGCTCAAGTCAGAGTCTGGGGCTGACACAGCACCAGCTGCACACACACACCTTGCACTCAGCTCACATTATACCTGCCACAGCTCCGACTCCGCAGTGAGCTATCAGCCTTAGCCACAGTTACTGTTGCAGAGAACACCAGCACTGCGAATTGAGAGCATCTCCAAGAGCACGGCTCGCTCCCTCTGCACCTCCAATTCCCTCCTGAAGTGAAGCACTGGCGTGGTGCACATCAACGACTCAGGGTAAGGCAGCAAGCACCACCTTTTTCTACCAGGTGACCTGATTCTTTCCATTTTCTGGCAGTGGGAACAAAACAGAGGGCAAATAACCCACAGCCTTGCTCTGGAGCCTAAAATAGAACCTGAATGGCACAACAGGGGTCTGGAAAAGTCCAGGCAGGGTTGTTTTCTTTCTTGGTTTTTTTTCCTCCTTTCTAAAGCACAAAATTAACGTTTACCATGAAGACCACTGAACTGGACCACTGGAAGTTCTCTGTGACACAAGCAAGTACCACTGCTCTCACACAGGTTATTCAATTGTGCTCCCCCCACCCCAATTAGACACTTCAAAATTACATATTGAAAGGAACAAAACAAATTTAAGCACATTTCTTGGGTAAAGGGATCCTCACACTTTTTTTTTTTATGGATGTATAACTTTATGTTTAAATACTGAAATAAGATGGTGTAAGTCTTAAACAGATTTAGTCTTCAGCATAGGTCTCCAAAGTCTTAGCAGTAGCAAAGTGGAGTTGTTGAATAAATTATTTTCCTTGGATTAGTAGGCTTTCTAGATTAGTTGTATGAACTACTTCATGTTTTTCACTTCTGAGAAGTCCATAGATCACAGCTGAAAACAAGCTCATTTCCAAGGAGTTTAAATTCACTGTGCTGGGACCTACTCTTCCATAGGAATAGCTTTAAGGATACATACATCACTGACTTGTGGTTTAAAAGTAATTTAATTCAATTTGAGATTAACCAGAGAATAACTCATCCCCAGAGTGCATCGACAAAGGAGAGAGAAACAAAGAAGTTACAGAGGCTTTGGGTTTGTTTCCCCCCTGAAGTCATCACCTAATAAAAGGAAATTTGTATGTACAACATCCAGCAGAGAGAGCACTCCAAGCAGTTTTAAGTATCGGAGGGAATTGAAACAGACTGGAAAGCAGTAAAGTAATCCCAGTTTGAGTGCAGTGAGTGGATTTTTGAGCCATGTAATTGTGAGCCATCTGGTCCAGCCCAGACAGGACAGCTGATAAAGAGTGGGAATGCAATGCAGGTCAATGTGACTTAGTTCTGTTCAAGAAGTTCTCAAGACTTCTTAAAAACATAAATAAAAATTAAAAAAAAAAAAATAAACAGAGAATTGCATTGATTTACTTTCTCAAGCCTCTCTGTAGTGTCATCAAAAACTTGAGCAATTCAGTAAAGTACATGTTAACTAATGATAATTGTAGTATTTGCTGGATTTTAACCTGCTCAGCATGTGATCACAACAGCAGGATTTCACAGAACTCAACAATGTCCTGGAGAACTTGGATCTGCCATCCTGGTTTACACAGTCATGTAAACTCTGTCAAATTCATAGGCCCATTTTACATAATTTTGCTTTAAGCCTCAATCACACTTTTGTGGAAGACAGCTGATCTGCATTTAGGATTAATTCCAAAAGTGTTAACAGATGCAAGTAATACAACTACCAAGGAACTGAAGTCTCCAGCGGGACATTGTGGAGGTCAGTAATTCTTCCTGGTGCAAAGGAAATTCTGGAGTGATGCACCTTGGTCACACAGGCCTGTTCAAGCACCAAGACACTGACCCATCACAAGAGGCTGAAGAAATCCACAGTACCTATGGCAGGTTCCCAATGACTAAACACCAGCTATACTGTCCCAAACACACTTGCACCTCCTGTGTAATCTGACTTTGCCATCCTAAATGCCCAGCAAGCATATGGAATGTGGTGGTACTATGGGAGCACTTTGTTTTCACAACCTGTCTGTAACTTAAGAATAGCTGCAATCTGTTCCTGTACCTGTGTGCACTAACTACAGAAATTAAGTGAAATTTTGTGGGGTTTTGTACATAATCAGTGTTCCCTACTACACCCAGAGTTAAGAATCTGCATGGTCTCATCTTCACTCTTGCTGTACATGCAAACTGAAAGACAAACACAAGCATTCAAGCTTGCTAAAACCTCTCTAACTTTTATGCTACTGGACTTTGTTTTCAGATTAAAATGTGTACATTCTCCCAGCCAAAGGAAACTGTGCTGTCAGATCTGTCTGCGTGTCCTGAACTGATTTCCTGCCTTGGCAGCACCACCACTTCCTCTTTCAGGCAGGACTGAAACTGCTGCCATTTCATCACTAGGACTGGCTCCCTGCAAGGCACCACAGACCAAGAACCCATTTGTGGTGCTCTCTGGAATACACCATTAGTTTACGAGTTGAACCTTAACCAGTCCATCACAGTTTCCAGATCCTGGTTGGGCACCTGCTCCACGCTCCAAGAGAACAAACAGTCATTTCTGAAACCTAAGATTTTTTCCCTGTAAAATGTCATTTTTCTTGTAAAATGTAATTTTATTCATCCAACTGAAAGCACTCAGGAGTCCACACTGAAAGCAACAATATTCACAGGACTTCACTCATGATCTGTGGTCATGATCACTTTTTTGCCCTTCCACAGTACTTTCATTTCATATCTTCTAAAACCACGCAGTTCTAAATAAAGTCTTCATTTGTACTTGATAATTTCTTCCCAAATTAATCCAATCCTTTTCAAGTTCCTTGCCCTCAACCACCTCTTCTAGTCCTAGTGCAAACTAACGCTTTTGCTTTTCAGAGTGACAAATCTCTCCAATCAGGGGCACCAAGGAGAGGCAGTTGGCTGCTGCAATCCCAGCAATCTGACTTGCCTCACCAGAGACACCTACCAGCATTCCACGGAGGAGGTATTGTATGCCTGTATTGCAAACACTGCATGACAAAGGTCACTGTGTACAACACACTGGTTCTCTGCAGAGATCCCAAGTCACCAACAAAGGGACCACATAAGCTCAGCTGCCAACTGCACAGGGACAAGACCTTGGACTTCTTGGTACAGTTACAAACTTGTGATGCAAAACACAAACTGAAGCCACTCTCTGATTAAGAGCTAAACTCCAGAAAGACAAAGTGGGACAGAAGGCAAAATTGTTTTTAAGAGCACTATCACCACAGCCAGAATTCTCCTCTGCATGTGCAGCAACCATCTACAGACATTAGATGACATCAGAAAATCCAGCATAGCATCCAGCTCATAGCCCACCTTCCAGCTTGCTAGGAATCATCTTCTTCATGGAGATTTCACCCCAGAACTAAACACATCTGCCACTTCTATGCTAGTAAGGTGGTAAATGGCATGTAAAAGAATATATTGGGCTCTAAACTACCTGGTGCCCATCCTGCCCACAGCTTAGGTTGCTGCAGACACTTGAGCTCTCTACACAAATATACTTGTTCCCAGAGGTTCCAAGTCAAGCTTATGGCCTGGGTCTTTAGTTTTTTAGGTGAGGCTTAAACTGGCTGTTGATCTACAAACCAGCACTGGAATTGCACTTCTCTACAGCAAAGCAAATCATGAAGTCCAAGCTAAAACCTGCAAAAGTTTAGGGGACAGACTTGAGACACAATCTTGTACTCCATCAGTTCAGGATCTTGAAAAGGATATTCTGCTTTAAGCATTGTTTTGGGGTTAACTGTCACTAACAGATCAGACACAATCCTTTAAATACTATCAGTTCTCCCTGCGGAGTCCAAACTTTGTCTCCAAAAACCAGTGTTGCTGTTCACTTTATAAGCATATCTAATTATGAGACACAGCCACAAAAGCTCAGTTGCACTAGAAGCTGTGTCAAGATAAACACAAGAATTCAGGTAAAGACCTGGATCTGCAGTGGGTGGGTTTTTGTCCGAGGTCGATGAGACCAAAAGCAGCAGAGCACACTGGTGGGCTCCATCCCACGTGCCTGCTCACACCAACAGTCTCAACCTGGTGTTGGATGTCAGCATGAGAAACCTGTGGACAGGCACAAAAAAGCAAGCAGGGGGAAAAGCCACAGGATCACCATCACCAAAAGAGCTGGATCAATACCATGACAGCCCTTAGTTCACAGGCTCCTGCTGTTCTTGAAATCCACAAAGTTTGCTATCATTATGAGAATCCCTGTTGGAGATAAAGCAGGTGTCTGAGGTCCTCAATGTCCCTTAATTTATCCAAACACCTCTGCAAGTTTGAAGCTCCCATTTCTCAACAAGTTACTATGAATTGCCAAAGAAGCAGGAAGAGATCTCATCTCAAAATGCAACTATCACAGAGCTATCACAGAACAGGATATGTTGAGTTGGAAGGGACTGCACTGTTTGAGGTCAACCAGTATTTTCTATGCTTAATGCAATTTTCTTTTTCTAATTCTGTAAGATTTGAGAGCTACTTTGCACATCTTTCTCCTCACAACCACGTGGTACAAACACACACGACAGGAAGTGAAGACCGTTGGGCAGGGGAATTTTAATAGCCTGAGCCCAAACTACCAGCAGCACCATAACACACATTCCAAGTTTTGCAACTTCAAAAAATAGAAGGGGAAAACCATGTCATCCCATTTTAGTCCTAAATTCAAAACCAGAAAGCTGACCAGCTAGATAGTGTGACTCAGCAGGCTCTGCACCATTTACACTGTGGTGCAGCTGTACCTACACCTGCTTCACCACAGGCACTGCCCACTATCCCGCTCCAAGGCTCCAACCAACCACCTTCACCTGAACACCAACTCCACAGAAAAAAAATCAGAAGTGACAACTTTCCTTTTATCATTCTGGTTAAGGTTACACTGTTAAAAGTAGCCATCAGCACTGGGAAAAACCACCCCAGATTAAGCACTGGAAAGCATGCGGGCTTACATTAAGTCCTTTTCTGTCAAAGGCATTTTAATCGTACTTTATTACTCTTCACTTTCATACTCTACAGGAGGCTATTTTCCTCAACCATGCAATGAAATCCTGTTCAATATTTTACTACCACTTAAAAACCTCTATTTTCTCTACCTTAGTTGCACACTGATAATATTTTAAAATACAAGCTGCACCTGAACTCTTATTTGGACACAGCATCAAACCAAGGCCCACATGGCCCTGATGGTTCTCCCCACATTCCCGTGGCCAACTACATTGAACAGTGATAGAAAAGACAGTGGCAGAAGTTCCTCTATTTTGAGGCATGTTTTTCCTCTGTGAGAAGCACCCTGTCTTGCACACCACTACAGCAGATCCTGTTCACTCCTGTTATGCTCAGGGAACAGGACAGCTGCAGGTGTTCCATGCACACAGCCAGGAAGTTCCCAGGAAGATGTGCTGTGTTCAGAGGCGGATAGCTCGGGCTGTGTACCAACAGGCTGTCTGAAGACTGAAGAGATAAAGCTTTGTTAAAACACACTGCAAAAGCAACTTTTCCCAGACACTGAGCTATCCTGGATTGCTGCTAAAGTAGCCAGAAGGCTCACCAACACCAGGACAGCAGCAGAACTGCCCTTCATCCACCTGACCAGCAGAAGGAACCAGAGCAGCTGGAATCACCCCACTTTGCCTGGCCCAAGATGCGTCCCTGCAGCCCTCTGCTCGGGGCCAAGAGCCTGCTGGACAACTGGCAGTCATTCAGCCATCAGCAGATGCACAAGAGGCTCATGAAGAAGAGACAGCACTCCAGGACATGAAGACTCAGCAACACGTCACATGCACTAAACCCTGAAGTACCACTGAACTCCAGGTAACTGCTCAAACACACTGCTGCTGTCAGATCCAGGCCCCACACAAGCCCTTCTGCATTCTGCTGTTCCCCAGCCACTCTTTGGTGCACACATCCATCCAGCTCATGGAGTGGCAGAGGCCTTCCTGACCTGCATCCAAAACTGCAGGAGCGTTTTTGTCATTATTTCCCCCAAACAGAACACTCATCATTGGCCAGAAACACAGCACAGCATCCTTCAACTTCAGAAGAGCTGAGCAATTCAAACCAGCTTGTTCCACAGCAAGACAATTCTGGCAGCCTCAGCCATTGCTGCGAGTCTAGCACTGCATGCAACAGCAATCCTCTGCAGCTGCCCCAGGGCCTCTACTGGTCCCACCCCACAGCAGCCTGAGGTTTGCCAGAACACCAGATCAGCTTGGTGAAAACCTTCACCTGCCAGAGTTTGGTCTATGCTAGAAAACACATGCTAATCCCTCACAGTCTGATCATAGGCATGGAAAACTTGGCAAAAATGACCCAGTACCTACACATCCTCTCCAGAAAAGGGTCCCTGTGTTACTTTATTTAAGAAAGGTTTTGTACTGGTTTTTCCTGAGACGAGAAAATGGACCAACCCTCCTGGCAGGAATTACGCCACAACATTCTAAAGTAATGGAGTGAATTGACAGCACAGGAGTTTAAAACAGAAAAACAGCTTCTTAAAAGCTTTTGCAAAACAAAATTCTTTGTTTTCTCTTTATAAAACATACTTGTTTAGAAGAAAAATCAACACATCTCAAGGAAAGAACAGCTGCTCTACTGAAAACAGGCCAATTAGTACTTTGAAGTTTCACACCTCTTTGGGTCAGAATCATTCTCTGAAACTCCAAGGGAAGATTACAAAGATTAATTACACAATGACAACACAAACTCTGCTTCTTGCTCTCACTGTTTGCAGTTTTCTGCACACCCAGGGCCAGGTAAACAAACCCAGTTCATCCACCCAAAAACAACCTAAAGGATCCCCCACCAGAAGCTGGGAATTACCTGCCTTAATGTCATTCCTGTCACTCACCCCAGGCATTGACACACACACCAGGGGCTGCAAGAGGCAGCTGACCACTATGTTGGGGTGGCCAGACATCCTCAGGGAGGGAGAACTTTTGTGCCAGGTTTCAGCCCTTGCAGAAACTCTGGAGAAAGGGCTTTTTTTATCTGCCATTCCTAGTGGCAATGCTTCTTGATTGATATATCCTTAGCTTGTAAAACTATAATGAAGTGTAAAGTGGAAGAAACCAGCTGATTAAATGGTGACAGGCTGCAGAAATGTAAAGATACTTTAAATTTCTTTCACAACTTTGCATAAAAGCTTATCTGGTCAAGAAGTTGTTTTATTTGTCACGTGTTAACTGCTGAAGATAGGGTGCTCTTACCTATCTACCAAATCTTACCATTTAACATAAGAGAGTGTAAGGAGCCAAGGAGGAAGACTAAGTGGTTAAAGAGAGCTTCTTGCTACCTGAAGCACCACAAACCTGTCACTTCCGTTTGGTTTGACCGCACCTTCATCTTCTAAAATAAAAAAGATGTCATTCTTTCCTCAAGAAAGAATCTTTTCCTCAAGGGCAAGGATAACTACACCCCCTACAATTCCTCCTAACCGTCTCCTGCTCTAGAAACTCGTATGATAAATTCATGATGGAGTCAAAGGACAGCAGGAAAGCTCGGCTGACCACAAAAAGCAGGCAGAGAAACGAGCAGGATAAAACACACAAGCCCACAGACAACTTTTAAGAGCTGTGAGCACTCACATGAGCATCAAGCAGATTACACACACCTCAGCTGCAGTGCTGCATGTTTATTTATCGTCCAAGTCTTCCAGAGCTAGCAGCAGAGCTGGAACCCAGCTACAGCAACCCACCATGGTAACAAGAGAGCTGCTGAAAAGGTTTTAATTAAAAGGTCCAGCTATCTATGCTCATAAGACTCGGAAATTTGTTTTAGTACGACAGCTGCATATTAACCAAAAGGAACATTTACATCAAGATTGGTGGTCAGCTTCACGCTGCACTTTACCTCAGCCTCACACACATTTTACAGCAAGGAAAACCCAGTGCACACTCATAAGAGAAACACTTGGGAGTTTCACAGGGGCTCCATTTCTGTTTACTGTCGGGTTTTTCGCAGATCTACAGTTTTAGGTACTGGACACTCTAGAGCTTCCAGAGTTTTTCTATTTAAACAAGAAAAACATCATGAACTCCCCAGCCCTGGCCATCAGTTTTAAGCAAACAATCAACCCTAAAGCAGGGCACTTAATGAATTCAGAGCATCAGTTGCAGGTCATGAAAAACCAAGTTGAAAGTATGCAAATCTAGTGATTAAAATTTCAGCCTAGGGTATGTTACCAAAGTGAAAACATGTTTCATCTCGCACCACAGTCATTTTTTTTTTCCTTGTCAATACTTAAAAATCCTTTTCCTTTTTGTTACTGAAGCATGAAAGTGAATAGTTTAAACACCAAACCATTTTTACAGTCAGCAATACACTGATTCAAACCTTACATGCATGTCTAAGATCTGATTCAAACATACACTTGTCTGTACTATCTTCCTCAGAATCCTGCACTGACAAGAAGCGTTTACAAAGCAGAACAAGAGCTTCCCCACATACAGTCAGCTGAATATAATTTGCTTACTGAAAAAGAGAAGCTGTAATGCTTTACTGAGTTATCCCAATCAGCAATACAAAGAGCTTGATCCAGGTTTTAAATGCCCCTTCCAAAAAAAATAATAAAAAAAAATATACGTTTGGGGTAGTGCAACTCAATACTTCGAACAGAGACAGCCAGCACCTCCATTCCCTGGGAGAGAAGCACAGATGAGCATGAGACAAAGCCCATCACAGATGGCCAGACCGAGCCACTTCTGACCACCCAGTTGCCATCTAACATGGCCTCCTCGCCAGAGCTTATTTTCCTCATCTGCTGTCCAGAGGGGAGCAAAGCTGTTACGGCTGCCCTGGCCACAGCACTCACATAGAGAAGACACCACGAATCCCAACCATTCTTTGTTAATCTAGGTTTTCAATGCTGGTTGTCATGTTCGCAACTACCTGGCTCTGTGAGTGCCTCCTACTGCTGTCACCGGCTGCAAGTTCAGCCTATTTAGAGGCACACAACTGAAGTACAGATCACTAAAACAGACCTTTAAAACACAGGTGTTATGCTGCTGCAGTATATACATTTTTACGAGATTTCAAAGCAGAATGAGAAACACATGTCAACACCAACCCTCGAAGCAGCGCTAGCTCCTGCCCCAGCTGCCGCCGGTGGCATCAGGCTGTAACGAAAGCTGTGGGACGGCTCTGGGAACCCAGAGCCTTGCAGCTCGTGAGGCAGACGCCCAGAAGAGCCTGCGACTCCTCGACTGAAGGCTGTCTGTGCACGGGCCCACAGCTGGAGCTCACCCCTCGCCATGCCCGCACCCCGCTGCGGCTCCAGGCTCCTGTGGAACGGCACACCCAGCCCAGCCCAGCCCGCAGCCCCTCGGGGCTTCTCCCACAGTTCCGGCTGCACCGAGCGCGGAGGGCCGCGGCCGGGACGGGACCAGGGCGGGGCCGGGCCGGGCCAAGGGAGCGCGGCCGGGCCCCGCCATGGCCGCGGGAACGCTTCCTGCGCCGCTCCGAGGGTCCGGCCCGCGCGGAAGAGGGGGAAGGGTGGCGACGAGAGGTGGCAGCCATCTCCACCGTCTCAGCAGACCCGGCTCCGCCACGGCAGCGCCCGCCAGCAGCCGCCGGGCCCCGCCGGGAAGAGGCCGCCCTTCCCCCCTGCAGGCGGCTGCCGGGGAGGCCCCGCACACACAGCGGGCCCGGCAGGGCGGCTCCCGCACGGCGGGAGCTCCGGCCGAGGTGAAGGCCGGGGGTCTTTGTGCGGGTGCCGGGCGGGGATCGGAGCCGGGCGGGGGTCGCGGTGCCCGGCCGGGGGTCGCGGTGCCCGGCCAGGGGTCCCGGTGGCGTCCCCGTCCCCGTCCCCGCC